>CAUDMG010000935.1:0-149290 GCA_958450375.1 Homarus gammarus
CCAGTGACCACAGACAGGCCAGTTAGGGTGCCATATCGGGAGGATCCCTCCAAACCAGGTACCAGAGGTGAAGCAGCACATTAGCCAGCTGTTAGATCAGGGAGTAATTCAGCATAGTGAGAGTCCGTACTCTGCCGCCATTGTAGTAGTGAGGAAAAAGGACGGGACGCTGACTATCGTGACTTAAATAAGGTCACGGTACGCGATGCGTTTCCTCTGCCTAGGATAAATGAAACTCTAGAATCTCTGACGGGGCCCAGTTTTTCTCAACGTTGATCTGGCGGCGGGATATCACCAGATAGAAGTAAAAACCTTCAGACCGGCCAAAGGACTGCCTTCAGCACAAGCTTCGGACACTTTGAGTACAGGCGACTGCCTATGGGATTGTCAAATAGTCCGGGAACCTTTCAGAGATACATGGAGCGGATTTTAGGGGATAAGATCTTCTCCTCGTTGCTTGTATACCTTGATGATGTGATGGTGTTTTCAAGTACAATAGATCAAATATAGTCAGATTGAGGAATTATTTTGCAGGATGAGGGAGAATAACTTAAGATTTAAACCTAAAAAAGTGTGAAATAATGGCTTCAAAAGTAAGTTATTTAGGATTATCAGGTGTCAGCTGAAGGCATCACAGCTGATCCTGAGTTGATTAGGGTTGTTAGAGATTGGAGAGTCCACAGACGGTGAAAGATGTGCGGTCTTTTGTAGGGTTCACATCATTTTATAGGAAATTTGTTAAAGGGTTTGCCCAAATAGCTGCTCCACTGCATGCGTTGATGCATGGGAAATCTAAGGATCGGGTAGATAGTGAATGGAGAGAGGAACAGCAACAGGCTTTTGAGGAGTTGAAAAGACAAGGTGACGCAGACACCAGTGTTGGCTTGCCCAGATTTCACTCAGGAGTTTATATTAGAAACAGATGCAAGTTTTCGTGGGCTAGGTGCGGTGCTATCCCAGCGGAAGGATGGCAGGCTGCATCCGGTGTGCTATGCGAGTCGGGGGCCTGAGGAAATCAGAACGTAACATGAACAACTATAGTTCTCGTAAGTTAGAGATGTTAGCACTCAAATGGGCAGTAGTGGATAAATTCAGGGATTATTTGGCAGGGAAACATTTCACAGTCTAATACAGATAACAACCCACTCAGTCACCGGGAGAAGGCTAAACTAGGTGCCGTGGAAAGTAGGTGGAATGCGGATCTCGAGCAGTTTAACTTTACTATAGAGTACAAGCCGGGGAAGAACAACATTGTGGCGGATACTCTATCTAGAATCCCGGCGGAACAGGAGGAGGATAGTGAAGAAGAGTATACAGCGATGCATGTACTAGAGGAGAACGGGGCAGGAAGGAAGGAACTGTGGACGATGGATGGGCTGCGTAAGGAGCAAGAAGGCATGGACTATTATGACAAAACTGCGAAGATGGTTGGTGGGAGAGCTGCCGGAGGATGAGGTTACAGGTAGAGCTCCAAAAATGATGATTTCCGCAAGATGTACCGAGCTAGGAAATCCCTGATCGTAAGAGAAGATGTTGTCTGGCATAGAAGACCCGAAGGGAAGAATCTATGGAGGGAGGTGCCAGTGTTTAACTTCAAACTTGCAGGAGGCTTTGACTAGAGCCTGCCACGACGAGTTTGGCCATCAGGGGCGAGATCGCACCCTGTCGCTGGTGCAGGAGCGAGGGTTCTGGTCAGGCATGGGAGAAACAGTGCGAGACTACATAGCCAGCTGCGAGAGGTGTGGAGTAGCAAAAGATGAAGTGCCGAAGCCCCAACTGCATGTAGGGACGATTGAAGCTGCCAAACCATTAGAGACACTGGCCGCAGATTTCACCTTGCTGGACAAGCGGCAAGGATTGGAGAATGTCCTGATAATGGTTGACATATACAGTCGTTACACTTGGGCCCTTTCCCACCAAAGACCAGAAAGCCTCGACGATTGCAAAGATCCTGGTGAATCGAATCTTCCTGGCAGTGGGTGCACCTGAGCGACTGTTGACCGATCAGGGAAGGAATTTTGGCAGTGCATTGGTCCGACAAACTTGTGCCACCTTTGGGGTGAAGAAAATAAGGACGTCAGCATATCACCCACAGGGAAATGGCATGTGGAACGGTTCAATCGAACCCTGCACGGTCTGCTGGCCACCCTCGAGCAGAGGAAAAGAATAGGTGGCCAGAGCATCTGCAGGCAGTGGTGTCACAATACAACGCGACTCCGCATGCCACAACAGGGTTTTCCCCATTCCTGTTGTTTTACGGAGAGAACCAAACTGCCGTTTGACCTTAGGCCGGAACTAGACCCAGAGCCGGTAGATGAGTGGGTGATGGTGATTAGAGACCGGCAACGACGATTGCAGGAAGCAGTGGAGATCAATGTTCGGAGACGTAAGGAATAAATAGAAGAAAAGAGAAAGAGAAAGCCCACGAGAGTAGCTGGGAAGTGGGCCAGGAGGTTTTGCTGAGGAACAATGTAAAATAGGCCGGTTGTAAGCTGCAAAACCATTGGTTTGATACGAGATGGCACATTGTTGAGGTCCTAAATCCAAGGCCTGGTTTATATCGCATTGGCGCCCATGGGGAAGAAGACCTGGAAGCGAGAGTGGAAAACCGGAGCAACTTGAAGGCTGCTCCAACCCTAAGGCATCCGGGAGACCCAGCGATGGATGAATCTGAGGAGGAAGACACGGAGCCCCCACTCCAGATGAGCGAGATGGAGAAGTAGTTCAGAGAGGTCGATCGGGCCTGCAACTGAAAGACGAAGCCGACAAATTACAGTTTAGGTTGCAGGGTAATGAGAAGGGCAGGTTGTCGAGGGTGAGTTGGAGGAGTTGTGAGTAGGGCAGGGGGGATTGGAGAGTTGGTTAGGTCAGTGATGTGCTTTGAGTAGTGGTTGCTGTCATGAGCGGGATTGAGAGTACAGTTGTAATGTCCAGGGCCTCACTAACATGGACTGGTACATTGTCAGAGGGTTGGTCTGCCGGCATGAGGTTCGGAGACGTGGACTGAGTATTTTTTTGACACTGGTTCCTCTTAGCTCAAGGGCCAGGCAAAAGGAGAGAATGTTTGTTTTGGACTGTGTATTGTTTTGACACTGGTTCCTCTTAGTTCAAGGACCAGGCAAAAGGAGAGCATGTTTGCTTTGGACTGAGTATTGGTTTGACACTGGTTCCTCTTAGTTCAAGGGCCAGGCAAAGGAGAGCATGTTTGTTTGGGCTGGTATTAATTTTGACATTGGTTTCTCTAGTTAAGGGCCAGGCAAAAGGGGAGCGTGATGTTCTGGTTGGTTATGAGTTGGGCTAGGAAGAAATGGGAAGAAATGGAGTTGTTAGCTGTGAGTGGAATAGTACAGAGTTGAAGGTGGGGTCTAAGTTGTTCTCTCAGCACATGAGGGCAGTGCTGTTTTTCTTTTAGGGGGGTCGAGTGTTAGCAGGAGAGAAGAGAAGACGGGAATGCTGCGTTTAGCAAAAGGGGTAAGATGCAGTTTCTTAGAACAAATTTTAGGGGGGTCGTATGAATGGTCTTCTCAGCACATGAGGACAGTGCTGTCTTTTTTTAGGGGGGTCGATTGTAATATTCAGAAATTTCAGAGTAATTTCTAATGCCCCGCCATTAGCGGTACTGAGCGTTCAAGGTCGTCTGAGGGAAGAGAGCGCTCCCCGCACATAGTGGGAGATTGCGGAACTAGGCCTATATGATATTAAATGTAATTTACCGGATTAATAATGATGCGATTCATGAAGTTAAGGGACTATTATTGAATTTGAAATTATTATAGATCGTTTAGCAGTCTGAATAATGTTAAAGGGTGTCCCAAGGAGTTATTAGTTAGGCGGAAAATAGGTCACGTAGGCCTAAGCTAACGCCTTGAGAGGACACGAAGCGGGCTCTCTCTCAGTCCCGGATAGCACTCACACGAACAAGACGTCCCTGCGCGTCTGTCCCAGAAATAGTCACGTGGCCTAGTCACCTGTGCTGAAATATTGCAGTATAACAAGTAAGTCTCATTCGATCTCAGACAGGGTTAGATAGGGCAGTGATAAAGTAAACTAGAGCTAACAGTGAGTTCATTTCAGGGTTTCCGTGAGAACCCACTTGACTGAAGTTGACTGGAGTTGACCTGAGATTGACTGCCGTTTGAGACTGCCGTTGAGGATTGAGGGTGGCGATTGTCGCCATTGGACCGATCAAAGTAGGCCTGTCACTGTTTAGCGGGGTAGCAAAGGATCTCTTGAGTGAACGAGTGCTCCCGACAACTAAACGACACGGGACGCTAAAGCTTCTCTCAACTGTACAAGGTCTGATTGGCTCACTCCCGTCCGCTTTATGGACGCACTGGGAGTACACTGAGGCTATCTGAGTAGACTAATGGTCACACACTGAGACCGTGAGTCTAGGTCTCTAGGAGATACCTGGAGGAACATTTTCCCTCCCTTATTACGGGTGTAATTTAATAGTTTCTAGATAATTTTGATAATATTGTTTTGAATGTTTGTGCCATCAAGTGGAACCAGAGTGATACTGTGATTTGATTCTTTTAATGCCTCTGATTGTTCTTCATAATTCTGATCTCAGGTATAACCTTGTTCCCCAGAGTAGTGGTTAGGTTAGGTTAGGAAGTGTGCATCTGTTGGGGTGCTATAAATTTGGTTGAGTGCCCTTAAGGCCTATTCATTGTAGAGTATTTAATTTCATATTTTATTACCATTTCCTTAGTGACTGATATAATTTGTTGAGTGCCCTTAAGGCCTATTCATTGTAGAGTATTTAATTTCATGTTTTATTACCATTTCCTCAGTGACTGATATAATTTTGTTGAGTGCCCTTAAGGCCTATTCATTGTAGAGTATTAATTTCTCATTTTTATTACCATTCCTCAGTGACATATAATTTTGTTGAGTGCCCTTAAGGCCTATTCATTGTAGAGTAGTTAATATCTTTTTTTGGTACCTAAGTGACTGATATTATTGTGTGAAAGCCTTTAAGGCCTGTTTCATGTGTGCACGGAACAGTTCTTATTACTTCAAATTTATTGTTGCCTGAGGTTCTAATAATTTTTATATCATGTATAACTTTTATTCCCCAGAGTAGTGTTTTAAGTTCAAGTTAAGAGGTGCGCATATTGGTGTACCATTATTGGATTGTGTTTGTAGTGTTGGAGGGAATATAAGTGTCTAAATGTAACAGTGTGTCTCATTCATCCCAGTCACAGATGCTATCCTTCCACGGGTCACGGACAATTTATTTTGTTTAGTAGTTTTAAGTGTTCTTGTGCTGGTTCGGGATTTTTCTCAAAGGGGCGCTTCCACTGCCATTACCATCTATTAATTTTAAATAAACCCCAAGTCAAGTGAGAAATTAAAGTCCAGTAAATTCCGACCGGTTACATATATATATATATTGATATACATATATATATATATATATATTGATATACATATATATATATATATATATACAATCAACACCTCAACCCGCCAGGATTCGAACCCACGGCCCACAAGCCTATGACTGTGACCGGGGAACGCTAACCGCTGGACCACCAGGATGCTAAAAGCAGTCCTAGACTTTGTTATATTTCACACAAAGCCTGTTCAACGAGCTTATGGCGCCGTGAACCTCTAATGGGGACCACCCGCACCACTTAGATGGTCAGAGTAACGTTTTACCAAATCCGGCTTCGAAACACGAGGATCCATATATATTTCATTAGCCCAATAAAGCACGCGGACTTCTACATACAATCAACACCTCAACCCGCCAGGATTCGAACCCACGGCACACAAGCCTATGACTGTGACCGGGGAACGCTAACCGCTGGACCACCAGGATGCTAAAAGCAGTCCTAGACTTTGTTATATTTCACACAAAGCCTGTTCAACGAGCTTATGGTGCGGGTGGTCCCCATTAGAGGTTCACGGCGCCATAAGCTCGTTAAACAGGCTTTGTGTGAAATATAACAAAGTCTAGGACTGCTTTTAGCATCCTGGTGGTCCAGCGGTTAGCGTTCCCCGGTCACAGTCATAGGCTTGTGGGCCGTGGGTTCGAATCCTGGCGGGTTGAGGTGTTGATTGTATGTAGAAGTCCGCGTGCTTTATTGGGCTAATGAAATATATATAT
Source organism: Homarus gammarus (assembly GCA_958450375.1). Taxonomy (NCBI): domain Eukaryota; kingdom Metazoa; phylum Arthropoda; class Malacostraca; order Decapoda; family Nephropidae; genus Homarus; species Homarus gammarus. Next base: position 6,119 of record CAUDMG010000935.1, read on the forward strand.
ATATATATATATATATATATACAAGCAGAATCGCCGCCCACACACACAAACAGACAGACTTCTTCGTTTTATATAGATATAGATTGTCTAATCATCACTACATATAACACCACCCATGATCACTACCTATAATATCATCCATCATCACTACACATAACACCAGCCATCATCACCACATATAACACCATCCATCATCACTACATATAACACCATCCATCATCACTACATATAACACCATCCATCATCACTATATATAACACCATCCATCATCACTACAGATCGGTATAATAGTTTCCGAAATTCTCGTGCGGACACACACACACATACAAACAAACAAACAGACATACTTCTTTGTTTTATATAGATAGATATATATTGAAAGTTCCATCACAATCTCTAATCACCTATACCTTTCCAATCAATTATGAAGGCTCAAAATAAGTGAATGGTGTTCGAACTATTCATAAGTTTACCCAGTGAAGCGTTTCGAGCCATCAAAAGTAAGCCATAACGATTTTACTATAGCAACAGAGTGAAGCTTTGAACCATTAGTAGTAAAACATAACCCTTCTATGAGGTTAACTGAGTGAAACGCCTCGATATATCACAAAACCGAAAGGATGTGTTGGATACTGACAAGTGAATCGTTCATGGCCATTAGTGAGCTGTCTATCACCCCAGACGAAACTTTCGGAATCTATTGAGGTCTTTTAGGGTAGGTAGGTAAGGTTAGGTTAGGTGACGTTAAGTTAGGTTTGTTTATGTTATATTTGAGCGGTGACGCTATGTTAGGTGAAACTGTGTTAGGTGAAGCTGTGTTATCTATATATAAAAAACAAAGAAGTATGTTTGTGTGTCCGCACGAGAATCTCGGAAACTATTATACCGATCTGTAGTGATGATGGATGGTGTTATATATAGTGATGATGGATGGTGTTATATGTAGTGATGATGGATGTTGTTATATGTAGTGATGATGGATGGTGTTATATGTAGTCATGATGGGTGGTGTTATATGTAGTGATGATGGATGGTGTTATATGGAGTGATGATGGATGGTGTTATATGTAGTGATGATGGGTGGTGTTATATGTAGTGATGATGGATGGTGTTATATGTAGTGATGATGGGTGGTGTTATATGTAGTGATGATGGATGGTGTTATATGTAGTGATGATGGGTGGTGTTATATGTAGTGATGATGGATGGTGTTATATGGAGTGATGATGGATGGTGTTATATGGAGTGATGATGGGTGGTGTTATATGTAGTGATGATGGATGGTGTTATATGTAGTGATGATGGGTGGTGTTATATGTAGTGATGATGGATGGTGTTATATGGAGTGATGATGGGTGGTGTTATATGTAGTGATGATGGGTGGTGTTATATGTAGTGATGATGGGTGGTGTTATATGTAGTGATGATGGATGGTGTTATATGTAGTGATGATGGGTGGTGTTATATGTAGTGATGATGGGTGGTGTTATATGTAGTGATGATGGGTGGTGTTATATGTAGTGATGATGGATGGTGTTATATGGAGTGATGATGGGTGGTGTTATATGTAGTGATGCTCTCTCTCTCTCTGTATATATATATATATATATATATAATATATATATATATATAATATATATATATATATATATATATATATATATTATATATATATATATATATGCTGATAACCACAGGAAAGAAGAAAACACGAAGTTCCCAAGCGCTTTCGTGTAATTCACATCTTCAGGGGTGAGTACAGACTAGATAGAGTAATGCAGAACAAGATGAATATATACAGAGGAGGGTGAGACCAGGTCCACAATGGTCAGGTAATGACCCTACTAATCTTTAAATGGCACACAATGGTTGGTGGTTGGGTCAGATGGGACAGTGACCCGCCCTCTCACCTGATCACAAATCTTCTTAATTACAAAGTTGTCCAGCTTGTACATACCGTTACTCAAATTCATGTTGAATGCTTCGGTATGTTTAATAAGACTAGATTCTATGATGTTCCTACTATCAATTGAATTACATGGTAATATTGAGGAGGCATTATCCCAGTCAATGCAATGCTTGTTATCCCTCAAATGAACAAACAGAGCATTGGATTCCTGGCCTGTCCTGACACTGTTTTTGTGTTGTTTAATTCTAGTTACAAGATCTTTACCTGTCTGGCCTAAGTAAAACATATTACATTCCTTGCAAGGAACTTTATAAATGCCTCAGTGAAAAAGTTATGCCAAGATCAATCCTCCCACAACGTGTCCTTAAGATGTCTGACCGCCCCTTTGATGAGTTCCAAGAAATCATCCTTAAGAAACATTTTGAAATAAAGAAAATTGAAGTGATGAAGCCTTCCGTATTGTAAGACAAAAAAAGCGCGCTTTTATCATGACCATACCGAGTTATTGGAAAAGTTCATGTTGGACTACTGTTTTGATAACCTGAGACGTGAGCGTTCTGATCTTCAAGCCAAGATAGACCACAAATTGGCACTCCTTATTAGAAATAGTGATTGGACTAAGGATGCCAATAACAACTGTGTAGTGAATCTCTCCTCTAAACAACTAGACAATGATACCTTGTGTGCCCTCGGCTATGGTTTAAATTTTTGATGGTTCCAACAAGGGAGTCGACAGTGTTGATATAGCCAGAGCATTTTGCAATTTGGAGAAATTCAGTAATTTGACAAGTGAAGAAGTGAACATGTGTAAAGGTGTTGTGTATGCATCTATGTCCAAGCCTTGTGTTTCAAACTGTCCAGAAAGATTCACCAAAGCACTCCAAGCCCTTAAGAAAAATAAGGATCTACATGTCACTAAAGCAGATAAAGCCAACACAGTAGTGATTTTAAACAAAGATGACTATATCTCAAAAATGAATGACCTTTTATGTGACACTACAACATATTCTAAACTCATAAATAATCCTCTCAACACTGTCAACACCCAGTTCAACAAAAAACTTAAGTCCCTATTGAGAGGCAAAGCTACTCTCATTAAACATCTTACTTCAACGTCCCCTCCACTGCCTTACATGTACGGTTTAATCAAGACCCACAAGCCCAATAACCCAGCAAGACCCATCATTAGCTCTGTTGGGTCAATCTCTTATAAACTATCTAAATGGTTAGTTTCCTTACTAAACCCCCTAGTTGGCAACATTTCTAACTCCAATATCAAGAATAATATGGATCTGGTTGATAAACTCAATAACTTGCACATTAATCATGATTTTAAACTGGTCAGCTTTGATGTAACGTCACTTTTTACAAAGGTCCCAGTTGATGATTTACTAGAGTTCCTCATAGATTCCCTGGATAACATTTCACTGCCCGTCTCGAAAGATGACTTCATCGAACTCATCAAACTATGTATTAAGGATTGCAAATTCGAATTCAATGGGGAATATTATGCTCAAAAATTTGGTATGGCAATGGGTAATCCACTCTCACCTGTATTAAGCAACCTATATATGGAATTCTTTGAAAAGAAACTATTAAGTAATATTTTACCACCCTCAGCAGTCTGGTTTAGATATGTTGATGATGTATTATGTCTCTGGCCATGTAATGAGGACCTAAAAGTTTTCCTACCACAACTTAACAACTTAGCCCCCTCGATCAAATTCACTGTGGAATTAGAGCAAGACTGTAAATTGCCATTCCTAGACTGTCTGATACACAGAATAGGTAACACTTTTAAGTTCAGTATTTATAGAAAACCAACCAATGTGTGTTCATACATTCATTATTATTCTGCCCACCATAATAAAGTCAAACAGTCAGTATTTACAACAATGTTTTTACGTGCCTTGAGAATTTGCAGTCCGGAATTCATCGATGAGGAATACAAATATATATATAATATTGGCTCAAACCTTAAATACCCTAGATCTTTCATAGACAAATGCTTAAACATTACTAAGAAAACTTTTTATAGAACTGATCCCAAGCCCACCCATGACCATAAGAATATCTTAATATTACCATTTCACAAAAATTTCTCACACATTCCGGCACAGCTAAAATCTTGGAACGTCAATGTGGCATTTAAAAACTCATGCACTGTTAAACAAATGTTAATCAAGAACTCCCCCAACAACACAATTGGTTGCATTTATAAAGTTCCTTGCAAGGAATGTAATATGTTTTACTTAGGCCAGACAGGTAAAGATCTTGTAACTAGAATTAAACAACACAAATACAGTGTCAGGACAGGCCAGGAATCCAATGCTCTGTTTGTTCATTTGAGGGATAACAAGCATTGCATTGACTGGGATAATGCCTCCTCAATATTACCATGTAATTCAATTGATAGTAGGAACATCATAGAATCTAGTCTTATTAAACATACCGAAGCATTCAACATGAATTTGAGTAACGGCTTGTACAAGCTGGACAACTTTGTAATTAAGAAGATTTGTGATCAGGTGAGAGGGCGGGTCACTGTCCCATCTGACCCAACCACCAACCGTTGTGTGCCATTTAAAGATTAGTAGGGTCATTACCTGACCATTGTGGACCTGGTCTCACCCTCCTCTGTATATATTCATCTTGTTCTGCATTACTCTATCTAGTCTGTACTCACCCCTGAAGATGTGAATTACACGAAAGCGCTTGGGAACTTCGTGTTTTCTTCTTTCCTGGTGGTTATCAGCATATACCTAGATCACGCGCACCTACAGTGATTTACTTGCATAAATGGATTCCACGCGCCACTTCTTCATCTTCTCTACAAGCTGTCCTGGACTGTCTCCTTTCGTTACTGAATACTCCTCTTCGATGATCAAGGCCCACAAATTGAAAATACGTTTGAAATTTCTCCAGACATGCCTCAGTGAAAAAGTTATGCCAAGATCAATCCTCCCACAACGTGTCCTTAAGATGTCTGACCGCCCCTTTGATGAGTTCCAAGAAATCATCCTTAAGAAACATTTTGAAATAAAGAAAATTGAAGTGGATGAAGCCTTCCGTATTGTAAGACAAAAAAAGCGCGCTTTTTATCATGACCATACCGAGTTATTGGAAAAAGTTCATGTTGGACTACTGTTTTGATAAACCTGAGACGTGAGCGTTCTGATCTTCAAGCCAAGATAGACCACAAATTGGCACTCCTTATTAGAAATAGTGATTGGACTAAGGATGCCAATAACAACTGTGTAGTGAATCTCTCCTCTAAACAACTAGACAATGATACCTTGTGTGCCCTCGGCTATGGTTTAAGTTTTGATGGTTCCAACAAGGGAGTCGACAGTGTTGACATAGCCAGAGCATTTTGCAATTTGGAGAAATTCAGTAATTTGACAAGTGAAGAAGTGAACATGTGTAAAGGTGTTGTGTATGCATCTATGTCCAAGCCTTGTGTTTCAAACTGTCCAGAAAGATTCACCAAAGCACTCCAAGCCCTTAAGAAAAATAAGGATCTACATGTCACTAAAGCAGATAAAGCCAACACAGTAGTGATTTTTAAACAAAGATGACTATATCTCAAAAATGAATGACCTTTTATGTGACACTACAACATATTCTAAACTCATAAATAATCCTCTCAACACTGTCAACACCCAGTTCAACAAAAAACTTAAGTCCCTATTGAGAGGCAAAGCTACTCTCATTAAACATCTTACTTCAACGTCCCCTCCACTGCCTTACATGTACGGTTTAATCAAGACCCACAAGCCCAATAACCCAGCAAGACCCATCATTAGCTCTGTTGGGTCAATCTCTTATAAACTATCTAAATGGTTAGTTTCCTTACTAAACCCCCTAGTTGGCAACATTTCTAACTCCAATATCAAGAATAATATGGATCTGGTTGATAAACTCAATAACTTGCACATTAATCATGATTTTAAACTGGTCAGCTTTGATGTAACGTCACTTTTTACAAAGGTCCCAGTTGATGATTTACTAGAGTTCCTCATAGATTCCCTGGATAACATTTCACTGCCCGTCTCGAAAGATGACTTCATCGAACTCATCAAACTATGTATTAAGGATTGCAAATTCGAATTCAATGGGGAATATTATGCTCAAAAATTTGGTATGGCAATGGGTAATCCACTCTCACCTGTATTAAGCAACCTATATATGGAATTCTTTGAAAAGAAACTATTAAGTAATATTTTACCACCCTCAGCAGTCTGGTTTAGATATGTTGATGATGTATTATGTCTCTGGCCATGTAATGAGGACCTAAAAGTTTTCCTACCACAACTTAACAACTTAGCCCCCTCGATCAAATTCACTGTGGAATTAGAGCAAGACTGTAAATTGCCATTCCTAGACTGTCTGATACACAGAATAGGTAACACTTTTAAGTTCAGTATTTATAGAAAACCAACCAATGTGTGTTCATACATTCATTATTATTCTGCCCACCATAATAAAGTCAAACAGTCAGTATTTACAACAATGTTTTTACGTGCCTTGAGAATTTGCAGTCCGGAATTCATCGATGAGGAATACAAATATATATATAATATTGGCTCAAACCTTAAATACCCTAGATCTTTCATAGACAAATGCTTAAACATTACTAAGAAAACTTTTTATAGAACTGATCCCAAGCCCACCCATGACCATAAGAATATCTTAATATTACCATTTCACAAAAATTTCTCACACATTCCGGCACAGCTAAAATCTTGGAACGTCAATGTGGCATTTAAAAACTCATGGATATAGGTATATGCTGATAACCACAAGGAAAGAAGAAAACACGAAGTTCCCAAGTGCTTTCGTGTAATTCACATCTTCAGGGGTGAGTACAGACTAAAGGGAAGTACAAAGCAAGGTGTATATATATATATACAGAGGAGGGTGAGACCAGGTCCACAATGGTCAGGTATTAGGTAATGACCCTACTAATCTTTAAATAGTACAGCAACGGTCGGTAGTCAGGTCAGAGGGTAAGGTGACCCAGCCTTCTCACCTGGTTACAAATCTTCTTAATTACATGCAACCAATTGTGTTGTTGGGGGAGTTCTTGATTAACATTTGTTTAACAGTGCATGAGTTTTTAAATGCCACATTGACGTTCAATGTGGTTGCATTTATAAAGTTCCTTGCAAGGAATGTAATATGTTTTACTTAGGCCAGACAGGTAAAGATCTTGTAACTAGACTTAAACAACATAAATATAGTGTTAGGACAGGCCAGGAATCCAATGCTCTGTTTGTTCATTTGAGGGATAACAAGCATTGCATTGGCTGGGATAATGCCTCCTCAATATTACCTTGTAATTCAATTGAAAGTAGGAACATCATAGAATCTAGTCTTATCAAACATACCGAAGCATTCAACATGAATTTGAGTAACGGCATGTACAAGCTGGACAACTTTGTAATTAAGAAGATTTGTGATTAGGTGAGAGGGCGGGTCACTGTCCCATCTGACCCAACCACCAACCGTTGTGTGCCATTTAAAGATTATTAGGGTCATTACCTAATTACCTGACCATTGTGGACCTGGTCTCACCCTCCTCTGTATATATTCATCTTGCTTTGCATTACTCTATCTAGTCTGTACTCACCCCTGAAGATGTGAATTACACGAAAGCGCTTGGGAACTTCGTGTTTTCTTCTTTCCTGGTGGTTATCAGCATATATATAGATATATATATATATATATATATATATACATATATATATATATATATATATATATATATATATATATATCTTGATAAAATCACACGGGAAAATGGAAACAACGGAGCACCTTAGCTTTCGTCTTTATTCAAGACATCCACGTTTTCATTGTGGATTTACATGAAATATATATATATATATATTATATATATATATATATATATATATATATATATATATATATATATATATATATATATATTTATATATATATAAAACAAAGAAGTCTGTCTGTCTGTTTGTTTGTTCACCTTTCTCTGGGATCAAACCCGGTCCGCTTGCTGGCGAGGCGAGCATGCTTACCATTGCACCCCAGGTCGCCAATAAGAGCTACACCATTTGACACAGCTGAAAGAGAAACTTCGACCGAACATAATTGACAACTGTATATGAGCAGAGTTTCCTGATCCAGAAGAAGATCCAATTCTCTATGAGATTATCAAGAAGCAAATGATTCATGGGCCATGCGGACAATTCAACAGACACTCTCCATCCATGAAAGATGGCTATCCTCGGTACAGGAGAAGAGCGCCAGGCGATGGAGGTTTTACAGCAGTGTTGCGACCTGGAACAGACAGTGAAATAACAGTAGACAACAAATGGGTGGTCCCCTACAATCCTCTTTTGAGTAACGCATTCAATGTGCACATCAATGTAGAGTTCTGCAATTCAGTCAAGTCCATCAAGTATGTCTGCAAATACGTCAACAAAGGCTCTGACCAAGCGTTCTTTGCATTGGAAAAGGATGGAAATCATGATGAGGTGACACAGTTTCAGCAAGGCCGTTATATATGCAGCAAAGAAGCCCTATGGAGAATTTTTAATTTTCCCATACACGAACGATGTCCAACGGTAGTTCATCTGGCTGTTCACCTGGAAAATGGACAAAGAGTATACTTCATAGAAGAGTCCCTCTAAAATCAAATGGTAAATCCTGCTGATACGACCCTCACTGCATTTTTCAAGCTCTCACAGGAAGATGAGTTTGCTCAAATACTCCTGTATGTTGACGTACCCAAGTTCTACATATGGCAGGCTTCAATGAAAAATTTCCAGCGAAGAGCTCAAGGATCCGATATTGAAGGATATCCAGGGATAAAGTCAGGCAATGCTTTGGGACGTGTCTACACGGTTCACCCCAACAACTTTGAATGGTATTTTTTGAGACGACTTTTGCACCACATCCGTGGCCCAACATCACATGCAGCACTCAAGACAGTGAATGGACAAGTCTGCAGAACCTATCAGGAAGCGTGCAATCTCCTTGGCCTACTGGAAGATAATGGTCACTGGAATTACACATTAGAAGAGGCAGCAGCTACTCAATCGCAAATGAGAATGAGGAATCTGTTTGCCATCATGATTGCTACATGTGGACTTTTTAACCCAAGCCAGCTCTGGAAAAACCACCAAGAAAGTCTTTCAGAGGATCTGCTTCATCAAGAAAGAAGAGAGCATCCTGGTCAAGAGATTGAGTTCCTGGATGACATGTTCAACAGGGCTCTGATCATGCTAGAAGACAAAGTGATTGAGCTATGCGGAAAAACCTGACTGATTTTGGATTGCCTTCCCCAAACCGAGAAGAACCAGTAGTTGCAAACAGGGAGTTGCTCAGAGAGACAGACTACTCAGTTGAACTTCTGGTGAAGTTTCTTGAAGAAAATGAGCCTCACCTGGTGCCTGATCAAGCAAATGCTTATGAACAGATCTTGCAAGCGATACAAGCGGAGCAGGGAGGTATGATCTTTCTCGATGCACCTGGCGGGACAGGATGCTGTGGCATCCTCAGGCATTGCAGCAACACTACTAGAAAGAGGACGTACTGCACACTCATTTTTTTAAACTGCCTCTCAACCTCGCTCACAATGAGAATCCAGTGTGCAACATCAAAAAAGGATCGGCAAAGGCAAAACTCTTAGAAAATACAGTCTCATAGTCTGGGATGAATGCACAATGTCTCACAAGTTAGCGTTTGAAGCATTGGACAGGACCTTGCAAGACATACGAGAAAATTATCATCGCATGGGTTGCATTACAATGGTCATTGCTGGAGACTTTCGCCAGACCCTACCTGTCATTCCTCGAAGCACTCCAGCTGATGAACTGAATGCGTGCCTCAAGGCATTATACCTTTGGAGAAGTGTTCAGACATTTACCCTTTCCACAAACATGAGAGTACATCTACAAGGAGATCAGGATGCTGGACGGTTTGCAAACCTTTCTACTACGGATTGGGAATGGAACTTTCCCTGTTGATTCAGACGAACAAATAATCATTCCTCAAGGATGTGGAAATGTTGTAAAGTCCTCAACTGAGCTCACTAACATGGTCTACCCAAACATTATCCACCACTACAAGGATCACAAGTGGCTGCGTGAACGCGCAATTCTGGCACCAAAGAATGAAACAGTGTCTGAAATCAACATGATTCTACTCAGACAGCCTCCAGGCAGTGAGACCTCATTCAAATCTGTTGATACAGTAATCGACCAGGACCAAGCAGTCCAGTACCCTGCAGAATTCCTTAATTCTTTGGAGCCCGCTGGAATGCCTCCTCACCACCTCACTCTCAAGATTGGAACTCCTATAATGCTCTTAAGAAATCTTGAACCACCAATCCTCTGCAATGGCACAAGACTGGTGGTGAAGAACATGATGCCACATCTACTGGAAGCTACAATACTGACAGGAAAAGCTAAAGGAGAGGACGTGTTTGTACCAAGGATACCTCTCATCACAACTGACCTGCCATTTGAGTTCAGGCGACTTCAGTTCCCGGTTAAAGTGAGCTTTGCCATGACCATCTACAAAAGCCAGGGACAGTCCCTAAAGATGGTTGGCCTAAACCTGGTGTTTCCTTGCTTCTCTCATGGACAGTTCTATGTTGGATGCTCCAGAGTGGGAACTGGCAAAAATCTGTACATACTTGCTGCTAATGGCAAAACCAAAAATGTGGTCTACCTTAATGCACTACAGTGAGACAATGTGGAGACTCCCGGTAGGTGGCGTCATACCGTGGCCTTGCGAAAAAGTCGCCCGGAGGGCGGCGATTCCGCTAGTATTATATAAGTTTAGCTTAGGTTAGACCGTTAGGTCAATCCAGCCACGCTGTCTCCTTGTGTATCGGAGACTTGGTATACAATGTGTTGTGTTGTTTCTACAATGTCCCTAACTGGCCATATACTGTAGTGCCCGAGTTACTGCCTAAATTTAACCAAAACACTGATTCAATCTCCGTTAGCTACAGACAGACAGACAGATAGACAGATAGACAGGCAGACAGACGGGCAGATGGACGGACGGACGGATGGACAGATGGATAGATGAATAGATGGATAGATAGACAGATAGTGGAAAGATAAATAGATGGATAGATAGATAGACAGATAGTGGAAAGATAAATAGATGGATAGACAGATAGTGGAAAGATAAATAGATGGATAGATAGATAGACAGATAGTGGAAAGATAAATAGATGGATAGATAGATAGATAGTAAAATCGCCATACAAGTTTTCATGGTTTCAGCCTTTATGTAGGCAGTGCAGGTCTACAAATTATGTATATAAACAATGCATTTATGTAAACAATGTAAATTACATATGTATACAAAAATATACACAGATATAGCAGGTATACAAATAATGCTCAAAGTGAGTGCAGATATACAAACAATGGGCAATATTCAACGCATTTATATAAAAAATGTCGGTACATTACTTAGTGTACAGTATGTACACAAAAACGTACACATAGATTACAGGTATACAATGTATTGTGTATAGATAGTACAGGTTTACAAAAAATGTACATACACAGTGCAGGTATACAATATACCGTACATAAGAACATAAGAACATAAGACTGGAGGAAACTGCAGCGGGCTTATTGGACCATACTGGGTAGTCCCATTTACACCCAACCCCTATTCCTCATGTATACACCCAACCTATGTTTGAAGCTATCCAGCGTATTCGAGTTAATGATGATGTTGGGTAACTTGTTCCATTCATCCACTACTCTATTTCCAAACCATTGTTTACCAATCTCGTGCCTAAATCTAAATTTGTCTAATTTAAAACCGTTGCTGCGAATTCGCTCCTGGTTGGATAGTTTGATTACCTTCGTTATATTACCTTTATTTAACCCTCACTTTCATTTATACACCTCGATCATATCCCCCCTCACTCAATGACTAACGAGAGAGTGCAAATTAAGATGCTTTATTTAATCTGTCTCTCTACTCAAGGTTCCTAATGCCCGGGATTAGTCTTGTCATTCTCCTCTTATTTTTTTCTAGGTATTCTATATCCATTCTGCAGTAAGGTAACCAGAACTGAATTAGCGTAATCCAAGTGAGGTCTCAGAAGCGCAAGATATAGTTTTAAGATAACCTCGCTAGTCTTGTAACTAACACTCCTTTGTATGAACCCAAGCACTTTGTTAGCCTTGTTTCGAGCAAATACACATTGTTGTCTTGGTTTAAGATTCCTGCTTATCATTACTCCTAAATCTTTCTCACATTCGGATTTCTCTATAACAACGTCGTTCGTCTGATATCTGATTTCTCTGTTTACATCTCCTAGGCTAAGTACTTTACATTTATCCACGTTAAATTTCATCTGCCATTTTTCAGATTATGAGAAACATTTTTTAAATCTTTCTGTAGTTTTGTCGAGTCCTCGTCAGATTTAATTACACGTCCCATTAAAGTGTCGTCAGGAAACTTACTTATGTTGCTGTTTACGCCTATATCTATGGCGTTTATGTATATAATAATGCAGGTATACAATGCGTAGAGCATAGACAGTGCAGCTACATACCTGTACATAATGCCGATAAACAATGTACTGTACATAGACAATGTACATAGACAGTTAATAGATACAAACAATGTACAATACATATACAGTGCAGGTATACAAATAAGTTATATAAAGTGTGCAGGTATACAATGAATGTATACATTTTTCTGTGAGAGAAACACTCGTGAAAATTTTCCCCGGAAAGCGAGATATGTTTGGGCTCGTAGGAACTGTCAGGAAAATATATTATTTGAGGTGTCGTCTTGAGTCGCTCATTTGCTGGTATTCCGATACCTTGAAGATTATGCATCCCAGTTTATTAACCACAAGATTAACCACCCTACCTCTAACCTAATATAAATTAACCCAACCTAACGCTAATCCATCCGAATCAAATACTAATCTAACCTATCGGAACACTAATTTATCCTCATCTAATACTAACTTAACCTAACCTAACTTAACCTAACCTAGCTTGATCAAACCTAACTTAATTTAATACTAATCTAACCTAGTCTAATGCATAACTAACCTAACACTAATCTAACCTAACTCTAATCTAACCTAATCGTATGCTAACCTAATCTAACCTAACCTAGTCTAACCTTACCTAAGCTAACCTAACCTACCCTACCCCAACCTAACGTAAGATCCCATGATCTCGTGACATCATGACCTGGGACCCCATAACTAGTCACCTCGTGACCCAATTCCACGATGCACACTTCGCCCCCCACAGCCTGATGATGGAAGAAGGCAGGGAGGGAGTGGGGGAGGGAGGGATGGAGGAAAAGACAGAGAAAAGGCAAGGAGGAGAAAGAAAAGACTGGGGGAGAGAGAAATACGAAGGGGGAGAAAAGAGAGAGAGAGAGAGAATCCGCAGCGAGTGGGAGACACAGGGAAGGAGATACCAAACAAACTTACCAGCCTCAACTTACTATTGCCTCAGGTGGTCTAGGACCCCCTGAGGTGGATTATGCATGTGTGTGTGTGTGTGTGTGTCTGTGGGTGCGCCACCTGCCGCTTACCTCACTACTAAAGACAACAAAATAATTCTCATTACCATACAAATTGGGTCGACGTTTTTACCCAAAATTCGGCTGATTGGATGAAGGAAAATCTAAAATGTGGTATAATATATATATATATATATATATATATATATATATATATATATATATATATATATATATATATGTATTTATTTATTTACTTATTTATTTTTGAGGGGTAATTTTCTATGTACGGGAGGGAAGGGTAGAGTGAAGGAGAAGGGTAATTTTGTGCGTAAGGGGAGATATGGGGTAGGTGGGGTTGTGGGGGGGAGGAGGTGGGGTTATGTGGGGGGGAGGAGGTGGGGTTATGTGGGGGGGAGGAGGTGGGGTTGTGTGGGGGGGAGGAGGTTGGGTTGTGTGGGGGGGAGGAGGTGGGGTTGTGTGGGGGGGAGGAGGTGGGGTTGTGTGGGGAGTGAAGTGATGGGTGGTGTGAGGGAGGGAGGATGGAAGATATTATTATTGCAATTTGATGAACAAAATTATTATACAAGATGAAATAAATATCCTGGAGTAGAATTGATTTTATATAAATCGTATTTTTTTTATTTAATATTTTGTAGTTTGATGAATAAGTAAATAAAATATGATAAAACAGATTGAATTGAATTGAAACAGTATATTTAGCCAGAAAAACGCAGATACAGAGTGTATAATAATAACAATATTAACATGGCTGAGCCAGTTGAGAACCTGAGCTCTCTTTTTGGCACCTGACATATACTATACATTTATCTCAAGGCAGTATTATGTAACATTTAGTAACATCTGGAATAGTACAATAGCATGGTGGTAATAAGAACATCTCATAGTGTTACCACGGTTATCACTTCAATATTTATTTATTTTATTTATTTAATATTTTTTCTAGATAATATATTTTTTATTTATATTATACGTAGGCTATATACATAAATTATCGGGGAATTGAAAAACATAAGTATAATGGGGGAGCAGTACAACATGGGTTGTAGAGAATTAAGTTTGAACAAGAGGACAGAACTGTCAGGATGTCTAGTTGGCAAATATGTTTATTGCAATGGTAATTTCTTATCTATTTACATGATAATTTCCGAAAAACGGTTTTGATGGTACAATAAAAGCAGGTACTGTAAATATAGCAGGTATTACATGAAATATTTATACTTAGACAATAGTTATATTTTAAGATATGATTTAAAGGAAGGGAGCGTAGTCTTTGCTTGGATGGGTGGGGCGAAGTTGTTCCACACCTTCACACCATGATATTATATGGAGGTCTGGGACTGAGAGGGGGTGCATGGGGGGTGCTCTTAGTAGCTCTGGGTGCCTTAAGTTGTATCTCTGATTATTCCGGAACGGGAAATAATTATTGTCAAGCAAGTGATTGATAGATTTGTAAACAAAGAGGGCACAGCAGTAGGTGTTAATATCTTTGAATTTTAACCTTTTCAATTTAGCAAATTTTTCGTTTGTGTGATCTGTTTTCTCAAGTAGGTCATTGTCCGTACAACTCTCTTTTGGGCAGTAACCATAGAATATGTTTTTCAAGACCCAGAGGCCCCCCATAGTGTGAGAGAGTGTACAATATCAGGTGTTGGTAAACAAGATCATGATAGATTTCTTTCATTGCTGTGACAGTGAGGGACTGTCGAGTGTGATACATGATACCGCACTGTTTATTGACTTTACTGTGAATGGCTTGTATGTGGTGTCTCACATTAAGTTTCTCATCAACAATAACTCTGAGGAATTTAGTATTTTGTTCGCGTTTGAGGACTATAATACCAAGGTACACGGGGTCCAGGTCTGGGGGTAAATTTTTCCTTCTGTGAAAGATCGTGTAGTGGGTTTTCTCAAGGTTTAAGTTCAGTTTATTACGTATTACCCAGGTCCTGACTTTAGCCAGTTAAGTGTTCCTAGTTCCTATCAAGGAATGGTGGTTTGAGTTGCTGGCACAGAGATTACTATCGTTTGCAAATAAGTTGTATTTTATAAGTGTGCTGGCGTACACTATGTCGTTTATGTACAACAAAAACAGTACTGGACCGAGGATGTAACATTGATGGACGCCATACAAGATTGGTGATTATTATAGGAGACTTACTGCATCCTGTTGGACAGATATGAGGTAAACCAATTGTGGGACAGGCCCCAAACGCCGTAATGTTCAAGCTTTGAAAGGAAGCTGTTATGGTCGACAGTATCGAAGGCTTTAGAGAGGTCCACGAATATACCGACTGTGAATTGACTGTCATCAAAGGAATTTAAGAGGTCATTAGTAAAGGATAGCAGTGGACTCTCAGTCGACCTTCTAGCTCTAAATTTAAACTGGGAGTCTGTAAAGATGTTATTGGCATTGCAGAAGGAATTTTGTCTACTGCATGCTAGCTTCTCCAGTATCTTACTCAAGGCTGGGAGGACTGATATGGGGCGGTAATTCTTGAAGAGACCTTTATCCCCAGATTTTTTATATGCTGGGTGAACTTTAGCAATTTTCAGTTTATCCGGAAAGCCATCACTAGTGAAGGAGGAGTTACAAATGTGTAGGAGAAGAGGTAGCAATAATTGGCTACTTTCTTAACGATGCTCATTAGTATATTGTCTTCGCCTGCTGCTGCATCTTCGGACATTTATATGATGGCCAGTAATTCATCCCCTGTGACAGGGGATAAGAACAGCTCATTTTGCTGTCTGTTTTACAGCCAGGCTCTAAATTCCTCATGGTGATCAAGGATGCTCTCTGCAAGATTTTTGCCAACATTAATAAAATATTCATTGAAGTGGTTGGCAATGAGGGAGGGTTCCGTTACAACTGAATCATTTATCATAAAAGCTGAGTGGGGGGCCGAAGGCTGAGTGTTCATGTTCTGAATAGAATTTCTGACATTCCAGGTTTTCTTACCGTCGCCTGATGCTGACTGGAGCTTATTTGTATAATAGCTACGTCTAGCATTTCTAACTGCCTGAGTTACTCTATTTCTAATACTTCGGTAAGCATCACCGAAAGTTATTGGTATTTTTCAAATTTCCTTTGGAGCTTGTGTTTTCTTTTATCATTATCTTAATTTCGCTTGTGATATAGGGTTTGGAAATGGATACAGTTTTCACTGACTTAGTCTTGATTGGGAAGCATTCATCAAAGTAAGCATTGAAGATGCAAGAGAAATTGCAGCTGTTCACGTTAGGGTTGTCGGAGGCATAGATAAGATCCCAGTTAGCATTCAATAGCATGTTGTCGGTGCAGTAGTCTCTGTATTGTATCGAGACTCTACTAGACCTTTCAGGTCTTGTGGCTGTTTTATACATGCCAAAAACTGAGAAGTGATCTGAGATATTGCTATAAATAGTTCCACTTGCAAGATTGTTAGGAGTGTTTTTAGTCCAGATACGATCTATTCAAGTGGCAGAGGAGGCATTTACTCTAGTGGGTTTGGTTATAGTGAAGGTCTAATACTGAGGTGTCGGTTACTGATTTTAATAGATCAAGGTTGAAATCTCCTGTAATGTAGCAAAGTTTCCTCTATGAACTTATGATGGAGATAATCTCCGAAAATTTATCAAGAAATTTTCTTACATTAGTGTGGGGTCTTCTGTAGATTACTCCTACTAGGATATTTTGTGTGTCGTTACATAATATGGTGAAAACACTCTTCTTATACTCCTCCTGAACCTTTAAATCATCTCTTACAGAAGTGTTACATTTGATATCAACATATAGGGCGACACCACCACTGTGTAGTGACGTGTTGACGCAGTGTCTATTATAATTAGGAATGTTATACAAATGTTCAATATCGTTAGTGAGTTTGGTCTCACAGAACCCAAGTACATCAAATATGTGGGCAATAGAAGATAAACACTGATCTAAAAAGGTATCTAGATGAAGGGGAATACTGCTGATGTTATGGTTAATCAATGAGAAAGAATGAGGTAGAGTAGAACTAAACTCGGGAGAGTCTGGAAAGTAATAGTTACAGTTGGCGTTGGTGTAACCCAGTGAGTTTTGTAGAAAGGCATCAGGATCGATATGAGGGAGTATTGTGTCGACACCATGGGTAAATGGGGTGTAACACATACGATCTAGCACATCTAAGGGAATGACACTAGCATCATCATTGTAGGAACATTGATACTGATTAAGGAACAGTAAAGACGCAGGGTCACTGAGGTGTGGAAAAGGAAGATCCATGAAAGTTGTAATAGTGGGGGGTAACGTACTTACAAGTGCTACAGCCAACAGAATTAGGATGACCGGTACTGTTGAGGGTGATTCCCAGGTGGTGTGGGAGGTATGCCTGTCACTCGGTTTTGAGGGTTGTTGGTTTCCACCACCGAGGGTAGACGTGTAGTACTCGAGTTGGCCGGCAGGGGAGGAAACTCCTCTGGTGATAGCGACAGTGGCTGGTTTCTCCTCAGTGGGGAGGGGGTTCTCGAGGGGCTTGGGGGGGTTGGCACAGCAGGTGGGTGAGTGGGCGGGTATCCACTTGCTAGATCCTTCACAAAAAGGGTTTTATAACTGAACGTCACGTGTTTCCCTTGTTTCCTGCCTTCTTTAAACTGGTCCAATTGCTGTAGACAGGCTTTAGTCGTACCTAGGCAGAGGTCCTCGTTGACGAAGACGGTGGTGTCTTTCAGCTTACTGCGTTGATAAAACACTTTGTCACGTTCAGAGGGGGGTGAGAATTTTGTTATGATGTCTCAGGGGCGGGAGGAGTTGGGTTTTCCGACGCGTTGAACATGGTCAAACTTTACTTCATGAAGTTGATAATGGTAATTCAGCAGGCGTGAACTTTTGCGCTGGGATGACACCCAGTTCTTTTGGGCATCTTCGGCGACTCCGGCGATTCTGAGGGTGGACGGTGGGGGTGGACAGGGCTCAGATTAAAAGCCGTGGCACTGAGGGGAGTTTGGTGGGCCTACACCTCACTTGGTAGACACAGATTCACAGTAAATTGACAAATATATCTAGTTAGGGGGATCACAGATAGATATTGTACTGGTCACGACACTCACTAGTCACTCACGAATACATTTTTCCCTTAAATCAGTCTGGGTACTCCTGGAAAGACCCTATTTTTGGACGAAAAACACCGAGCGCCCCCTTCCCTCTCTCCACAACTACTTTACACCCGGATAAAACACGATGAACAAACAGATTAACTATAAAAGATGAATCAAACAAGAAAAATACCTTTTTTTTTACGGTGATTAGCCCGGGTGGGCTAATCACCGTAAAATCATCGTAAATCACCGTCAAACGCTCCTCAACTGGGCCTGGGGGGCGAAAAAATAAGAAAAGAAAGAAATTTAATATAGAAAAGAAATAGGTTATACTGTGTTAATCTACGCCACGATGATGCCGGAAAACCAGCTTATTAAAGTGAGACAGATTGTATAAGTATGATAATACAGAAGAAGGCAGAGCGTTCTTCAGTTTGGCTGTGTGAGGAAAGAAGGAAGCACTATAACGGGTTATTCTCGTGTGACCGACATCCACAGAGAAACGGTGGGCACCGCGGGCAAGAGTGTGTTACGAGCCCACGGCATTTCCGGCGGTACACAGGATGCCAAATCCACCGAACATTGCCCGTTAAAGTACCTGTAAAAGAGAGAAAGTGAAGCAGCATTGCGGCTAAGAGAAAGGGAAGAGAGATTGACAACTAAAGGAGGAGAGCTAATAATACGAAATGCCTTTGATTCCACCCTCCTCTAGCAGTTGGACAGAAGAAGAGCCACCCCAGATCTGAGAGCAGTACTCCAAGTTAGGACGAATGAATCCCTTATATACGTGGAGCAACTGCTCAGGAGTAAAGTAGCTATGGCATCTGTACAGCATTCCCAACTTTCGGGAGGCAGCTTTAGCTATATCAAGGATGTGTGATTTCCAGGACATATTGGAGGAAATGGTGAGGCCTAACATATTTATTTAAGAATTTAGCAGGATGATAGCGTCCTGAAATGTAATTGGTGGGAGATCGTCCAATTTAGAAAGTGTAATTGGTAAATATTGAGTTTTATTACTATTAAATTTAACCAAGATTGTACCTCCCCATTCAGAGATGCTGCACAGATTTGCATTGATAGACGTAATGATATCAGCTCTAGAAACAGATCTAGTTTGAGAGTTAGGAGGAAGGGAAAAATGTGAAGAAGAGTGAAAACTAGAATCATCAGCGTAAAAATGGATAGAATTAGTTGTAGTGTGAAGTTAATCATAAAAATAAAAAGAAGGAAGAGAGTAGGTGAAAGAACAGAACCCTGTGGGACACCACTATTTGTAGAAAAAGAGCGAGAGCTCGATCCCTAGAGAACAACTGCCATGGATCGGTTCTTAAGGAAGCTAGAGATTAGAAAACAAAGTGGGGGAGATAAACCAAAAGAGAGAAGTTTAGTAGCAAAGGCTTGTTCCATACCCTGTCAAATGCTTTGGAGATGTCGAGGGCCACGACGAAAGTTTCCCCATAATCCCTAAGAGAGGATGACCAAAGATGGGTGCAATAGGAGAGTAGATCACCAGTAGATCTCGCCTGGTGAAAGCCATACTGGTGATCCAACAAAAGAGAATGGCGTTCAAGGTGACCGAGAAAATGGGAGTTCACGATAGTTTCGAAAATCTTAGAGAGAAATGAAGTTAGGGCAATGGGGCGATAGTTTGAGGGATTAGAATGGTCACCCTTCTTCGGGATGGGCTGAGCCAAGGCATGCTTCCAAGAAGAAGGAAAAGTTTGGGTTTTGAGGCACAGGCGAAAGAGGCGAGCAAGCACAGGGGCCAGAGCTTCAGCACACTCCCTCAGAACACGAGGGGGTATTCCGTCCGGTCCATGCGCCTTACTCACATCCAACCTGCATAACACACCAGCAACCTTGCGAGTGGAGATTATTAGTGCATAGGTTAAGTAGGAAGAGGAGTGGTAGGAGGGATAGAGTGGGAATCGTCTAAGGCTTTGTTAGGGGAAGAGTTGGCTATAGAGTTATCAGGTCGGAAGAGAGGAAGAAAAGAAGGAGTGCAGAAGTTGTTAAAGATGTTTTTGGTTAAGGACCAGAAGGATTTACTAGAGGAAGAATTAGTCAGGACAGCGGTCTATCTTTTTTTTTCTATTATTCCCCTTGGCCCTACGACGATGTCTAGAAGTAATGAAAGAGGAGTGGGTAAAAGGAGGAGATAATTTCATAGCTCGATATGCCCTATCTCTCGCCCTGCAAGCAAGATAGCAGGAGCGATCAAACCATGATTGTAATGTGAAAGTTTTGGAAGAAGATGGGATAAATGCACTCATACCGCTCTACAGTATATAACCCCAGCAATGCTGTCAGCACATACCGAGGCGTAAAAAAGGAAAGTCGGTGAAGAATTCTCGCAAGGATTGCCACCTTCCCCTCCGACAATGCCATAGTTGACGTTTAGAAGGGGATGGGGGAGATGGTCGTGTCCATTTTGATTTAATAGAAATAAGGTTGTGATCAGAAGACCCGAAGTGGGTAGAAATTGAGTATGGATAGTGTGAGGGGTTAGAGGTAAAACAAAGATCAAGAATGTTAGCAAGTTGATCGTGTCGATCAGTAACGCGTATAGGGTGTTTGATTATTTGTTCCAAATCATTAAGTAGGGAAAAAGAGAGTGCCTCAGCTCCACCTGGGTCATCCCTTACAGAGCGAAGCCACTCTCTGTGGATAGCAACGACTCATGGCAAGAAGTGAGATAATCAAAGAGTTCGAAATAGTTGGTAGAGTTGGGAGAACAGTATAGGAAACAAAGAAAAATATTCACACTAGGTAGAGATATTTTGAGCCAGATGACATGATAAAGAAAGGATTCAAGATCCGTGAGTCGAGCTATAGGTGTACGTGTGTTGCAGTAGGCGCATACACCTCCCTTAGAACGGAAGGAGGTATGAAGGTTATAGAGTGGTTCTCAACCTTTTTCACTCCATTCCCCCCTTGAGGAATTTTCAACATCCTCGTGGCCTCCTTCATTTTTCTCCCAGAACAGACAAACAGACAAGTGACAAAGACTAAAGAATGATAAAGAAGGACAGATAAATAGGACAAGAGTTAGAATAGCACACACACATTCACATACATAACAAGCCCATGCACTCACACATAAAGCACACATACAGTCATACACAAACATGCACACAGGTAAACATTCACACTCAAGCTAGCAAGCTGAAGTGTACTTCCTGTAAGCAAGAACACGTCTCCTTTGACAAGCACTGCCCAACTTGGAAGAATGAGAAGAATGGCGAGTCATTCCAATTTAGCACTAAAAATGGTAGGATTATATAAGTAAAGAATGAGTATGAACAACAATGGCACCAATAAATAAGGAAATAATTAATAAAGGAAGTGTACAAATATTGCACCCACGTAAAGCAGCGACCACATAAATTATGAAACAAAATAAATAACACCAATTACGGAGTATATTATGCTTGAGTCCAGCTCAATCACAATATATGGTTCAGAGACAATACACTCCACTGTTTACGTGATGGTATCCCAGGCCAGAGTGAGATCAATCGGTCCTATCACCACTTGCAAAGGATGACACACGGACACGTACTGAACAAGTCAGTTCAGCAGCTCGGTCCAGCGCCTGTCACACAGATAGGGACTGGACCTGTGAAATCTTAAATAATCCGCAAAAAATACAAAATAAAATAGCACCAGAGTATGTAAATATTAAAATTGTATTGTCGTTATGATTAAACAAAATGACAAAAACAAAGAATGAAAATTCTCTTCTGCCAAGTCAAAATAAGTAATACAAGTTTTGTTTAATTCAGATTCCCAACATTATTTGGAAACGTACAATTTATAACAGCTCGCCGTGGCTCCCCTAAATTCTTGCCGTGGCTCCCTTGGGGGCCATGGCCCCCATGTTGAGAACCACTGTTAATATAGACAAATTAAACAATATAAGTACAAAGAAAAGAAAGATGAAGCAAATACACAAAGAAAATAAAGTCGAACACATAAATACAAAACATCATGTTAAAAAATCTAACAATAAAAATAAAAATAAATAAAAATAAAACATTAAAAAAATAAGAGACTAACAAAATAAAGAAGAATAAAACAAGGCAGAAGAACCATCTCTTGTGTTCAACTGAGCACGGAGGGAAAAACTATCGGAGAATTTAATATGTTTGTGTTTTTTTCAGAGCATCGACGTTTGGGGGAGGGGGAGAGGGAAGGGGAGGGGAGAAAGTAGAGGGAGACAGTGGGTTGGGAGGGAGGACGAAGGGGATGGGGAGGATATTGGTAGGGGAGGATTATGAGAGAGGAGGGAGAAGAGAGGTTAGAGAGAGGAGGGGGAGAGGAAGAGAAGAGGAGGTGAGGAAAAAGGGAAGAAGGGGAGAGATGGAGGGAGGAGAAGAGGAATCGAGGGGCAGGGGAGTGAGGAGGAGGAGAAAAGGAGGAGATGAAAAGGAGGAGGAGGAAGGAAGAAAGAATGAGAGGGAAGGGAAAAGGGGAGAGGAAGGGGATTAAGGGGAGGAAGGAAAGATAGGGGGAGGGGAGAAAGATGTGGAAGGGAAAAAGTGGAAGAGAGGGGAGGAAGGGAAAGGGTGGAAGGATAAAAGGAGAGAAAGGGAGAAAGAAGGGGAAGAGGAAGAAGTAGAGGAGAGGATAGAGGAGGACAAGAAGAGGAGAGAGGGGAAGGGAAGGGAGAAGGGGGGAAGGGAGGGAGGGGTAGGAGGATACGGGGAAGGAGAGGGTAGGAGCTGATACGAAGAGGGAAAGGAGGGAAGATTTTTTTTCGAATTCATAACAAATTTTTATCCATATTTCTCAGTTTTTTTGTTTTTACTTTTTTTAGGTTTTCAATTATATCATATGAATCAAACAGTTTTAACAGGCTTACTTGAAGGCTTCATTCTTACCTGAGGGCTTACACACACTTGAGGCATCACTCTTACCTAAGGCTTCACCTTTAAGGATTCATCCTTACCTGAGATTTCATCCGTACCCGAGTCTTCATCCTTACCTGAGGAATCACCCTTTCCTGAGGCTTCATCCTTACCTGAGGTTTCAACATTACATGAGGCTTCACCCTTCCCAAGACTTCATCCCTAGATGAGGCTTCACCTTTATCTGAAAGTTCACCCTTGCCCGAGACTTCACGCTTACCTCAAGCTTACATGCAATTTCACCCTAATTGAGGCTTCGCCCTTACTGAGACTGTATCTTTACCCGAGGCTTCACTCTCCAACATTTTAATCAAGAGCGAAGTATGATTTTATTTCGGTGCCAAATGATTTCTTTCTCTCCTTTTACTATTAACTTACAGCAAAAGTTGGTGGATTACGTGAAGGTAGGTGGATTAAGTAAAGTTTGGTGGAGTAAGTGAATGAAGGTGAAATAGGTGAAGACAGGTGGATTAGGTGAAGGTAGAGATGGATTAGGTGATGGCAGATAGATTATGTAAAGGTAGGTGGATTAGGTTAAGATAGCTGGAATATTTGAAAGTAAGTGGATTACGTGAAGGTAAGTGGTTGAGGTGAAAATAGGTATATTAGGTGAAGGTAGGTGGATTAAGTGAAGCTAGGTGATTTAAGTAAAGGTAGGTGGATTAGGTAGAGATTGGTGTATTAGGTAAAGGTAGATGGATTAAATGATGGGAGATGGATTATGTGAATGTAGGTGGATTAGGTGAAGCTAGGTGGATTAGGTCAAGGTATGTAGTTTAAGTGAAGGGAGATGGATTAAGTGAAAGTAAGTGGATTAGGTAATGGTAGGTGTAGGTAGAGGTAGATGGATTTTGCTAAAGCAGATGGATTACGTGATGGAGGATTGATTAGGTGAAATTAGTTGAATTAGGTGAAGGTAGGTAGAGTAAGTGAATGTAAGTGGATTAGGTGAAGGAATGGATTAGTTAAAGTTGGGTATATTAGGTAAAGGTAAATGGATTTGGTGTAGGCAGATACAATAGGTGATGGCAAATGGATTAAGTGATGGCAAATGGATTAGGTAATGATAGTTGGATTGGGCAGAACGTAGGTGGATAAACTAAAAGTCGGTGGATAAACTAAAAGTCGGTGGATTAAGCGAAGGTAGTTGGATTAAGTGAAGGCAAAGTGGTTAGGTGAAGGCTTATAGCAAAACACATAAGTTAAAAGGTAAACAGAGTCAGGTGTGTGTGTTGCAGTTTCAGCAGGTACTGTATATAGAGCCAGGTGTGTGTTTGTGTTATACCTCCAGAACGTATATAGAGTCAGGCGTGTGGAGTATCATCAGCAGGTATATAGAGCCCGGTGTGTGAAGTAGCATCAGCAGGTATATAGAGCCAGGTGTGGGGAGTAGCATCAGCAGGTATATAGGGTCAGGTGTGTGGGGTAGCCTCAGCAGATATGTAAAGTTAGGTGTGGGGAGTAGCATCAGCAAGTATATAGAGTCAGGTGTGTGGGGTAGCCTCAGCAGATATATAGAGACAGGTGTGGGGAGTAGCATCAGTAGGTATATAGAGACAGGTGTGTGGGGTAGCATCAGGAGATATATAGTCGGGTGTGTGGAGTAGCATCATCAAGTATATAGAGTCAGGTTTGTGGAGTAGCATAGGCAGGTATATAGAGCCAGGTGTGTGTGTTACAGCTTTAGAAAATATATAGAGTCAAGAGAATGTGTGTGGTAGCAGCCATTATTGCTACTGTAAGCCATTTAAACGAAACAGGAATGAGTTAGTTGATTTATACAGGTGTTCACAGGTGTTATACGATGGAGTGGTGATTTGTGATAAATGAAACTGTGGGTGTCTGTCTGTCTGTCTATCTTTCTGTTTGTGTATATATTTCTCCATGCCTTACACACACACACACATCCCTGGCCACCGGAGGGTCAAGACCTATTCAGGCGCTGCTCCTGCTGTGCAGCTGCCCCTCTTGGCCAATGTCGGCCCATTCCCCAAGTCCCTCTCCCCGACCCATCCTCACCACCGGGATATCAACATAATCAAAAGTGACAATTTCGTTTCGGAAAGAAGTAGGACCAGTGTTGAACAGTGATGAACAGTGAATTCAGCACTGCTGTAGACAGTACCAGTGAGAGCCGTGACCCACCAGTGAGATAAGCACCCATGGGAACTGATAGCCATCTTCTGACAAGGAGGTGCTAATCAGTCCACCCTAGGAACAACAGTGGGTCGGCTTCACACCTGACTATAAAAATAACACAACACCACCCAGTAGGGTGGGGTACTGTGACACCACCCCACACCACCCGGTGTCTTCATGGCCAAGCGAGGTCCTTCATATCAACACTCGAGGACGAGTTACTGCACCACGTGAACACCACACCACCCGGTGTCCCCATGACCACGGTTGGTCCTTCATATCAACACCCGAGGACGAGTTACTACAACACGTGAACATCAGACCACTAGTCCAGGCCCGGGCCATCAACTGTAAACTATAATAATTTGCATGTTCAATTCATGTTCCTTCTTTCAGTAATGAAAGCTTTTGTTAAACGACCCACCCACCCCATGTCTTTGTATGTAATTAGTAATTTTTGTCCAATGTATATTTTCAGCCTTAGGGCTGCAGAACTTTTTCAATAAACCGTTAATTATTATTATTATTATTATTATTATTATTATTATTATTATTAATACTATGTTTCATTTTATTATTACACACACCTAACATTAACTTCAAGCTAGAGACATAAGCAAGTCAGTACGTATGCATAGCATATGTAACCCTGCATATATGATATTAAAACAAAAAATAAAGTAAGAAAAGCAATATTAAAGAAAAACGAAATAATTAAAAAGAAACATTAAAAGAAAAGAACATTAATACACAAAGAGGAAAACCGACATTTTTACACAAAAGTTTTAAAAGATCTCATATCTTCACGAAAAACATAAAAGAGAACAAAAAGGTTAATAATATAACTTAAACAAAAAAGGAACATCAATACTAAACAAGCATCACAAAAAAAAGATCCATACAACTTTTTCCCTCGCCTCCAGAGTAATCTCGAATATTCTTTAGTGTATGAAGGTAAGTTGTTACTTCAATATTTGTAAGTGTTGTGTGCCGGCCAGAGACACTTGGCTCATGTGTGTGTGTGTGTGTGTGTGTGTGTGTGTGTGTGTGTGTGTGTGTGTTTGTGTGTGTGTGTGTGCGTGTGTGGCGCGGACGAGTGGCGAAGGGGACAGACAGAGATTACTACCGGGAGTCTCTAGGCACAACTCTACACATGGGCGGCATAGATAGAATGATCGTTTATGCACTGGGATCAAGGAAACAGTGCAATCCGGTCCTATCTGTGCTACTGAGCAGCCCTTTCGAGGAGCCACACTGATCACCCCACATGAGGAAGGGGCTATAAAAGGTGCCCTAAACATAGACTGCCTAAAGCACCAACCTGACTGGTCAAACGCACCCAGTAAAGTCATCCTTATGCGGTCGAAAACACAATTCTAATAACAGATCAAAACAAAAACAAACCATACAACCTCTTATGGTAACTGCCTGGAATGTCAGGACCCTTCTGGACGCTGGCACAAATTCGCGTCCTGAAAGAAGAACCGCCTCTGTGACAAAAAGAGATGGCTAGATATAACATTGACATAGGAGCCATAAGTGAGTATCGGCTCTCAGACAAGGGTCAACTCACCGAACGGGGGTCTGGCTATACCTTCTTCTAGAAGGGTAAGCAAGCTGCGGAGAGAAACCGCATTTATGGAGTTGGCCTTGCCATCCGCCAACGCATCCTACACAGGCTAACTAAAATGCCTGCTAGGATCAACGAGCGCCTCATGACGCTCAGAGTCCCACTGAATCACTCACATCATGCCTTTTTCATCAGTACATATGGCCCAACACTGGATGCACAGGATGACATCAAGGAAGCCTTTTTTGGCGATCTTGACAGAGTGCTTACCTCTATCCCCAGAGAAGGTAAGGTTCTGCTCCTTGGTGATTTCAATGCCAGAGTTGATAGAGATACTGACATTTAGCAGGGAACCATAGGGAGAAATGAAATAGAACTACTCCTCCTCAGCAAGTGTGCTGCACACAACCTCACTATCACCAATGCCTTGTTTAGGCTGGCCGACAAGTTCAAGGGTTCGTGGCAACACCCACGATCCAAACACTGGCATCTCATTGACTATATCATTGTCAGCGAAATAGATCGACGAGATGTCCTCATTACCCGAGGAATGCATGGCTCAATACCACTGCGACACTGATCATCGGGTGGTCAGAGCCAAGCTCTGACTTCACGTCGCATCAAAACGGCGAAGGCAACAAGACACCAGAAGAGGTTTTAACACAAAGCTTCTGGAAGATCCAACGGTAACACATGATTTCAGAGAGCAACTCGAATATGGGCTGATAAACAACTCAACAACAAACAACCCAAATCCCAGTGCAGAATGGAGTATTCTTGACCCTGTCATGACAAAAACCTGCAGAGACCCTCGGCCAGGTGGAAAGAATACACCAGGACTGTTTTAATGAAGATGACTCGGAATTCACTGAACTCGTCGATGATAAACGTGCTGCTTTAACTGAGTGGAAGAACAAATCTCAGTCTTGGTCCAAAGCTGATACCTAATGCAAGAAGAAAGCGGCGGCCCAGCGCGATCTTCGCAAACTAAATAATGACTGGTTTAAGAATATCGCAAGTGAAATGCAAAAACTTGCAGATCGACACAAGATGTGCGAATTTTTCAAGTCCACTAAAACATTTTATAGGCCAATCACTCATGGCACAGCCGCCCTTCGCTTATCCTACAGTAACTCCCTCATTAAAGACGAAGAAGGCATCCGTCATTGCTGAAAAGAGTACTACCAATCGCTGCTCAACTGAAACACCGATGTGGTCGTCCTGAATACCCAGCATGAGCCTCAGCATCCAGAGCTGACCCAACTCAGTTATCCTCTATTGTAACAGCACCATTTGCATTATATATATATTCACCCAAATGTATAAAACCAAATAATTCATCAAGTTATTCAACTGTGCCTCAGCTGTTGACATTATACATGGTCGAGGTTGTAGTTCCTTCAGGGAGTGAGCGAGGTCTGGGCGAGGTCAGCTCATGATGGCACAACAGTATATCTGACGTGTTTTCTGTCTCACACTCTAGAGGGCAGACGAGGTCAACCATTTCATAACAGACCTGGCCTGCTCCTCATCTCTCTTTTGTCATAGAGAACACGAGAGAGATCAGACTCTTATTGCTAGTTACCCATTGAACACCTCACTTAAGTGTTCTCATATATAAGTGCTCTCAAGACACTTCCCCTGGTATCTCTACCAGGCATAATATACTCATCCGAAATAAGTACTTGTGAAACTATATTTTTCAACAATAAAGAAAAAAATATCCAAGTGTTTACTTCAGCCCAGACACTTCAGAGTTCCAGAACATATTTAAAACATTTAATGTAATACCAAAAGAGCTATTGCACCATCCCTGGATGAGGCAGCTACTACCATCAAACAAATAAAGAAATAGCAAAGCCTTAGGGCCTGATGGAATCCCAGCCTAAGTGTATAAAGCAGGAGGACCTCTGCTTACTAGCCGTCACCACTTTCTCCTGGAGAATATATGGGTAAAGAAGGAAATGCCCCAACCTCTTAAAGACGCTTCCATTGTCAATGTTTATAAGAACAAAGAAGACCGGTCATACTGTGGCATCTACCGCGGGATCTCGCTGCTGTCCGTAGCTAGCAAGATTATCTCCCGCGTCCTCCTAAACAGACTACTACATGAGGCGGAAAACTTCCTCCCAGAATCTCAATGTGGCTTAAGACCATCACGTGGTATCATTGGCAAGAGCTTTGCTGCTCGCCAGTTACAGGGAAAGTGCAGAGAACAGCTTCGTGACCTGTATATGGCCTTTATCGACGTAACCAAGGCCTTCGACTCGGTCAACTGGGAAACTCTCTGGCATACCCTCAGCCGTTTTGGTTGCCTACGAAAATTCATCGCCATTGTGAGGCAACTCCACGATGGTATGAACGGTGGTGTGAGTTCTTCCCCATCCAAATGGTATTAAAACAAGGATGTGTACTGGTGCCAACTCTCTTTTCCATTTTCTTGGCTGCCTCCCTTACTCGTGCTAGTGACAATTTATCCGGCGGGGTGGGCATAAAGTACCGGATGAAGGATCTCTTCAAAATAAGACGACTCCAGGCAGGATCAAAGGTATCGGCAGTTTCCATTACTGAACTTCAGTATGCAGACGACCTCACCGTTGTCGCTCATACTTAACACGACATACAGGAGATCCTGAACACCTGTGCATATGCAGTTGCACACTTCGGACTTGAGGTGAATGTGCATAAGATTGAGATTCTCTTTCAGCCTGCCCCTCGTTCAGCCACACCTCCACTATCCATCCAGCTTAATGGTACTACCCTCTCTCATGTTAACCACTTTCAATATCTCTGCTCCCACCGCAAACATCGATGACGAGATTCAACATCGGATCAGATGTGCATCTCAAGCCTTTGGCAGATTCCGTACCCAATGTCTTCAGCTGTAGGGAGTTTAAATTATCTACAAAGTTACACATATATCGTGCAGTGGTCCTCCTCACTCTGCTATATGGCAGTGAGACATGGGTTACATACAGAAGGCACCACAAGGCACTTGAAAAATATCACCAACGTAGTCCACGTTCCATCATTCGAGTTCGCTGAGAAGACAAGAGAACAAATGAGAGTATTCTCGGTGACACCAACTGTAGGAGCATCGAGGCTACCATTATCCATGAACAACCACGTTGGACTGGTCATGTTACCCGCATGGACGACAGTAGACTGCCAAAGCAGCTACTTTACAGTCATCTAACGAATAGTGAATGCAACGCTGGCGGGCAACTGAAAAAGTATGATAGTCTTAAGACAAACCTGAAAAATTGCCAAATCGGCCCCCCTCCCTTGGGAGACGATCACCTTACACCTGAAAAACGTTGCTGACGTCCGTCTTGCACTAGATGCAGCCATTCACATGTGCAACACCTGTGAACGACTCTTTATGGACCCATAGTGACTCACATTATTGTAACATAGCTGGATGATCGTCATACTCGATTCCAAGTGACAGCAAAGTAGTAGTAGTAATAGTAGTAGTAGTATCAAGTGTCCAAGCTTTGCAATGTACGTTGAAAACTCCTATAGGAATCCATCAGACCTCTATATAGTAAACAAGAAGGCCCTAAGAGGTGACACCATCTTACAGTCAAACGAGGGAACAACACAGGGGGACCCTGTTGCAATGGCAATGTATGCAATAGGCCTATCAGTGCTCCAACAAGAAATAAAATTTGAAACAACTGGGGTCAAACAAGTGGCGTATGCTGACGACCTTACAGGAGCAGGAAAAGTGGAGGACATCAAAAAGTGGTGGGACTTGGTAACATCGCGAAGTCCACAAATAGGGTACCACCCAAACGCCAGCAAGTCCTTCCTCATCGTGAAGCCAGAACATTATGAACGGGCAAAGGAGGTTTTTGGCAGAAGTGAAGTCAAAATAACTAAGGATGGCCAAAGACATCTAGGCGCAATAATTGGCACTACGGACTTCAAGACCGAGTACGTAGCGAGAAAGGTGAATGAGTGGGTTAGTGAAATCCAAGCTCTGTCTGAGATTGCTAACACAGAGCCACATGCGGCTTTCGCTGCATTCACCCATGGAGTCAAGCATCGTTGGAACTACCTGATGCATACTATCCCTGGTATCGGACCCCTCCTCCACCCTCTGGAAGAAGCTATCAGTGTCAACTTCATTCCAGAACTAGTGAAACACCCTGACTTAACCCCAGCAGAAGGAGCACTTCTTGCACTTCCATCAAGACTGGGAGGGATGGGACTAACCAATCCAGAGGAGATTGCAGCCACCGAACATCAAAATTCACTTAAGCTCACTGCAGCCCTCACGGACCACATAATAGCCCCGAACGCAACAGGGAAGGTCGTGACCGGTGAAGTAAACGAGATTCGTAGGTCCATTACGACAGATCGACAGCACTGCCAAAATGATAAGTTGCAGCAACTGTTGCTGCAGGTTCCAGAAAATTTTAAACAAAAAGTAGCTATAGCGCAGGAGGTGGGCGCCTCGAACTGGTTAACTACGTTAACGATAAGGGCAAATGGTTTCAGTCTTAGCAAACAAGAATTTACAGATGCCATTGCTCTAAGGTACGGTCGGCCAGTAGAAGGTTTGCCCTCCCAATGCATGTGTGGCTCTTCCTATGACGGCGATCACGCCATGGTGTGCAAGAAAGGGGGCTTCATATGCATGAGGCATGATGAAGTAAGGGACCTTACAGCAAATATGTTGAAGGAAATCTGCCGGGATGTCATGGTAGAACCGACCCTCCTTCCATTAGATGGTGAGATCCTCCAACATTGGACTTCAAACACATCTAACGCAGCCCGTGTTGACGTCAGTGCTCGAGGATTCTGGACGCGAGGACAGCGAGCTTTCTTCGACATCAGGATTTTTGATCCCATGGCCGCATGTCACCGTAAACTAGCTCTCGATGCTGCACATAGGAGGAACGAGAACGACAAGATAAGGGCATATGGGGAGAGAATCCAAAACGATGACCAAGGCAGCTTCACTCCCCGAGTGTTCACAACCTCTGGTGGGAGGGGACCAAGTGCAAGATGTTTCTACGCCAGACTCGCGGAGGTGATCTCCGAACAGAAGCAGCATCCCAAAAGTTTCGTTACAGCCTGGATGAGATGTCGACTGTCTTTCTCTCTCCTTCGGTCGGCTTTGCTCTGCCTCAGGGGAACGAGAGCTTCTGCCCCAATTCCGACAACTGCTGCAGATATCGACTACGAGGCTGCAGTCACCGAATGCCGCATAGATCTGCGGCTCAACAAATTTAACACAGATAGGATAGCGTTTTATGTATTAGGATATTAAATAGTAAGGTAAATAAATGGTGGCGAAGGTGTGGCTATTGGGGGAGGCTGGAGGCCAATTTAAAAACAAAAAAAGTAGTAGTAGTAGTAGTAGTGGTAGTAGGCGGCCAGCGCGGCGTGGGTGTGGTGGAACGTCCTCCCTGATCTAAAGTGTTATTGGTGGGGACATACTCGCTGTGTGGGAACGGGAATTTGACAATGTGTCCGTGAATATCGGATGTCACCCTAAGCATTGCCACCCAAGGTTTCTTCTCATCCCTTACGGCATAAATTGTAAATATTCCGTGTGTTCACCGGCGTTCACCAAGTGAGTGGTGACCTGTGCTGGGTTGGTGGTGGGATAATGAGGAGGCTCGGCGCCAAGGTCAGTGTCGTTAGGCCTACTTTGACAGGGGTGGTCCCGAGACTTTCGCCCCTATGGGGCCGAGAGTGCTGCCCATGCGGTCGCCCCCCCCCCCCCCCACCATAGTAACGGACACTTATTGTAGGGTCTCGACGAACCAAGTGAGTATATATAACTGATATTACACCAGCGAGACCATATAAATAGTGTTTATTTGTGCCAAGGATATATAAACAAGTGCTTGGTGTGACAAACTCTTGTCCATAGTGTATCATTCTGATGTATGGATGGTCGCTATTAGGGAGGGTAGCCTACACACCCACGTGCGGACGTATGCCCCTACTACCTGGACACAGCAGTCCAGCCTGTCACCTCTCCACCCTTCCCTCATAAGAACCAGTATTATCTTGTGCCTGGGACTAATTCAGATGTTCGGAGGCGGACGTAACTGTCGCGCAAGGTGCTGTTCACAATGCTTGGCAACAATCATTGCTGCGTCTGTGCTAACCCGAACCAAAACTGCACAAATTGTGTTTGTGCGAGAAGCAACCGACCATGTGTGGATTGCAAGAAGCGAGACCAGTTTCGGAACCCACGTCGCAGGGAGCCGACACAGGTGGCCACAGTGGATATCGCCGTGACCCAACTACCCGATGATATCCGAAATGATAGCAGTGAGTCTACTCAACCCGTAAATGTAGTACTAACAAATGCTGCTCCCTTAGTAGCAGGTGTCCACGAGGAGAATGAGAGACAGCCACCTCAGTGGATTGGCATGTCAAAGGAAAATGCAGACATATGAGTCAAAGAAACCTACTGAGAAATTGTCAAGTGGTCGCCCGCTAACTTATTTGAACCACCCAAGTGTGCGGCCACCAAAGAAATGATTCGGGAGATGACTCGCTTCATGACTGATTACACTCAGGACCGCTTCCTCGCCCCCCTAGCTCTTCAAATACTGGCAATAATACCACATCTATTTTGTCAGAGGACACACACAAAGGCTAAGCACAAAGAAAATGTGGCAGCAATGAAGAGAAGATTGACAATGTGGCAGACTGGGGCCCTAGATGATCTCCTATGTGAAGCAAGAACACTGCAGGAGAGACTAAAAATTACGGGTGACGGAAAGCAAAACACCGATGACGTGGCAAGAAAATTTGAAAACAAAATGCGTGTGGGAAAAGTGTCTCTCGCGGTAAGATCTCTCACAGAGGAATCGTCCGGTGGGGTGATGCCAATAAACAGGGAGACATTAAAACTATTGAAAGAGAAACATCCCCCTGCAAGCGATGATGAAGGCATCAGGTTCCAGGGTGACTATATCCCACCAAATGCTGTCCTGTTCGAGAAAATAACAGGACAGATGGTGTGGAAGAAGGCACTGAAGACTCGAGGAGGAGCCGGCCCTTCAGGTCTGGATGCAAACGGCTGGAGAGTCATCCTCAGCACAAACAAGTTTGGCCCTGTAGCAAGCGATCTCTGCACTGCCATTGCCGCCCTTGAAAGAAAGCTTGCATCCTCTTGCTGCCATCACCTCCAGGCCCTGACGGCCTGCCGCCTTATTCCTCTGGAAAAGAAACCAGGATGTAGACCTATAGGGGTGGGGGAAGTGCTGAGGCGGATCATAGGAAAGTGCATAATGGAGGTGGTAAAGGATGATGTCAGGGCAGCAGCAGGGAACCTACAAGTGTGTACTGGCCACCAGGCTGGTGGGGAGGCGTCCATTCACGCCATGAGATTGATATTTGAGCAGCGTGATTGCGAGGCCGTTCTCCTAGTGGATGCTTCAAACGCATTCAACATACTTAACCGCAAGGCGGCACTGCACAATATCAAGATCAAGTGTCAAAGCTTTACGATGTATGTTGAAAATTCGTATAGGAATCCTTCAGACCTCTACATAGTAAACAACAAGGCTCTACGAGGTGATACCATCCTACAGTCGACCGAGGGAACAACACAGGGGGACCCCGTTGCAATGGCAATGTATGCAATTGGCCTATCAGTGCTCCAACAAGAAATAAAATTTGAAAAAACTGGGGTCAAACAAGTGGCATATGCTGATGACCTTACAGGAGCAGAAAAGTGGGGTGCATCAAAAAGTGGTGGGACTTGGTAACATCGCGAGGTCCACAAATAGGGTACCACCCAAACGCCAGCAAGTCCTTCCTCATCGTGAAGCCAGAACATTATGAACGGGCATTGGAGGTTTTTGGCGGAAGTGAGGTCAAAATAACTAAGAACGGCCAAAGACATCTAGGCGCAGTAATTGGCACTACGGACTTCAAGACCGAGTACGTACCGAGAAAGGTGAATGAGTGGGTTAGTGAAATCCAAGCTCTGTCTGAGATTGCTAACACAGAGCCACATGCGGCCTTTGCAGCATTCACCCATGGAGTCAAGCATCGTTGGAACTACCTGATGCATACCATCCCTGAGATCCGATCCCTCCTCCACCCTCTGGAAGAAGCTATCAGTGTCAACTTCATTCCAGAACTAGTGAAACACCCTGACTTAACCCCAGCAGAAGGAGCACTTCTTGCACTTCCACCAAGACTGGGAGGGATGGGACTAACTAATCCAGAGGAGATTGCTGCCACTGAACATCAAAATTCACTTAAGCTCACGGCAGCCCTCACGTACCACATAATAGCCCAAAATGCAACAGGGGAAGTGGATACCAGCGAAGTAAATAAGATTCGTAGGTCCATTACGACACATCGACAGCACTGCCAAAATGATATGTTCCAGCAACTATTGCTGCAGGTTCCAGAAAATTTGAAAAAAAAGTAGCTATAGCGCAGGAGGTGGGCACCTCGAACTGGTTAACTACGTTACCGAGAAGGGCAAATGGTTTCAGTCTTAATAAACAAGAATTTACAGATGCCATTGCTCTAAGGTACGGTTGGCCAGTAGAAGGTTTACCCTCCCAATGCGTGTGTGGCTCTTCCTATTATGGCGATCACGCCATGGTCTGCAAGAAGGGGGGCTTCATATGCATGAGGCATGACGAGGTAAGGGATCTCACAGCAAATATGTTGAAGGAAATCTGCCGGGACGTCATGATAGAACCGACCCTCCTTCCATTGGATGGCGAGATGTTCCAACACAGAACTTCAAACACATCTAACGAAGCCCGTGTGGACGTCAGTGCCCGTGGATTCTGGATACGGGGACAGCGAGCTTTCTTCGACAACAGAATTTTTGATCCCATGGCCGCATGTCACCGTAACCTATCTCTCGATGCTGCACATAGGAGGAACGAGAACGACAAGAGAAGGGCATATGGGGAGAGAATTCAAAACATTGATCAAGGCAGCTTCACTCCTCTAGTGTTCACAACCTCTGGTGGGAGGGGCCCAAGTGCAAGATGTTTCTACGCCAGACTCGCGGAGTTGTTCTCCGAAAAGAAGCAGCAGCCCAGAAGTTATGTTACAGCCTGGATGAGATGTCGACTGTCTTTCTCTCTCCTTCGGTCGGCTTTGCTCTGCCTCAGGGGAACGAGAGCTTCTGCCCCTACTCCGACAACTGCTGCAGATATTGACTATGAGGCTACAGTAACTGAATGTCGCATAGCTCTGCGGCTCAACTAATTTAACACAGTTAGGATAGCTTCTTATGTATTAGTATATTTAATATTAAGGTAAATAAATGGTGGCGAAGGTGTGGCTATTGGGGAAGGCTGGAGGCCACGTTAAAAAAAAAAAAAAAGTAGTAGTAGTAGTGGTGTGTGTGTGTGAGAGAGAGAGAAAAATAGAGTCCTAGATATTAATCTCACTTCACATTTGATAATCTCTGTTCCAATTTAATGAAAAAAAGACTTAAACAAAATCAGCGAAGGTGCCTACACGAGGTCAAAACAATAATACCAATAAACTCACTTTAATCTATGTAAGCAAGCACTGTACTTCCTGATAATATTTACTATAGACACAATCTGATAAAACGAGGAATATAAGAACATAGCAATGGAGGAAACTGCAGTGGGCCTATTGCCCCATACTAAGCAGTCCATTTACACCCAACCCCTATTGCTCATATATCCATCCAACCTATGTTTGATGCTATCCATCGTATTTGAGTTAATAATGATGTTTGATAACTTGTTCCATTCATCCACAGCTCTATTTCCAAACCAATGTTTTCCTATTCCGCACATAAATCTAAATTTGTCTAATTTAAAACCATTGTTACGAGTTCGCTCCTGTTTGGATAGTTTGTGTACCTTTGTTATGTCCACTTTGTATAGCCCTGATATCCATTTAGAAACATCTATCATATCGCCCCTCACTCTATTTCACTCGGGGGAGTGCAAATTAAGATGCTTTAACCTGTCTCTGTACTCTAGGTTCCTAATGTCCGAGATTAGTCGTGTCATTCTCCACTGAATTCTTTCTAGGGATTCTATATCCATTCTGTAATACTGTGAACTGAATTGAACTGCGTACTCCAAGTGAGGTCACACAAGCGGAAGATATTGCTTCAGGAAGACCTCTCCAGTTTTGAAACTAACATCCCTTTGTATGAACCCAAGTACTTTATTAGCCTTGTTTCTAGCAAATACACATTGTTTACTTGGCTTAAGAATCCTACTCATCATTACTTCTAAATCTTCATGTTTAAAGTTAAAGACAAACTGGCCCCTAATCTGTACGGGTTCATGCCCGGGCGCAGCACACAGACATACTTTGTAGATTATCTTATTCACTCAAAAGATAAGACACAAACAGTCTTCATAGACCTTAAATCAGCCTTTGATGTAGCTAATAGAGACATCATACGTGAGCAACTAGCTAATTTTAGGGAGGAAAAAGTACCAGAATGAGAGCATTTGAGCTTGGCACGCTTCTGGGAGGAGTGTTAAGTCCTATGCTCTTTAATATACTGATGCACAAGCTCATTGCTGATCTTCCAGTTCAGAGAAACGAGGCTGTAATATGCTATGCTGATGATAGCTGCATTATGACACAGACCAAGCTCAAGCTCCAAGCCTTGCTGGATGTATTTGCTCGGAGGACTGTGGAATGTGGTTTCATAAGATCTGTTGACAAGACGAGGGTCCTCAATCCTCGTCCTGCTCACCCTCTGTCTCTTGACTTTAACATTAACAGCATGCCCTTGGAACTATGTAGCTCATATAGATATCTTGGAATTTGTGTGAATGATGCCAACTTTGCCGGCAACCTTCGTGCCAAACTAATGCAGCGCATTAAACCCCTCAGAACCCTTGCTGGCAAGGGCTATGGAATTAACATCTCCTATGTTCGTACTTTCTATCTTCACTTCATTCGTTCTGTAGTTGACTATAATGCTCTCCATCTTGTGACTATTCATCCTAAGCAAGTCAAAAGCCTTGAGGTAGTGCAAAATAAAGCCATGCTCATCATTCTAGGATCCCCAAAATAAACCAGAATTGTAAACATGAGGAAAGAGCTCGGGCTGCCCTTCCTATCTGAGAGGATACCTCTACTTAATACCATGTTTTGTGTCAAATTTTTAAGGAACAATGGTCCCCAAACTACAGCTCAAACTGAATTGATGTTCTATCTAAGTAATCCCGACTATCTCGCTAACCTTTCACAAAAGACTCTCTTTGGGGCGTGGCTTCATAAAAGTGTTTCAGATCTCTTGAAACTGAATGTCCCAATCACCCCAGACGAACCCATTAATGCCATTCCTCTTTGGCTGGATATATCAGTTCCTATTAATTACACTCCTGTTGGTAGTCAGCAAATGTTAAACACCGATGTGGTGAGATGTGTCATACTAGAAACTATTAACAGACACATAGAGAGTATTAAATCAAGTGAATGTTATGCTTTTACTGATGGTTCTTTGCAGACAAACACAGGTAGAACAGGCTGTGCAATTGTAATATATAAAGAAAAAGAGATGATAGTGTCAAACAAACAAAGGCTGAACAACTGGGCCAGCACAACACAAACTGAACTAATTGAATTCTACTTAGTTATAGACTACCTTAAGGAAAATGGAGGTGGGGTGATATTCTGTGACTCTCAAAGTGCTTTGAATTGAATGAACAGCCCGTCTGGGTCTATATCTTAAGTTGCATGTGATATTAAAAGAAATGTGATAACTGCCAACGAGAACAACTCTCGTATCGAAATTGTGTGGATTCCGTCCCATTTTGGAATTAGGTATCATGACCGTGCTGATAGACTCGCCAATGAGGCATGTAAGAAAAAAAATGTTGACCGTGACCTTGGCCTTTCCAATGCTGTACTTAAAAACATTCAAGTCAGAATCCTGAACTCTGATCTAAAAAAAATGAGAAATGCAGAGAGACCTGGCAGTTGTAGCATGAGTAAATAGACAAATTTTGTGACAAGACGTACCTGCATGGCCAGCATTAGGACAGAACCAGACAATGTGATGCAGTCGTGGCCAGAATTAGGCTAGGATACAGACACATCTGGTAAGTTAGTAACGCTGTACCCATACCGGAACACTCAGTATGTAAACTTTGTGATAAACCTTTAAAACATACACTTGAACTCTATATTAGTGAATGTGACATTGTCAAAGACTTCAGGCCACCTGACTTATTGTATCATGAACTTTGTAATTACTACATTGAATCGGGGGTGCTTGAGGACATTCTTGCAGTTTATCCCAAATTTGCTAGCCCACACTGATTAGTTTTCAATTAGAATATGACGTCCAATGTATATGAACTACTGTCCTGCAGGGCAGTGAAAAGTAACATCACCCACATGACTCTGACCTATATATACTGCAAATGAATATGATGTATTTCTTTGTGTACGAACTTCTGTCCTGCATGGCAGTGAAAAGTGATACCACCCTCAGTGTCAAGACCTGACTGAATTACTCAGAATAGGCAAACTGTACTCCAAGCTTTGTCAATAAATTTGTTAAACTAAAAATTCTCACATTCGGATTTCTCTATAACATGGTTGTTCATCTGATATCTGGTTCCTCTGTTTACATCTCCATTCGATTTTTTTTAAATCTTCCTGTAGTTTTGCGGAGTCCTCGTCAGATTTAATTACGAGGAATAAGAGGAAAACTGAAGAATAGTGAATTCAGATGTACGAAATTTAAGTTGCTATTCTTCAGTAAATACTGAGATTACCTTTCCGATATCGGTAATTATAAGACTTAGTATAAGGTTAGGTTAGGTTAGGTTAGGTTTGGTTAGGTTAGGTTAGGTTAGGTTAGGCTAGGTTAGGTTAGGTTAGGTTAGGTTAGGTAGATATGAGAGGTCAAATTTGCGTTAGAGTAAGAAGGAAAAAAAAGAGAAATGACATAAAACGGTCTCTTCAAGTCGCCATTCATCAATAACTAAAGACGCTCGCCTTTCTATACTACTAATTATAAGACAATACACTACACACTCTTACTTTATTTTGGCTAAAGCTCTCATTACGCTCCAACGAGGTTTTTAATGGAAATTCCAAATGTAATTACCAAGGTCAGGGAACCCCTCTCACCCCCAACGACCAACCTGCCTTAATGACCCTATTTGCTTTAACTCAGTAATGCAGTATAGGATAACACTGACGCTCTCGCTTCTACCATCAGTGGTGAGAATTTTACTACTGACAGGGAGAGAGAGAGAGAGAGAGAGAGAGAGAGAGAGAGAGAGAGAGAGATTAAATTTGAATGATAATTATCTTAAGTAGGTCAGTTTTCTGTTTCGTTGGAGGGGGTGAGGGTCAAACTCTCCCCCCCGGGTAATACTCTCCCTCCCCGGGTAATACTCTCCCTCCCCAGGTAATACTCTCCCCCCCGGGTAATACTCTCCCTCCCCGGGTAATACTCTCCCTCCCCGGGTAATACTCTCCCTCGACAGGTTATACTCCCTCTCTCCAGGTAATACTCTCCCTCCCCGGGTAATACTCTCCCTCCCCAGGTAATACTCTCCCTCCCCGGGTAATACTCTCCCTCCCCGGGTAATACTCTCCCTCCCCGGGTAATACTCTCCCTCGACAGGTTATACTCCCTCTCTCCAGGTAATACTCTCCCTCCCCGGGTAATAATCTCCCTCGACAGGTTATACTCTCTCTCTCCAGGTAATACTCTCCCTCCCCAGGTAATACTCTCCCTCCCCGGGTAATACTCTCCCTCCCCGGGTAATACTCTCCCTCCCCGGGAAATACTCTCCCTCCCCGGGTAATACTCTCCCTCCCCAGGTAATACTCTCCCTCCCAAGGGTAATACTCTCCCTCCCCAGGTAATACTCTCCCTCCCCGGGAAATACTCTCCCTCCCCGGGTAATACTCTCCCTCCCCGGGTAATACTCTCACTCCCCGGGTAATACTCTCCCTCCCCAGGTAATACTCTCCCTCCCCGGGAAATACACTCCCTCCCCGGGTAATACTCTCCCTCCCCGGGTAATACTCTCCCTCCCCGGGTAATACTCTCCCTCCCCAGGTAATACTCTCCCTCCCCAGGTAATACTCTCCCTCCCAGGGAAATACTCTCCCTCTCCAGGTAATACTCTCCCTCCCCAGGTAATACTCTCCCTCCCCGGGTAATACTCTCCCTCCCCGGGTAATACTCTCCCTCCCCAGGTAATACTCTCCCTCCCCAGGTAATACTCTCCCTCCCCGGGTAATACTCTCCCTCCCCGGGTAATACTCTCCCTCCCCAGGTAATACTCTCCCTCCCCAGGTAATACTCTCCCTCCCCAGGTAATACTCTCCCTCCCAGGGAAATACTCTCCCTCCCCGGGTAATACTCTCCCTCCCCGGGTAATACTCTCCCTCCCCAGGTAATACTCTCCCTCCCCGGGTAATACTCTCCCTCCCCGGGTAATACTCTCCCTCCCCGGGTAATAATCTCTCTCCTCAGGTAATACTTTCCCTCCTCAGGTAATACTCTCCCTCCTCAGGTAATACTCTCCCTCCCCGGGTAATACTCTCCCTCCCCGGGTAACACTCTCCCTCCCCGGGTAATACTCTCCCTCCCCAGGTAATACTCTCCCTCCCCGGGTAATACTCTCCCTCCCCAGGTAATACTCTCCCTCCCCGGGTAATAATCTCTCTCCTCAGGTAATACTCTCCCTCCCCGGGTAATACTCTCCCTCCCCAGGTAATACTCTCCCTCCCCGGGTAATACTCTCCCTCCCCGGGTAATACTCTCCCTCCCCAGGTAATACTCTCCCTCCCCGGGTAATACTCTCCCTCCCCGGGTAATACTCTCCCTCCCCGGGTAATAATCTCTCTCCTCAGGTAATACTCTCCCTCCCCGGGTAGTACTCTCCCTCCCTAGGTAATACTCTCCCTCCCCGGGTAATAATCTCTCTCCTCAGGTAATACTCTCCCTCCCCGGGTAATACTCTCCCTATCCAGGTAATACTCTCCCTCCCCGGGTAATACTCTCCCTCCCCGGGTAATACTCTCCCTCCCCAGGTAATACTCTCCCTCCCCAGGTAATACTCTCCCTCCCAGGGAAATACTCTCCCTCCCCGGGTAATACTCTCCCTCCCCGGGTAATACTCTCCCTCCCCAGGTAATAATCTCCCTCCCCGGGTAATACTCTCCCTCCCCGGGTAATAATCTCTCTCCTCAGGTAATACTCTCCCTCCCCGGGTAATACTCTCCCTATCCAGGTAATACTCTCCCTCCCCGGGTAATACTCTCCCTCCCCAGGTAATACTCTCCCTCCCCAGGCAATACTCTCCCTCCCCAGGTAATACTCTCCCTCCCAGGGAAATACTCTCCCTCCCCGGGTAATACTCTCCCTCCCCGGGTAATACTCTCCCTCCCCAGGTAATACTCTCCCTCCCCGGGTAATACTCTCCCTCCCCGGGTAATACTCTCCCTCCCCGGGTAATACTCTCCCTCCCCAGGTAATACTCTCCCTCCCCGGGTAATACTCTCCCTCCCCGGGTAATACTCTCCCTCCCCGGGTAATAATCTCTCTCCTCAGGTAATACTCTCCCTCCCCAGGTAATACTCTCCCTCCCCGGGTAATACTCTCCCTCCCCAGGTAATACTCTCCCTCCCCGGGTAATACTCTCCCTCCCCAGGTAATACTCTCCCTCCCCGGGTAATACTCTCCCTCCCCAGGTAATACTCTCCCTCCCCGGGTAATACTCTCCCTCCCCGGGTAATAATCTCTCTCCTCAGGTAATACTCTCCCTCCCCGGGTAATAATCTCTCTCCTCAGGTAATACTCTCCCTCCCCAGGTAATACTCTCCCTCCCCGGGTAATACTCTCCCTCCCCGGGTAATACTCTCCCTCCCCGGGTAATACTCTCCCTCCCCGGGTAATACTCTCCCTCCCCAGGTAATACTCTCCCTCCCCGGGTAATACTCTCCCTCCCCGGGTAATAATCTCTCTCCTCAGGTAATACTCTCCCTCCCCAGGTAATACTCTCCCTCCCCGGGTAATACTCTCCCTCCCCAGGTAATACTCTCCCTCCCCGGGTAATACTCTCCCTCCCCAGGTAATACTCTCCCTCCCCGGGTAATACTCTCCCTCCCCAGGTAATACCCTCCCTCCCCGGGTAATACTCTCCCTCCCCGGGTAATAATCTCTCTCCTCAGGTAATACTCTCCCTCCCCGGGTAATAATCTCTCTCCTCAGGTAATACTTTCCCTCCCCAGGTAATACTCTCCCTCCCCGGGTAATACTCTCCCTCCCCGGGTAATACTCTCCCTCCCCGGGTAATACTCTCTCTCCTCAGGTAATACTCTCCCTCCCCGGGTAATACTCTCCCTATCCAGGTAATACTCTCCCTCCCCGGGTAATACTCTCCCTCCCCGGGTAATACTCTCCCTCCCCAGGTAATACTCTCCCTCCCCGGGTAATACTCTCCCTCCCCAGGTAATACTCTCCCTCCCCGGGTAATGCTCTCCCTCCCCAGGTAATACTCTCCCTCCCCGGGTAATACTCTCCCTCCCCGGGTAATACTCTCCCTCCCCAGGTAATACTCTCCCTCCCCGGGTAATACTCTCCCTCCCCGGGTAATACTCTCTCTCCTCAGGTAATACTCTCCCTCCCCAGGTAATACTCTCCCTCCCCAGGTAATACTCTCCCTCCCCGGGTAATACTCTCCCTCCCCAGGTAATACTCTCCCTCCCCAGGTAATACCTCCCTCCCCGGGTAATACTCTCCCTCCCAGGTAATACTCTCCCTCCCCGGGTAATACTCTCCCTCCCCGGGTAATACTCTCCCTCCCCGGGTAATACTCTCCCTCCCCGGGTAATAATCTCTCTCCTCAGGTAATACTCTCCCTCCCCGGGTAATAATCTCTCTCCCCAGGTAATACTCTCCCTCCCCAGGTAATACTCTCCCTCCCCGGGTAATACTCTCCCTCTCCAGGTAATACTCTCCCTCCCCGGGTAATACTCTCCCTCCCCAGGTAATACTCTCCCTCCCCGGGTAATACTCTCCCTCCCCGGGTAATACTCTCCCTCTCCAGGTAATACTCTCCCTCCCCAGGTAATACTCTCCCTCCCCAGGTAATACTCTCCCTCCCCGGGTAATACTCTCCCTCCCCGGGTAATAATCTCTCTCCTCAGGTAATACTTTCCCTCCCCAGGTAATACTCTCCCTCCCCAGGTAATACTCTCCCTCTCCAGGCAACACTCTCCCTCCTCAGGTAATACTCTCCCTCTCCAGGTAATACTCTCCCTCCTCAGGTAATACTCTCCCTCCCCAGGTAATACTCTCCCTCTCCAGGTAATACTCTCCCTCCTCAGGTAATACTCTCCCTCTCCAGGTAATACTCTCCCTCCCCAGGTAATACTCTCCCTCCTCAGGTAATACTCTCCCTCGATAGGTTATGCTCTCCCTCCCCAGGTAATACTCTCCCTCCCCAGGTAATACTCTCCCTCCCAGGTTATACTCTCCCTACTCAGGTTATACTCTCCCTCCCCAGGTAATGCTCTCCCTTCCCGGGTAGTGCTCTCCCTCCCCAGGTAATACTCTCCCTCCCCGGGTAGTGCTCTTCCTCCCCGGGTAATACTCTCCCTCCCCAGGTAGTGCTCTCCCTCCCTTGGTAATACTCTCCCTCCTCAGGTTATACTCTCCCTCCCCAAATAATACTCTCCCTCCCAGGTTATACTCTCCCTACTCAGGTTATACTCTCCCTCTCCAGGTAATACTCTCCCTCCCCAGGTAATACTCTCCCTCTCCAGGTAATACTCTCCCTCCTCA
Organism: Homarus gammarus; assembly: GCA_958450375.1. Taxonomy (NCBI): domain Eukaryota; kingdom Metazoa; phylum Arthropoda; class Malacostraca; order Decapoda; family Nephropidae; genus Homarus; species Homarus gammarus. The sequence continues at coordinate 51,019 of CAUDMG010000935.1, forward strand.
GGTAATACTCTCCCTCTCCAGGTAATAATCTCCCTCCTCAGGTGATGCTCTCCCTCTCCAGGTAATACTCTCCCTCCCCAGGTAATACTCTCCCTCTCCAGGTAATGCTCTCCCTCCTCAGGTAATACTCTCCCTCTCCAGGTAATACTCTCCCTCTCCAGGTAATACTCTCCCTCTCCAGGTAATACTCTCCCTCCCCAGGTAATACTCTCCCTCCTCAGGTAATACTCTCCCTCTCCAGGTAATACTCTCCCTCCTCAGGTAATACTCTCCCTCCTCAGGTTATACTCTCCCTCCTCAGGTAATACTCTCCCTCTCCAGGTAATACTCTCCCTCCTCAGGTAATACTCTCCCTCTCCAGGTAATACTCTCCCTCCTCAGGTAATACTCTCCCTCCTCAGGTAATACTCTCCCTCTCCAGGTAATACTCTCCCTCCCCAGGTAATACTCTCCCTCCTCAGGTAATACTCTCCCTCTCCAGGTAATACTCTCCCTCTCCAGGTAATACTCTCCCTCCCCAGGTAATACTCTCCCTCCTCAGGTAATACTCTCCCTCTCCAGGTAATGCTCTCCCTCCTCAGGTAATACTCTCCCTCTCCAGGTAATACTCTCCCTCTCCAGGTAATACTCTCCCTCCCCAGGTAATACTCTCCCTCTCCAGGTAATACTCTCCCTCCTCAGGTAATACTCTCCCTCCTCAGGTAATACTCTCCCTCCTCAGGTAATACTCTCCCTCTCCAGGTAATACTCTCCCTCCTCAGGTAATACTCTCCCTCTCCAGGTAATACTCTCCCTCCTCAGGTAATACTCTCCCTCTCCAGGTAATACTCTCCCTCCCCAGGTAATACTCTCCCTCCTCAGGTAATACTCTCCCTCTCCAGGTAATACTCTCCCTCCTCAGGTAATACTCTCCCTCTCCAGGTAATAATCTCCCTCCTCAGGTGATGCTCTCCCTCTCCAGGTAATACTCTCCCTCCCCAGGTAATACTCTCCCTCTCCAGGTAATGCTCTCCCTCCCCGGGTAATACTCTCCCTCTCCAGGTAATACTCTCCCTCCTCAGGCAATACTCTCCCTCCCCGGGTAATACTCTCCCTCTCCAGGTAATACTCTCCCTCCTCAGGTAATACTCTCCCTCCTCAGGTTATACTCTCCCTCCTCAGGTAATACTCTCCCTCTCCAGGTAATACTCTCCCTCCCTAAGTAATACTCTCCCTCCCAGGTTATACTCTCCCTACTCAGGTTATACTCTCCCTCTCCAGGTAATACTCTCCCTCCCAGGGAAATACTCTCCCTCCCCGGGTAATACTCTCCCTCCCCGGGTAATACTCTCCCTCCCCAGGTAATACTCTCCCTCCCCAGGTAATACTCTCCCTCCCCAGGTAATACTCTCCCTCCCCAGGTAATACTCTCCCTCCTCAGGTAATACTCTCCCTCCCCGGGTAATACTCTCCCTCCTCAGGTAATACTCTCCCTCTCCAGGTAATACTCTCCCTCCTCAGGTAATACTCTCCCTCTCCAGGTAATACTCTCCCTCTCCAGGTAATACTCTCCCTCTCCAGGTAATACTCTCCCTCCTCAGGTAATACTCTCCCTCTCCAGGTAATACTCTCCCTCCTCAGGTAATACTCTCCCTCTCCAGGTAATACTCTCCCTCTCCAGGTAATACTCTCCCTCTCCAGGTAATACTCTCCCTCCTCAGGTAATACTCTCCCTCTCCAGGTAATACTCTCCCTCCTCAGGTAATACTCTCCCTCTCCAGGTAATACTCTCCCTCTCCAGGTAGTACTCTCCCTCTCCAGGTAATACTCTCCCTCTCCAGGTAATACTCTCCCTCCTCAGGTAATACTCTCCCTCTCCAGGTAATACTCTCCCTCCTCAGGTAATACTCTCCCTCTCCAGGTAATACTCTCCCTCCCAGGTAATACTCTCCCTCCCCGGGTAATACTCTCCCTCCCCGGGTAATACTCTCCCTCTCCAGGTAATACTCTCCCTCCCCGGGTAATACTCTCCCTCTCCAGGTAATACTCTCCCTCCCCAGGTAATACTCTCCCTCCTCAGGTAATACTCTCCCTCTCCAGGTAATACTCTCCCTCCCCGGGTAATACTCTCCCTCCCCGGGTAATACTCTCCCTCCCCAGGTAATACTCTCCCTCTCCAGGTAATACTCTCCCTCCTCAGGTAATACTCTCCCTCCCCGGGTAGTACTCTCCCTCCCCGGGTAATACTCTCCCTCCCCGGGTAATACTCTCCCTCTCCAGGTAATACTCTCCCTCCCCAGGTAATACTCTCCCTCTCCAGGTAATGCTCTCCCTCCCCAGGTAATACTCTCCCTCCCCGGGTAATACTCTCCCTCCCCGGGTAATACTCTCCCTCCCCGGGTAATACTCTCCCTCCCGGGTAATACTCTCCCTCCCCAGGTAATACTCTCCCTCCCCGGGTAATACTCTCCCTCCCAGGTAATACTCTCCCTCCCCGGGTAATACTCTCCCTCCCCAGGTAATACTCTCCCTCCCCGGGTAATACTCTCCCTCCCCGGGTAATACTCTCCCTCCCCAGGTAATACTCTCCCTCCCCGGGTAATACTCTCCCTCCCCAGGTAATACTCTCCCTCCCCGGGTAATACTCTCCCTCCTCAGGTAATACTCTCCCTCCCCAGGTAATACTCTCCCTCTCCAGGTAATACTCTCCCTCCCCAGGTAATACTCTCCCTCCTCAGGTAATACTCTCCCTCCCCAGGTAATACTCTCCCTCCCCGGGTAATACTCTCCCTCCCCAGGTAATACTCTCCCTCCTCAGGTAATACTCTCCCTCCCCGGGTAATACTCTCCCTCCCCGGGTAATACTCTCCCTCCCCGGGTAATACTCTCCCTCCTCAGGTAGTACTCTCCCTCTCCAGGTAATACTCTCCCTCCTCAGGTAATACTCTCCCTCCCCGGGTAATGCTCTCCCTCTCCAGGTAATACTCTCCCTCCCCAGGTAATACTCTCCCTCCTCAGGTAATGCTCTCCCTCTCCAGGTAATGCTCTCCCTCTCCAGGTAATACTCTCCCTCCTCAGGTAATGCTCTCCCTCTCCAGGTAATGCTCTCCCTCTCCAGGTAATACTCTCCCTCCTCAGGTAATACTCTCCCTCTCCAGGTAGTACTCTCCCTCCTCAGGTAATGCTCTCCCTCTCCAGGTAATACTCTCCCTCCTCAGGTAATGCTCTCCCTCTCCAGGTAATACTCTCCCTCCTCAGGTAATACTCTCCCTCTCCAGGTAATACTCTCCCTCCTCAGGTAATACTCTCCCTCTCCAGGTAATACTCTCCCTCCTCAGGTAATACTCTCCCTCTCCAGGTAATACTCTCCCTCCTCAGGTAATACTCTCCCTCCTCAGGTAATACTCTCCCTCTCCAGGTAATACTCTCCCTCCTCAGGTAATACTCTCCCTCCTCAGGTAATACTCTCCCTCTCCAGGTAATACTCTCCCTCCTCAGGTAATACTCTCCCTCCTCAGGTAATACTCTCCCTCTCCAGGTAATACTCTCCCTCCTCAGGTAATACTCTCCCTCCTCAGGTAATACTCTCCCTCCCCAGGTAATACTCTCCCTCCTCAGGTAATACTCTCCCTCCTCAGGTAATACTCTCCCTCCTCAGGTAATACTCTCCCTCTCCAGGTAATACTCTCCCTCCTCAGGTAATACTCTCCCTCCTCAGGTAATACTCTCCCTCTCCAGGTAATACTCTCCCTCCTCAGGTAGTACTCTCCCTCCTCAGGTAATACTCTCCCTCTCCAGGTAATACTCTCCCTCCTCAGGTAATACTCTCCCTCCTCAGGTATTACTCTCCCTCTCCAGGTAATACTCTCCCTCCTCAGGTAATACTCTCCCTCTCCAGGTAATACTGTGTTGGTCACACAATATATATATATTTATATATATAGTAGTTCTTGACTTGATAAGTGGCAGGGCTGAAGTAAACACTTTGTTGGTTTTGTTTTATTGTAGAAAAATATAGTTTCACAGGTACTGAGTTCAGTTGAGAGTATATTGTACCTTCTCTTCTATACAAAGTGAGGTGTTCATTGGGTAACAGGTGATATGATAGTCTCTCACGCACATCCTGTCAGGAGGGCGCCTTACAGGATACGCGTCAGGTTGTTGTTTGAGAGGCGCTGACAAAGCTTGACCTCGCTCGCTGGCCAGAGGAAATGTCAACTCACCCATTCATGCATACACATAAGTGAATGACTTGGTGAATATATGGGTAATATACATTTGGGTAAATATTTATATAATACAAATTGTGCTGTTACACCGCTCGGTCACCTCCCACCGATGACCTCATGGATTAATACCTAGGTGTACCTAAACTTGTTACAGAAAGGCGTGCTTAGCTAAACTTTTTCGTCGTTTATATGTTTTTGCAATTCCTTCCGAAAAGTTTTCTTAGAAACTATTGTGTACCTAGAAGAAATCTTCCTATTACAAATTATCATAACAATCAAGGATCTGATAAATGTGATAGTAGGTATAATAAAACCAGGTAGGATTATACTGGAAGATAAGTATAAAGGAAGAGAATCCTGTGAGTCAGGAAACTGTGTCTCATTAATATAAGACAGGAGGTTAAGCTTTTCAGAAACAATATGGAGATTTCTGAAATTTATATTTAAGGGAAATGGTATGGGATCAGCTCAGAAGGAATATTAGTGACAAATGCAAGATGATGACGAGCAGGCAAGGTTGTGATTGCATTACTGCTAATTTCATAATAGTCTGGTGCTAAATGATAACCTTCTACTACTAAATGTTTGCCTACATCCTGACATATAAGTATCACACTGGTTTGATTCGGGAATAAGAATTATTGCACATTATTGACATGTGCGTGAAACACTAACCTATGTGGTATTGGAGTATATATACATTTTGCAGAGCTGTAGAGGCATTAGTTTGTAACAGAGCTAATTCATATGCAGCCTCAGCAGCCCGAGTGAATGCTAAAGCATACGCCGGACAAACATGCAAATGCAAATATGTTGACTTACAATGATTTAGGACTTCATGCTTAGCCACAGCATCTAATGAAAAATCCTCTGATACTACTGTTAGTTCAGTTTGTTTGTTCAGAATTAATAGTCCCTCATTCGCTTTTAGTGGAAATGGTGCCAAATGCCATGCATTAAATTTTTGTTTTGTTTTAGTGGATTCTGTATTAGCATTTCACTGTGTGTTAATGTTGCTTCTAATAAGGGGTAAGAATATTCCACTTCATGCTCCTGAAAGATAGGAGCTAGACGATATTTTGTTTCAGATATATGCAACGCGGCAATTAATTGACCAACTGGCAACAACTGCGCGTCAACACGACCTAACCCTGCATTTACAAGATCAGCAATGACCCTGTTACTGGTTTCTATGGAAGATTGTACAGAGGCCTCAGCAGCATGCATGTACTCAGATAAGCAGAGTAGCCATTCCAGTGTAGATTCTGACTGTGTGAATCCCTGGACAACTTGTGTTAGTTGATTAGTTTCTTCAACAACAGCATTCATATGAGAGGTCAGAGTTTGTATTGCCTTGTAGGACTGTGCAATGACCCTATTTTGTTTTTTAACCGCGTCTGAAACTGCTCTCATTTTATTCCCTAGTTTAGCTACATCTTCGGCGGTTGCCGTACCAAACAAGGTGTTACCTAGTAACCCAACAAAATTAAACAGACCCCGTTTTTGACGCCGCTGAGAATGTACATTTTTCCAGATGTCTTCAGGAGATATAGGGAGCTTTCCCTCGAAATGCTTACTCGTTTGAGTAGACTATTCATACGGTCGTGTTGAAGAGAGATGGTATGACTGATTGTTATAGAGACTGTAGATTGTTGTTTGAGATCTTGCAAAGTTTGCACAGCTGTTTCAATGTGGACAGCTATCGACCTCAGATGCAATGGCATGCGCTTTAAGTCATGGAGCTCGTATTTGACAGTTACAACGTCTTGTACTACCAGTACTTTGCTTAGTGGGGCAACTACGGCTCCGGGTTTGACGACGTCTGCTGGCGAGGCGGCTGTTGTCACCACGATCCAGACCAACATTAGTAGTGATATCCAAGCCATTCCTTAAAGAGGTTAGGATAATTAACGATTTGTGGTTGCTGATCGTAGTTTTTGACGATATGTATTGTCTATCATTATATTTTGTATAGCAACTGTTGTAGTAGAAGTAGGATGTACTTGACTGACATTAGGAGTCCCTACTAAGTTTCTGCTGACTTTTTTCGTTCTATCTACATGTACTATATCTGTGACATTTGATGTTGGCTCAACGACTTGGAATTTGTTTCCATGTTCTTTCTCTCTAATCACGTACGGACCTGTGAATTTAGGCGAGAGTTTTGATAAGCGTTCCGGCGCTTTTATCATTACTTTGTCTCCTATTTCTAATTTTATAGGCTTAGCTTTTTTATGTTGCTTGCAGATCATTTCAGCACGTGAGACTGCTAAGTGTTTTCGTACTTTTTCATGGATGCTCATGAAAACATTGATTTGTTTCTTGGCATAGTCATCCATGTTGTACACAGGTTGTGGGGTTCCTGCTAGTAGATCATATAGCATGAATTTATCGGTACCGTAAATTATGTAGTATGGCGATTTGCCTGTAAAGCTATTTATAGATCCATTGATGGACGCTGCAACCTGTGGAAGCCAGTCCTCCCACGAATTGCATTGGATTAACCACATGTCGAAGAGTCTCAAGAATTTTTCTATTCCCACGCACGACCAACCCATTTGAAGATGGATGGTAGGCGGTTGTGAAGGTTTGTGTAATGTCATATGTTGACATATTGCAGCTAAGAGTTGTTTCTTAAATTCTGCCCCGTTATCCGAGAGTATTACTCTAGGTGTAGAAATAGAACGGATTAGATGAGTGACTAATGCATGAGCCACTGATTCGGCCGACTTGTTCGGCAATGGTGCTAGTACCACAAATCTGGAAAAGTGGTCAACGCAGACAAGTACGTAACTAGAGCCTTGATGGCTTTTTGGTAGTTGCAATAAATCGATCGCAACTTTATCCCATGGACGTTCTGGCGTCGGGTATTTTAAAATTGGAGCGGGATCCATCGTTGTTCCCTTGTGTTTTGCACAAGATAAACATTTAGCAGTGTGATGCTCCATGTCGGTTCTCATAGTTTTCCAATAATATTTTTGCCTAATTTCTGTTAAACATCTGTCTCGCCCTGGATGCCCAGCTTGGGGTGCATCATGGAAGAGGGTGAGAATGTTTTCCTTTAATGATGTAGGAATAACAATTTGAGAGATTGACTTTTGTGTTTCCCGATTCTAAGGCATATATAACCTTTGACCATAGTAGATCCTGTAACTGTTTCACCCTTAACTGTGACAGGGTGAACGTAGGTAGTGGCGTGACGAGTTATGTGTCTAGATAGCGAATCAGCTACCACGTTCGCATGCCCCGGCAAATACTTGAAGTCCGGTGCGAACTCCTGTATGGTCAGATACCAGCGCGTTAACCGCCCTGATAAGTTCTTCCCATTAAATAGGTCTGTCACGGCTACATGATCTGTGTGGATTGTGATCAGATATCCCAAAATGAGATCCCGGAAATGCTTGAGATCCCACACTACAGCTAATGCTTCTAAGTGAGTAGCTGAATAACGTGTCTCTGCATCATTGAGGGTGCGACTGGCGTATGCTATTACCCGCCATTTTCCTCGATAATCATTTTGCATGAGCACCGCCCCTAAACCTAGGCCCGAGGCATCAGTGCACATGGTAATTGGTTTTGTGTAGTCCGGAAAGGCTAACACTGGAGCTTTCGTTAAAGCGCTCTTGAGGGTATTAAAATTGTCCTCTTGTTCTTTATTCCATGAAAACTCCACATCCTTGTTGAGGAGTTTTGTGAGTGGTGATGCTAACTTGGCATAACCTTCAATGAAAGAACGGTAGTATCCTGCAAATCCTAGGCAACTACGAAGTTGATCTACGTTCTTGGGACAAGGGAATTGCTTCACCGTCTTTACCATGCACTCTATTGTGTGTATACCATTGCCATCCACTACGTGTCCAAGAAATTGGATTCTGGATTTGAGAAATTCACATTTGAAAAGTTTCAATTTCAATCCAGCTAGATGTAGCTTTGTGAAAACTTCTTGTAGCTTCTTTAGATGAATTTGTAAATCTTTGCTTACTATGATAAGATCATCTAGATAGGCATAGACTGTGTTACCTATCATTCCAGCAAACAAGGTGTTTATCATTCTTTGGAATGTTAGCGGCGCATTTCTTAGGCCAAATGGCATTCTTAAGAATTCGAAATGTTCCATAGGCGTACTGAACGCAGTTATCTCGCGGGAATCCTCATGTAAGGGAATTTGCCAATACCCGCTAAGTAAATCTAAGTTGCTGAAGACGGCGTTGTCTTTTCCTAGTGACTGTAGTAAGTCAGTAAGGACAGGCATTGGGAACCTGTCTAGTACAGTTACCTGGTTGACTCGTCGAAAATCTATGACTGGTCTCCATCTTTTTTGGGAACTAAACATAAAGGTGAGTTCCATGGTGATGAGGTAGGTTGGATTACAGTTTGGTTCACCATGTCTTGTACTATTTGCCGGACTACCGCGCTTCTGCTGTGGTGTAGCCTATATGGTGGGATGTAGATTGGGTTAGTTTCTGGTTTGAGTGGAATATGATGATTTGTCAAAGTTGTTTTACCTAGGGGTTCTCCAGGTAATGCTATGATTTCCTTGAACTCGGCTAGTAATTCTAAGAGATCACTTTTGCCTCGAGGATGATCGACTACTTTCGCGTGTGGCGCTATTAACGCTACATTATTTACAATATGTGATTTTTCGTCCGATTTACCCTGTGTTACACCACCTATTGGTAATTCTAATGCTCTTCGACAACCGCTTTGTCATAAACAAGGAAATTACCTAAACAACATCCCTTTCTTAAGGTTATGGGTCCCCCAGTTCTATTGAGAACGAGGACATCTGTGAGACTACCTATTCTAACAGTGCTTAAGGTAGACTCAAGTGACAAACATTTCACTCGTGAGCTTTCTCTCAGACACACAACATTTGTTCTTTCGCTCACATTTAGCAAACGTACTGTGACTAGTTAGTTCCTGGCTATGTAACCGTTGTACACCAGTTAACACAGCAGGCGTTACAGTCCAGTTCTGGCCGCTTTCATCCGAAATATCCTTTGAGCTACTAGGTGGAGTTTCAGAGAGTGACTTCATAACTAATTGCTGCTCTGCCAAAGACTCCCCCGCGCCTGTCGAGGCAGTTATTACACGAACACCCGAAGTAAGCAATGGCTGCGAAGTTTGCATTGCGTGATATATTTTACAATTATGCGTGATTGTTTGACCTCGTGGCTGAACGTTAATGTTGTTCTGCCTTAGAGTGGTCAGACCAAGTAACCTGTCCGCTGGCAAAGAAAATGCCTTAACTATGAAGAAATCCATCAAAATCGCTTTACTGGACCTAAAAAAACAGAGTGGTAGTGTTATCACCCCCGCTATGTCTAATTGGATTCCCGACACACCGGACAGAGGAATGTCTGTAGGTCTTATTGGCCACTTATTTGGAGGATATCGTCGCTGGAGTTCATTGAACGACTTTAATGAGATAACATTGGCACAGGCTCCCGTATCTTTATCTAGGGATAACTGATTGTTACCTATCCTCGCTGGTACAGTCAACACCTCCACTTTGTTTAAAGCAGAGATTAATGAGCTAGTGATGGATGCGTTATTTTCTTGAACCGTTGACGCGCTCCTCCTCCCCCGAAGACTGTATAGTTGTCTCCCGTCGATTTTCCATTTTTTGCCTCATTCGCTGTACGTTTCTACAATCTTCTGTGTTGTGATATGAATCTAGGTAAATTTCTCGAAATCAATTGCTCGACAGTAAATTGCTAGAAATCAATTGCTCGAAAAATAATTTCTCGAACTATCAATTGCTCGACAGTAAATTGCTCGAAATAATTTCTGGAACTCGACAGTAAAGTGCTCGAAATCACTTATTTAACGGTTGAATACTGTAGCAGTTCGAAGCTCGAAGCACCACGTCAGTTGAGCACTGCGCCTGCGCCGTCTAACCTAACCTAACCTAACCTAACCTAACCCGTTCTTAATTTTAATTGTTCGATTAACAATAATAAAGTTGTATTTTTTTATCTTATTTTTGGATATTCTTCATTAAACCACTATTTTCGAGCAATCTGCCTTTCGAGCAATTGATCGTTCGAGATATTATTTTTCGCGCAATTGATTTCGAGCAATTTACTGTCGAGCAATTGATTTCGAGAAATTTACCGGATACCTTGTGATATGGAGACTGATGTACTATACACCGTTTATTCGGAGTGGCTTTGGTGTTGGTAGACATTTTATTTCCTTTATAATGTCCCTTTGGAGTTTTAGGTTTAGCAGGACTATCTGAAACTTTAAGGTCCTGCGAGGATTCTTTTCTTCGATCCTACTTCTGGCTGGCTGGGGACTTATCTGCTTGTCCTGCAAACCAGTATTTTTCTGTGGAATCTCCCTTACGTTTGCAGACTTTGCAAAAAGGTATTTTTTTTTAATTTGGTTCTCATGACAGACTGTGGTTGTTCCTTAAAGCTGGTGACTGGTGCCACTGACATCGCCATAGGAACATTTTTCTTGGGCTCCACAATTTCTTCTACATAATCTACAAGTTTAGACCCTTCTTTTAAACTCTTTCTTTTGGGCTTTCGTGCGTAAGGGTTCATTTGATGACAAGATAAACTGAAGGAATTCAATAATCCTGTAGAAATTGACTTAACACAAGTTGTCATTTTTATCAAACCAATCTGAGGAATCCATGTAAGATCTGAGATCTATCTTAGTTAGTATCTCACAAATTTGGGCTTCTTGTGCTTCGTGTGCGAGCAGTGTCTCACCTGTCCTCTGCCATCTTAAAAATCCAAGTAATTGGACCTCCTTTGGTGCCCGATCCAAGAAAGGAAATGAATTGCTTCCTAAATGTTTGATAATCAACCGTTTCTTCGTCAATGGCTGAAGCATAGATACCTCTAGCTGCCCGACTACCGGTTTTGATAAGGCTTTGGACTTATGAAATTTTATCTACGTCATTGGTGACATCGTTATTTCTCATTATATCTTCGCATTTACGCAAAAATGCTAAACTAGTATAATCAGTATCCTCGGCAGTAAACTCTTGTACCTTAATGTTATTTAGAAATAGCCTTACCGTTAGACCGACCGATGTAGTCTGTGGGTTAGTAGAACCACCTGTTGCCATTTTTGTTGTGTTAGTTAAAGCTCTAGCGTTAGTAACAGGTGAAGGCAATGGGTAAATGTTACCTGACCTTAATTGTCTACTGTGTAAATCCTCAAACTGAGAATCAATGAAATTTTCACAGCTAGCTAAAGAGTCGGTAGGTGTGAACTCTATTTGACTAATTTGTGGTAATTCTGCCTCACTATCAGTTGCCACTATTCCTGTGAATTATTAAATGACTGGCTATCAGAGTCTGAGTCACTAATTTCATGTTTGATACCCCAAAAGTTAGGAAGATGGTCCATGTATAGGACTATTTATTACTTCACTCACTGTATAAATTCTCACTGCGTTGCCCACTCACAGAGTAATGCAAAAATATATATAATGAGTTATAGAAATGAAGAGGAAACAAATATTAGTTATTAAAAGTATTAAAAAGTACTAAAATTATATAAAAAAAATATATATCTATATATATATATATATATATATGTATATATATATATATATATATATACTTTTTGTAAGTAGAGGACGTACTTTCTAAATGTGTTTATCTAGTTTTACTTTTGCGCATTGTGCACGTAATATATATCTTTATATTGACTACGTGTGAAGACTTTTTTGAATTTCACTTGTGTTTGTGTAGTTTATAAAATAATGATTGTTTGTGATCTACCTGAGTGGGGAGTGCGTAGAACTTCGGGCTGGCTATGACGTCAGGAGTCGATGACGTCCTTCTCAGGGAGGGATGACGGCACGTCTTACGGCGATCCACCTGGGGGCTCATCTGGGTCTTGCAGCGGTCAGCTCGTGGTTGTTCTGGGTCTTGCGGCGGTCAGCTCGGGACTGATCTGGGGGCTGACCTCTGGGTTGGTGCGATCAGCCTGGGGGCTGACCTGGGGCTGTCCTCTGTTGCACACCGACGAGTCTTGATTGTTTAAGCAAGAGATTGTTTGATTGTCTGGAACCACTTTGACAACCTTCCTAAACTCCGGTGATGTAGTGTTAACTGGTAGTAATCTCAGCCCACATTCGGGTAGGCTCGGCTGTTCTCGGCTCCGGTGGGGTAACCTTCAGTAGTATGTGTCACTGAGGGTTTGACTGCTAAGTTGGCAATCTTTTATAATATTTTAGTTACCACTGTGTCTCTATGTATACGTTCTGCAGGTGTTTATAGGGGGGGGGGGGTGTCACGTCCCTTCGCCTGGGTCCACGCCATCTAGGGGTCGGTAACAGCACCGCTTGGGTCAACGCCATCTAGTGGTCGGCAATTAACAACACTTCCTTGCCGTATCACCAAGGTGACGAGAGACCTGTATCTCACCCTGAAAAGCAGTTCACTCATCCTTTTTCCTGGAATAGTGACTTGCCCTTATGACCTTCACCTTCCCCTGGTTCCTGCACTTCAAGTGACCGCCTTAACCATCCCACGTACCATAACATTCATGGCAGAGAGAAGTAGATGGCTTAAGTTTTTATCTGGCTTCATTTCGCTCTTGTCCCCCATGTTTTAGTTGTATCTAGTTAGGGTATTTATATGTTTAGTTAGGGCACTGTTGTAGGATTAGCGGTTAGGATTTGTCCTTATTATTAATTACTAGTGTCATTAAATATTAAAAACTCCGGCACTGGTGTAGGGGTAGCGGTTGAGATTTGTGTTTATAATTCGTAATTTTTTTTAATATTAAGAACGCCTCCTTTGTATAATGTCCTCCCTTTTAGCCTGGAATCTTTCTTAAATTACCTTACTTTTGTTACGAGTTGGCCTCTATGGGTGGACCCGATATTAAGTTAACTAGCTAACTTTAACAGATCAAATATTAATATTATTGTAGGTCCTCTGATAAATGTCAACGCTTGTCACCTAGAGGACGTGTAAAACCAGTACCTCTAATACAGAGATGACTATTATGATTGAACCCTTTTCAAAAGTTGCTATAGACTTTGTTAGGCTTTTACACCCACCTTCCTCTGATGGTCAAAGATACATTTTAACACTTATTGACTTTGCCACTGGTTTTCCTGAAGCTTTACCTCTGAAGAAAATAGACTCTATATCTGTCGTTGAGGCTCTCCTAGTCATCTTTTCAAGAGTGGGAAATCCTCTCTGATCGTGGAACTGTTTATCTCTTAGCTTATGGGTGAGTTACACAAGCTACTTGGTGTCAAGCCGTTGTTCACGACCCCGTACCATCCTCGTGTTAATGGTAGAATTGAAAGGCTTCATTCTACCCTCGAGGCTTCACTGAGGAAGTTGTGTGAGGACAAACCCAGAAAATAGCACAGATGTCTAGTCCCAACCTTGTTTGCTCTTAGAGAAATCCCAGTGATAGAACAGGGTTTTCCTCCGAACTTTTGTATGGCAGGCAAGTGAGAGGTCCCTTATCAGTTTTGAGAGACTTGTGGGTGGATAAAACGAAACAGGAAAATTGCAGAACCATGTTTCAATATGTTATTTAACTTAAAGACAAGTTACAGGCTTGTGCGAAGCTTGCAGCTGATAATGCTGATATTAGCCCGCCTAAGCACAGGTCATACTTTGATGTCAAATCGCAAGATCGTAGGTTTAAGCCAGGTGATGAAGTTCTTGTATTATTACCGGACTCGAAGAGTAAACTTCTTATTTCTTGGAGTGGACCATGTAAGATTATTGAATGTAGAAATAAGGTGACCTACTTAACTGATGAAAATGGACATTCCAAGCTTTACCATGCTAATCTCCTGGAAAGATACCATCGTAGAGGAGAGATAGCTCAGGTGCAAGTGTTGGATGAAGTTTCCACAGTTGATAATTCTGGTAGTCCATTAATGACCGCTCAAGTATGTGTTCTTAACGAAAGTTCAGAATTTGAGGGAGATTCTAGTGCCTTATCCATAATTCCAGACGGGAAAGATTCCACTACAATCGCTTTGGAGACTGACTTCCCTAATATTCCTCCTGATCTATCCACCGAACAGAGAAATGATATTGTAAGTCTGGTGAGTCACTTCAGTCAAGTATTCTCGGGAACGCCAGGCTGTACTTCTACCATTCAGCATGATATCACTCTTTCCACAACAGAGCGACTTAAGTCCAAGATCTACCCCATTCCAATTCATTTACAGTCCCATTTTGAGAAGGAAGTTGAGAGGTTACTTGACCAGGGTATCATTAGACCATCTAAATTTCCCCATTGTTCTCGTGCTGTAATGGTTGGTAAACCTGATGGTAGCTATCGTATGGCGATAGATTATCGCATACTCGACTCTGCAACTGAATTTCATTTTGAACCAATGAGTGTGTTGGATGAAAATCTGTATAAGTTCAATGGTTCAAAATACTTTTCAGAATTGGACCTTACTAAAGCTTCTTACCAAGTCCCACTAAGTGAGAAAGCAAAGGCCCTTACTGCTTTTCCACCCATAAGGGATTACTGGAGTTTTGTCGACTTCCATTTGGATTAGTCTGACCTCTTGAGTAGGTCGGAGAAATAAAATGTAATCTGTATCTATCCTCGTTAGATACTTGTTGGGGAAGCTGTGTGAGGGAATATTGTTTAAAACCCATACTAGCCAGACAGTCAGCCAATCAACGTTCAGTTAGTCGATGTGTCATCCCATCAAACCAGCAAGTTGTAGGACAAATTGGTGTAGGTATTGCTTGGGGTTGCTTACGTGTTGTTTTTCAAAGTGTTGGGTAATTCAACCCGAAACAGAGGTGATGAGCGCTGGGAGGGTGAGTGGAATAGTAACAGGACTTCTTTCCCTCAGCCAGAGCGCATCAGTAAGAGTACCCTTCACGTATATTGTTGATTTGTCTGTTATGTTCTGTTGTAATTTACTTATGTTTTGTTGGTTTAGGGTACATCATTATGTG
Source organism: Homarus gammarus (assembly GCA_958450375.1). NCBI lineage: Eukaryota > Metazoa > Arthropoda > Malacostraca > Decapoda > Nephropidae > Homarus > Homarus gammarus. The sequence goes on from CAUDMG010000935.1 coordinate 66,155, forward strand.
TAATATATGTCTGGTGTTATATTATTGCATACATTTTAGCAAAATCTTATATACTGTATTGTTTAGGAGGACTCTACCCACGTCAAGGGCCGGGCGTTAGAGACGTCATTGTGAAGTTTCTACAGTCCTTGCCCTCTAGGGGGACATATATCACCTGACTTGGGGACTCGCGGAGGCCAGCAGACCAGAGTTAACCGGATTCCAGTTCAAGGGCAGCTTAAGTTTTACCTCATCCCTTGAGTATGTTGTTCGGGGGAGCTGGAATTCCTCTACTCCGGTCGACCTCACGCCTCCATACACCACTACTGACAGAATCGTCGGCGTAGCTGCTGAATTGTACCTGATGTTCAGATGCTCACATATAATTATACTCACAAGTTAAACTTAATAATTATATTTATATTGTGTGTTATATTGTAATTAAATATATATTTTCATGATTTTTTTTCCTTTGGTACCTCAGAATAGATTGGCGTCGCAGTCTACCATTTAGCCTTAACACCTATCAACGAGGAGTACATTTGATTTTCAGGACATTTTCATCAAACCAGTCCTGGTGTATGCCTTCTATCTGGCCGAGGGTCTCAGCTGGTCTTTGTCATGACAGTGTCGAGAATATCCCATTCTGTAATGGGGTTTGGGTTCTTTGTTGTTGGGTTGTTTATCAGCCAATGTTCGAGCTGCTCTCTGAAAGCATGTGCTACCACTGGATCTTCCAGATGCGTAGTGTTAATATCTCTCCTGGAGGCTTGCTGCCTTCGCCGTTTTGAGGCGACGTGAAGTGAGAGCTTGGCTCTGATGAGTCGATGATCAGTGTCGCGGTGATCGGAGCCACGCATGGTTGGGGTGATGAGGACATCCCGGCGATCTATTCCCCTAACAATGATGTAGTCAATGAAATGCCAGTGTTTGGATCGTCAGTGTTGCCACGAACCCTTGAACTTGTAGGCCTGACTAAACAAGATATTGGTGATAGTGAGGGTGTCTGCAGCACACTTGCTGTGGAGGAGTAGGCCGTTGGGAGTACGCTTGCCTAGAACATTTCTCCCTATGGTTCCCAGCCAAATGGTCGCATCTCTGCCAACTCTGGCACTGAAGTCACCAAGGGGCACAACCTTATTTTCTGTGGGGAATAGAATTTTTCACTCTGGGGTCCGTGTAAAAGACCTTCTTGATGTCAAAATCTGCATCCAGTGTTGGGGCATATGCACTGATGAAAAAGGCATGATGTGAGTGATTCAGTGGGACTCAGAGCGTCATGAGGTGCTCGCTGCTCCCAACAGGCATTTCAGTTACCCTGTGAAGGATGCGTTGGATGATGGCAAAGTCAACACCATAAATGAAGTTTTTCTCTGTAGGAGTCTTACCCTTCCAGAAGAAGGTAGTGCAAGACCCCCGTTCTGTGAGTCGACCTTCGTCTGGGTGCTGGGACTCACTAATGGCTGCTATGTCGATGTTATACCTAGCCAGCCCATTTGTGCCAGTATCGAGATGAGTCGTGACATTCCATGCAGCGACCAAAAGAGGTTGCATAGTTTGTTTTTGCTTTGATCTGTGATTATGATTGTGTTTTCGACCGCATAAGGATGACTTTACTGGATGCGGTTGCTCAGTCAGGTTGGTTCTTTAGGCATGCTGTATTTAGGGCACCTTTTCTAGCCCCCTCCCCATGTGGGGTGAGCAGAGTGGCTCCTCAAAAGGGTTGCTCAGTAGCACAGACAGGACCGGATTGCCCTACTACCTAGATCTCAGTACATAAAAAACAATCTTATCTGTGCCGCTCATGTGCAGAGTTGTGACTTGAGACTCCCGGCTCATCTCTGCCTGTCCCCAACGCCACGCTGTCGCCATAAGACTTTTGGGGGTATAAGGGTTTTGAGGATTATGGTGAGCTGGATGATGGCTGCGTGTGAGTTGATTGATGTGGCGAGGCAGGAGCACAGTCTGCAGACACACATTTTGGCTCTTCCTTTTCCTGATCCAGTGGTGCAAGTGTTGCAACGACTTGGGAGAGTTGCAATGAACTCCTGATAGCCCAATTTGTTGGGTTTCGCCTTAGTAGCTTGTTCATCATGCATTGCTCTCGTTCACCGGTGTAGTCATTGGATTCCTATGGTGGTCACCTCTTCCGCCTATACCGCCGTTGGGTTTTTTTTGGGAACTTCTAAGGATGTATGCCTGATACGGGGCTCCACTGATGTTTTTTCGTTTGGGATTTACTCCCGTAGCCTTATACCTACCAAGGTTAATCTGCAAGGCAGCGGGGCAGTGTTTGGTACGCGCCAGTTGGCGTATGCTTCCATCCCTCTTGGGTCCACTGCTACTCCAAGATCTCCTGCTGGTCTAGCCTGGGCCCACGAGGCACCCAGTAACCGTGTGTTGCCACGAGGAGGCACAGCAGGAGTCTTGATGGTGATGAAGCTGTGTACTGGCAGGGGAAGACTTACCTCTACATAGGTAATGTGGGGTCCAAAAATCCCCAAGCTGAACTTATATGAACATAAGTGTAAAAGGGTAAAAAAAAATAAATATATATATCTAAATTTTAACATACTCAGCCATTGGAAATTTAGTTTTTTTTCAGTCAAAAAATCTAGCTAAGACCTTTAAATGTTTGCATATGCCTTTAAATTTAATTTTATGCAACTTCCTAATTTTTTTCCATCTGGAGTCTCTCGGGCCCCAATTACCTTAGGTTTAGACACATATATCTTGGGTTTATGCAAGTTGCTTCCCTGTTAGCCACGAGGGCTAGCCAGCAGCGGTAGCTGAAAGCCAGAGCAAGCAAGCAGTGCTTGCATCTTAATACTAACATAATGCTGCCACACTAAATGCTTTACACCACCTTGTGTGCGAGCGAGCGCGCGCACACACACACACACACGCGCGCTAGGCTCTATTATTACCCTGACAGCAATCACAATCCCTGGCTCTGGTCCTGATTACTGCCAGCTAATGTATATAAATATGATTTTGTTTTGTAAGTGAAGCTGTTAGTGTGTGTGTGTGTGTGTGTGTGTGTCGGAGTAGATGATAATTCCACTCCTGCCATATACATAACATAGTAACTCTTGAAATCGTATACTCTCACCAGATACAAGTTTAACTCAACATGCACAAGACATTAAACTCACAAAGAATATATCCTTCTCAAAAAGAAATCTTCGCATTCCCTATACTCACAAAAAATACAACATACTCTAAAGAATGCATATCACTCCTAAAGAATATATCATACTCACCAACTGTAGCTCATACAACCTTATACTTATACTACCAACATCATAAAACAACATTACTCACTCTGCCTTATTTTCCTTAATCCCTCCTTTCTTTTCTCCTTTCCTCCATCCCTTCCTCCTTTTTCTCCTCTTCCTTATCTTCCTCCGTCCCTCCCACCCTCCTTCTCTATCACCCTCTCCTCCTCCACCCCTCTCTCCCCTTTTCTCCTTCAATCCCTCCTTCTCTCCTTCCCTCCCTCCCTCCTTCTAACCCTCCCCCTCTTCCTCCATCCTTCGAATCCTCCCTTTCTTCCTCTTCTTCCTTCCATATCTCTCTACCCTGTCTCCTTCCCTTCTCTTCTGTCCCTCTCCCCCCCCTCCACCGTCCTTCTTCCCTGCCACTCTTTCTCCATCCCCCCACTCTCTCTTTCTCTGTTTTCCACCCCACCCCTCTTTCCCTCTCTCCTTCCATCGCTCCTCCCTTTCTTCTTTTCTCCCTCCATCCCCCCATCCCTCCCTACCTCACCATATTTACACACAAAACACCACCTACCTCACCTCATAAATCAGAGAGGATGGTCGAGTATTGGAGGCGGGGAAAACCTTCTTCCTTTTCCTGGATATTGTCAACGTGTATTCGTAATATTAAGGCTATTTACATTAGTTTGTGTGTGTGTGTGGGAGAGAGATTTATTATATTATCTGGTCTTTGTGCATATTAATTCTGTCGTGTTTGCATATGTTATGTATATGTGCAATGGTTGAAGTTTGTTCTTTTTTTTCCTGGCTGTCTGTCTCTGTCTGTCTTGTCTGTCTGTCATTCTCAGAGTACACAACAAGTTATATCATAAGTTGATCTGAGATGGTTTTGGCTTTGAGCATACACACATATATACCTGCACGTTTATACAGCTATGCGTACACGCATGCATCTCTACGTACATGCACATACGCCTGCACGTATATTCCACAATGCGTACATAGAGGCACATGCACGTATATACAGCTATACGTACATATATACACCTGCACGTATTTACAGCTAAACGTACACGCACATACACCTGCACGTAAATACAGCTATACACACGTATACATGCATGTATGTACAGCTATACCTGCACGTATAATAATGGTTGCTCCTCGTGTAACGAGGATGGCCGGCCCAAGAGCCACATAAGCGTGAATTTGTTTAAGGTGTAGAAGTTGTTGCCAACACAACAACGAGCTGTATGACCCAGTGTCTAGGAATAGTCCGAGAAGACCGGACAATTAGCTAACTGTACTGGCTAACTATTCCCCCGGAACACGATCCGCAAATCGATTAATATCCAGGTCCCCCCAATTACTGCTGGGTAGACAGAAAGAAGCCTGCACGTGTATACTACACCTAAACGCAAACGCATACACCTGCACTTACAGTATATACAGCTATTCGTACACACATACATCTGCACGTATAAACAAGTATACGTACACACATACACCGACAACGTGAAGTGTAAGAACAACATCACACAACAGAAAATAACATACAAAATACAACATAAAACAATATTAAGAAAATAAACCAGCATAAAACATGCAAAATTTAACAATATACATAATAAAACATACACAAGCAAAACAATATACAGTATACAAACATACATCACAAAGCATAAAACAACATTCTACATATAATACAAAACACCAAAAAACATAACAGCTCAAACAACAACACAAGAACATACGGTCTACAACATCCAATGTTAAACCTACAATAAACAACAAAATACTCGAAAAACGACAGTTATTTAGCTCTTTAATTACTGTTTACCTGAACCAATTAGCCATAAAGTTTGTCCAGGTGATGGCTGATACCCGTGTGTGTGCGTGTGAGAGAGAGAGAGAGAGAGAGAGAGTTGATGTCACGGAAAAAATAATAAAAAGAGTAACCATATTGGTGAAATTTTTTTAATTGGTATTCATAATTTGTTTAACAGTATTGAAGGGTTTAAACCAAAGCTAAGGTGAGGTGGTTGTTTTATTTACGTCTCTCTCTTTCTCTCTCTCTCTCTCTCTCTCTCTCTCTCTCTCTCTCTCTCTCTCTCTCTCTCTCTCTCTCTCTCATGTGGAGTAAGAAGCGCGTCCTAAGACATGACACATAATCTTACTTACCTGATGTTTCCCAGGTTAATTAATTAGGATTATATTACCTGAAGGGAGCTCCGGTTTCCTTTGCTAATTGGACTTTTCCTGAGTGTTACGGGATGTGGGTCTTACATATCTCACCTCTAATTATCTAGACAGATCTTTGTGATGAATGCATTCGAAGTGTGAATTCGAAGCATTCGCTAGTGAGAGGGAGGGAGAGGGTAAGAATGTGTCGTGGTAGGTGTCTTTCCTTTTGTTGGTGGGGGGGGGGGTGATTGGGGGTGAGGATGGAAATTGTACAGTATCTCAGTTGGAAGAGATTACAATGCAGAATAATACTTTGACAATACCGATTGGGTTTCCTGAGCTGAATGTATTCGTGTAGCACAAGCCAGATGAATATACTAAAGTTACAATAAGATGAGAGGGGATGAATTGATGTTCTAAGTAAGGTGTTCCTTTGTAAAAGGGGCGTTTATGAGCACACGGCTTATGGATACATTTGAATCTACAGTATATCTTGTAAAATCAGCAAAGTTTTCTTTAACCCCTTGACTACGAGATGGAATTTCCCCTACCGAATAAATTCGTCTGGCGGTAACAAGAATAAAATATATAAGACCTCGTACTGAAGGGAATAATTAGTAATTAAAACAACGAGAACAAAAATAGTTCAATTGTGCCAAACAGTGAGGTTAAGACAGTATTATCATTATTATTACTATCATGAAATGTGCAGTTTTTTTTGCTAAGCGATATTACTGATGCTTAAAGGTGATAAATAATAAATTTTTTATGTATTGTAGTGCACTGGACGTGACGGCAGCCCTGGACAGAGTCGCTGGTGAAAACCACGACTCCCCACCCTCCCTGCCTCCACCACCCAACTCCTACTCTTGGTTGCTGGTAGTCGAATCACTGCAGATAATTTACAGAGTAGAATAATGTTGTGCCCTCTCATTTCCATGAGGTATTTAAGATGAGAATACAAATACAAGTGATACCCACTATTTCAAGCAACCAGGTGTGGGAGTTATTAATCTTAGCTACTCGTTCACACTAGTAGGTACTTGGGCCATGGGCCACGACCGCCAGATGTTTGGGCCATGAGCCACGACCGCTAGATGTTTGGGTCATGGGCCCGCCAGATGTTTGGGCCTTGGGCCACGACCGCCAGATGTTTGGGCCATGGGCCACGACCGCCAGATGTTTGGGCCATGGGCCACGACCCCCGAGGGTTTAGTCCATAGGTCAAAGTAATATAACCGACTTAATAGCCTAACCTAACCTAACCTAACCTGAAGCCTTCTAACTGGAAGGTTCTCCGGAGTAATTAGGGAATTATAATTTACAGTCAGAAATTTCTAATCCATGGCTCAAATGTCCACCCGATATACAGCTCGTGGCTCAAACGTTTGGGGTTTGTGGTCCATGGCCCAAACATCCGTGGCCCAAACTTCCAAATACTATTCCGGCGTGAGTCTGCCTATGCCATGTAGTAACCAGATAATAAATTATCAGACAAATATGATTTTACTTCATACGTTTATGACCATTGTTTGAAATACTGAGTATCAGTTGAACTTGTATTCTCATTATGATTGCCTCGTGGAAATGAGAGGACACAGCATCATTCTACTCTGTAAATTGTCTGCGGTAATTCGACTACCAGCTACCCAGAGTAGGAGTTGGGTGGTGGAGGCATGGAGGGGGGGGGGGGGAGTGGGGAGTTGAAGGTTCTCTCCCGAGCACAACAGAGAAGCAATTTTAATATTTGATACCATTTATATCGCTTTGCACCACAAATGTAACATTGAATAATAATAATAATAATAATAATAATAATAATAATAATAATAATAATAATAATAATAATAATAATAATAATAATAATAATAATAATAAAATAATCCATTTCTAAATAAACCAACACCACTTGATATGGCAGGGTAGATTAGCCGAAGTTCCCGAGTACCAATATCGTAACAACCTTGGTCTTACCATCCTTAAAGGTACAATAGTTCAAGACGACCCCGAGGGAAGGAAACGAGTATCATAAAATACCAAGTAAAGAGAAGATTCCGTCGGTGAGTGAGTATCTCCCTAGATGAGTCATCTGGGAGTCTCACTGCCGCTTAGGGACAGATTTCGGAGCAACGTCGACTTTGCTTCACACCTCCTTAACTCTGCACTTTGGTATACGTACAGGAAATTAACAGAGGAGATGTAATGATAAAACCAGCAAGTTGGTGTGGCTTATATGTTTTAGGTTGGAAGGGGTTTTTTGGCGGTTGAGGATCGTAATTATAATGATAGTAATGATGATGTTGATAATAATAATAATGCTCACGTTATATCCACAATTACTATACAGCATTACCACTACCGCAGTATTACCACTCCTATGATATTACCACGCCACCCACGATATTACCACCCCAACGATATTACCACCCCCCCCCCAACATTACCACCCCCACGATATCACCACCCCCCATAATATTACTACCCGCCACGATATTACCACCCCCAACGAAATTACCACCCCCCGATATTACCACCCCCACGATATTACCACCCCCCATAATATTACTACCCGCCACGATATTACCACCCCCAACGATATTACCACCCCCACGATATTACCACCCCCCACGATATTACCACCCCCCACGATATTACCACCCCCCACGATATTACCACCCCCATGATATTACCACCCCACACGATATTACCACCCCCCACGATATTATCACCCCCCACGATATTACGACCCCCACGATATTACCACCAACACGATATTACCACCCCCCACGATATTACCACCCCCACGATATTACCACCCCCCATGATATTACCACCCCACACGATATTACCACCCCCATGATATTACCACCCCCATGATATTACCACCCCCGAGGGTATTACAACCCCACACGATATTACCACCCCCCATGACAGTACCACCCCCACGATATTACCACCCCCATGATATTAGCACCCCCCACGATATTACCACCCCCCATGATATTACCACCTCCCCACGATATTACCACCCCCACGATTTTACTACCCCCACGATATTACCACCCCCACTATATTACGACCCCCACGATATTACCACCAACACGATATTACCACCCCCACGATATTACCACCCCATGATATTACCACCCCCATGATATTACCACCCCACACGATATTACCACCCCCATGATATTACCACCCCCGAGGATATTACAACCCCACACGATATTACCACCCCCACGATATTACCACCCCCCATGATATTACCACCCCACACGATATTACCACCCCCATGATATTACCACCACCGACGATATTACCACCCCCACGATATTACCAGCCCCATGATATTGCCACCCCCACGATTTTACCACCCCCCACGATATTACCACCCCAATGATATTACCACCCCACACGATATTACCACCCCCACGATATTACCACTCCCATGATATTACCACCCCCACGATATTACCACCCCCACGATATTACCACTCCCATGATATTACCACCCCCGACGTAATTACCACCCCACACGATATTACCACCCCCCATGATAGTACCACCCCACAATATTACCACCCCCGTGATATTACCACCCCCCCACGATATTACCACCCCCCATGATATTACCACCCCACACGATATTACCACCTCCACGATATTACCACCCCCATGATATTACCACCCCCACGATATTACCACCCCCATGATATTACCATCCCCACGATATTACCACCCCCACGATTTTACCACCCCCATGATATTACCACCCCCACGATATTACCACCCCCACGATATTACCACCCCCCACGATATTACCACACCATACGATATTACCACCCCCACGATATTACCACCCCACGCGATATTACCACCCCACGCGATATTACCACCCCAAGATATTACTACCCCCACGATATTACCACCCCCTACGATATTATCACCCCCACGATATTACCACCCCCACGATATTACCACCCCCATGATATTACCACCCCCCACGATATTACCACCCCCACGATATTACCACCCCCCACGATATTACCACCCCCCACGATATTACCACCCCCATGATATTACCACCCCCACGATATTACCACCAACACGATATTACCACCCCCCACGATATTACCACCCCCATGATATTACCACCCCACACGATATTACCACCCCACACGATAATATTATGCTCACGTTATTACCACGCCCACAATACTACCACTCCCAAAATATTACCCGGCTCACAATATTACTCCGCACACGATATTACCACGCCCAAAATTTTTACACGCCCACAATATTACCATGCCCACAATATTGCCACGCCCATGATATTACAACGTTCATAATATAGCCACGACCACGACGTTACTACACCCACAATATAAACATGCCCACGATATTACCACGCCCACAATATTACCAAGTCCACGATATTACCACACCCGCACTATAACCACGCCCACGATGTTACCAAGCCTATTATATCACCATGTCCATAATATCACCACGCCCACGCTATTACCACGCCCACAATATATCAACGCCCATTTTATCACTACACTCATAGGAATTGCTCTTACTTTATTTTCTAAACAATATTTAAGTTTTGAAAGAATTTGTATTTCTCGAGAGTCGACTTTTTCCCAATTAATTGTTTTTCTGCCGTATTGTATTTCAAAATTTCACTTTATAATAGCACCGATTTTATATATATGTTTTATATCTGTATCACCTAAGCGGAGTTAATCTAGTATTACATTTTTTTAATATGGCCTCCATCCTCCTCTCTCAGTCATACCTTCTCATAACAACGCTAGCTAAGTTAGTCAAGCGACAGATCTATGCGGCATTCCCTGACTGTTGCCTCGTGTTCTGTGTCTACGATTGTTGTTGGTTTAGGGATCAATGAAACTGTTTCCTTGAGACAAAGCAGAGCAAACATGAGCAGAGAGAAGGACAGGCGACACCTCAACCAGGCCTCGATGTAACTTCTCAGTTGCTGCTTCTATTTTGATAACACAACAGCTTATCTGGTATATAAGGACCTTGCATTAGGTTCCATCCCGCCCGATTTTGTTTTACCAGAGAAGGGCAGCTGCATTCTTCCATGTTCTGAATTCTATCTACTTAAAATCTATTATTTTCGTTCTTGTTGCTCCTGTGCAGCCTCGAGTGACAAGGTACGGTGACATGTGGCCATGGAAGTGAATACTCTAATTTCAAAGAAGATTCACGACCCCTCGTTCAGAAACCTCGAGCACTGACGTTCACACGGTCTTCGTTGGATCAATGGGAGGAAGGTCGGTTTCACAACAACTTCGTGACACTACTACTACTGCTGCTATTCCTACTTTTTTCTTTTTATAACATTGGTCTCCAGTCTCCTCCAATAGCCGCACCTTTGCCGCCATTTTATTACCTTAACATTAAATTTCCTAATCCATAAGTATCTACCCTCGCTGTGTTGAGTTAGTTGAGCCGCAGATCTAAGTGGCATTCAGAGACTGTTGACTCGTAGTCAATATCTATCACTGTTGTCGGCTTTGGGGCCGATGCTCTCGTTCCCCTGAGGCAGAGCAAAGCAGACCTAAGGATAAAGAAGGACAGTCGACATCTCATCCAGGCTGTAACATAACTTCTGGGCTGCTGCTTCTGTTCTGATAGCACTTCCGCGAGGCCGGCGTAGAAGCATCTTGCACTTGGTCCCATCCCACCAGAGGTTGTAAACACCAGAGGAGTGAAGCTGCCTTGATCAACGTTCTGAATTCTCTCCCATTATGCCCTTATCTTGTCGTTCTCGTTCCTCCTGTGTGCAGCATCGAGAGCTAAGTTACGATGACATGTGGCCATGGGATAAAAAATCCTGATGTTGAAGAAGGCTCGCTCTCCCCAAGTCCAGAATCCTCTAGCACTGACTTCAACACGGGCTTCGTTGGATGTGTTTGAAGTCCTATGTTGGAAATTCTCACTGTCCAATGGAAAGAGGGTTAGTTCTACCCTGACATGACGACAGATTTCCTTCAACATATTTGCTGTGAGATCCATTACTTCGTCATGCTGCATGCATATGAAGTCCCCCTTTCTTGCACACCATGGTGTGATCGACGTCATAGGAAGAGCCACACACACATTGGGAGGGCAAACCTTCTACTGGCCTACCGTACCTTAGAGTAATGGCATCTGTAAATTCTTGTTTTTTGAGACTGAAACCATTTGCCCTTAGCGGTAACGTAGTTAACCAGTTCGAAGCCCCCACCTCCTGCCCTATAGCTACTTTTTTTTTTCTTCAAATTCTCTAGTACTTGCAGCATCAGTTGCTACAACTTATCACTTTGGCCGTGCTGTCGTTCTGTCGTAATGGACCGACGAATCTTGTTTACTTCGCTGGTTTCCACCTCAACTGTTGCGTTCTGAGCTATTATTTGGTCAGTGAGGGCTGCCGTGAGCTTAACAGAGTTTTGATGTTCGGTGGCAGCACTCTTCTCTGGATTGGTCAATCCCATTCCTCCCAGCCTTGGTGGTAGTGCAAGGAGTGATTTTTCTGCTGGGGTTAAGTGAAGATGTTTCACTAATTTGGGAATGAAATTGACGCTTATTGCTTCTTCCAGAGCTGTAGAGGAGGGGGTCCGATATCAGGGATAGTGCACATCAGGTAGTTCCAGCGATTCTTGACTCCATGGGTGAATGCTGCAAAAGGTGCATGTGGCTCTGTGTTGGCAATATCAGACAGAGCTTGGATTTCCCTAACCCACTCATTCACCTTTTCTGTTACATACTCGGTCTTGTAGTCTGTCGTGCCGATTATTGCGCCTAGGTAGATTTGACCATCCATTGTTATTTTGACCTCACTTCCACCGAACACCTCCATTGCCCGTTCATAATGTTCTGGCTTCAAAATGAGGAAGGACTTGCTGGCATTTGGGTGGTAGCCTATTTGTGGACCATATGATGTTACCAGGTCCCACAAGTGTTTTATGTCCTTCACCTTTCCTGCTCCTGTAAGGTCGTCAGCATAAGCCACTTGCTTGACCTCGGTTGTTTCAAATTTGATTGTGTGTTGGAGCACGGATAGACCTATTGCATACATTGCCATTGCAACAGGGTCCCCTTGCGTTGTTCCCTCAGTTGACTGTATGATGGTATCACCTCTTAGAGCAGTCTTGCATAGAAGCGTCTTGCACTAGGTCCCATCCCTCCAGAGGTTGTGAACACCAGAGGAGTGAAGCTGCTCTGATTCACATTCTGAATTCTCTTGCCATACGCCCTAATCTTGTCGTTCTCGTTCCTGTTATGTGGCGTCGAATATCCTGACATCAAAGAAGGCCCTCTGTCCCAGCGTCCAGAATCCTTGAGCGCTGACTTCCACACGAGCTTCGTTAGATGTAGTAGAAATCCTGTGATGGAGGTTTTCGCCGTCCAATTGAAGGAGAGGAGGCGAGATCCCTTACTTCGTCATGCCTCATGCATACGAAGCCCCTTTCTCACACTCCATGGAGTGGTCAATGTCATAGGATGAGCCACACACGCACTGGGAGGGCAAACCGCCTACTGGTCAACCGTACCATAGAGCAATGGCATCTGTGAATTCTTGCTTATTAAGGCTGAAACCTTTTGCCCTTAACAGTAACGCTGTTAGGCAGTTCGAGGCGCCCACATTCTGTGCTCTAGCTACTTTTTTTTTCAAGTTCTCTGGGAATTGCTGGAACAGTTGTCGAATATCCTGACATCAAAGAAGGCCCTCTGTCCCAGCGTCCAGAATCCTTGAGTGCTGACTTCCACACGAGCTTCGTTAGATGTAATAGAAATCCTGTGATGGAGGTTTTCGCCGTCCAATTGAAGGAGAGGAGGCGAGATCCCTTACTTCGTCATGCTTCATGCATACGAAGCCCCTTTCTTACACTCCATGGAGTGGTCAATGTCATAGGATGAGCCACACACGCACTGGGAGGGCAAACCGCCTACTGGCCAACCGTACCATAGAGCAATGGCATCTGTGAATTCTTGCTTATTAAGGCTGAAACCTTTTGCCCTTAACAGTAACGCTGTTAGGCAGTTCGAGGCGCCCACATTCTGTGCTCTAGCTACTTTTTTTTTCAAGTTCTCTGGGAATTGCTGGAACAGTTGTTGCAGTTTATCATTTAGGGTGTACTGTCCTTCTGTCGTAATGGACCGCCGAATCTTGTTTAATTCGTTGGTATCCACCTGACTTGCTGCATTTTGAGCTATTATGTGCTCATTGAGGGCTGTCGTGAGCTTGACAGAGTTCTACTACTACCACAACCCACCACTGCCATTTTTTTCCAATACTACCCACCCACCACTATCCTCATCCATCTTTACCACTACATACTTGAACCACTATCAACCAATACCACCACTTACCAATACTACCAACAACTACAACCACCATCCACCACTACCACCACCTACTAGTACCATCACCCACCTGAACCAATGTCAACCCCCTATCACCTTTATCCACCGATACACTGAATACTACTACTATCTACCACTAACACTATCTTCCACCTACCATTACCTACCACTACCACAACCCACCACTATCCCCAGCCAAGACTACAAGCACCCACCACTACCACCACTCACTACCACCTCCATCCACAAAATTGCATAACCCCACCACCAATTATTAACTTCATCTGCATGTAGGTGTTCCTTGGGCTTAAGGTGTGGGTGTAAGGGTGAGCGTGAGGGTGGGCTTGGACATGGGTCTGGAGGTTAGAGTTTGTGTGAGAGTTGGTGTGAGGGTGAGCGTGAAAGTGGGCGTGAAGGTGGCGTGAGGGTGGGTGTGAGAGTGAGCGTGAAGGTGGACGTGAAGGTGGGCGTGAGGGTGTCAGGGATTTAAGGTAGCCCGGTGTGTGACTGGTTGTGTGCGAGGGTGGCTGGTGGTGAGGGTGGCTGGGACTGAGGGTCACTGGGTGCGAAAAAAGCTGGGTGTGGGGGTGGGTGACTGTGAGGGTGGCTGACTGTGAGGGTGGCTAAGTGTGAATGTAAATGTATGTGGGTGTGATGGTAGCTAGGTGTGGGGATGGTTGGGAGTGGGCGTGTGAAGGTGGTTGGGTGTGATATGTGGGTGGGTGGGTGCGTGTGTGCACAGGGTGGTGGGTGGTATAATGCGTTTAGTGTGGCAGCATAATGTTAGTGTTCAGGTGCAAGCACTGATTGCTTTCTCTCGCTTTTATCAACCGCCGCTGGTTATCCCTCGTGGCGAAGTCTTCCCCTGCCAGTACACAGCCTCTTCACCATCAAGAAACCTGTTGTACCTCCTCGTGGCAACGTACGGTAGCTGAGTGCCTCGGGGTCCCAGGCTAGACCAACAGAGGATGTCGGAGTAGCATTGAGCCCCAAAGGGACAGAACATAGGCCCACTAACATGTGGATACGTACTGGCGGCTCCCAACCACTGCCCCTCTGCCTTGCGGATTAACCTCGAACGAAAAATCTGCTATGGAGCCGCACATCAGGCAGAGTTTGCTTACAGAGCTCAAAGAAGACACCAACGGTTGTATATGCGGAAGAGGTGACCAACGGGGAACCAAACAACTATACTGGCAGAAGAAGGCAATGCATGATGGACAGGCTGCTAAGACGAAACTCTACAAACTGGGCTGATGGCAGTCCATTTCAACTCTCCCTCTCCCTAGCCGCTGCAAAACTTGCACCACTGGATCGGGAAAAGAGAAAACAAAGATGTGTGGTTGCAGTCTGCTCTCTTGCCTCACCACATAAATCAACTCACGTGCAGCCATCATCCAGCTCGTCATACTTCTCATCATCATCAAACCCTTATACCCCCAAAATCCTATGGCGACTGACAAGTGGCGACGGGGATAGGCAGAGATGACTGCCAGGAGTCTCTTGTCACAATTCTGCACATGGACGGTACAGATAAGATGGTCATTTATGCACTGGGATCTAGGCAGCGGTGCAATCCGGTCCTGTCTGTTTGACTGAGTAGCCGTTTAGAGGAGCAACTCTGCTCACCCCACACGGGGAGCGGGCTAGAAATGGTGCCCTAAGCATGGCTTGCCTAAAGAACCAACCTGACTGGGCAACGGTACCCAGTAAGGTTTTCCTTATTCGGTCGAAAACACAATTATAATCACAGATCAAAATAAAAACAAACTATACAACCACTTACGGTCGCTGCATGGAATGTCAGGACCCTTCTGGATACTGTCACAAATGCACGTCCTGAAAGAAGAACCGCCCTTGTGGCAAAAGAGCTGGCGAGGTATAACATCGACATAGCAGCCATTAGTGAGTCCCGGCTCACAGATGATGGTCGACTCGCAGAACGGGGGTCCAGCTAAACCTTATTTTCGAAGGGTAAGCCTACTGTGGAGAAAAACCGCATTTATGGAGTTGACTTTGCCATCCGCCAACGCATCCTACACAGGCTAACTAAAATGCCTGTTGGGATCAACGAGCGCCTCATGACACTCCGAGTCCCACTGAATCACTCGCGTCATGCCTTTTTCATCAGTGCATTTGCCCCAACACTGGATGCAAAGGATGACATCAAGATGACCTTTTATGCCTATCTTGACAGAGTGCTAATCTCTATCCCCAGAGAAAATTAGATTGTGCTACTTGGTGACTTCAATGCCAGAGTTGGTAGAGACGCTGAAATTTGGCAGGGAATCATAGGGAGAAATGTACTAGGCAAGTGTAATCCCAACGGTCTACTCCTCCTCAGCAAGTGTGTTGCACACAACCTCATTATCATCAATACCTTGTTCTGGCAGGCCGACAAGTTTAACGGTTTGTGGAAACACCCACGATCCACACACTGGCATCTCATTGACTACTATATTGTCAGGGGAATAGATCGCCGGGATGTCCTCATCACCCAACCATGCATGGCTCGGATCACCGCGACACTGATCATCGGCTCATCAGAGACCAGCTATCACTTCACGCCGCCCCTAAATGGCGAAGGCAACAAGACTCCAAAAGTGGTTTTAATACTAAGCGTCTGGAGGATCCAGAGAGTAGCTGGAACATGAGCTGATATACAACCCAAAAACAAACAACCTAATTCCCTGTGCCGAATGGAGCATATTCGACATTGACATGACAAAAACCTGCAGAGACACTCGTCCAGGTAGAAATCAGTGTACTCGTCGATGAGACACCTGCTGCTTTAACTGACTGACAGAACAACCCTCAGTCTAGCACCAAAGCTGTACCTTCCGCAAAAAGAAAGCAGCGGCCCAGCACGAACTTTGTAAGTTAAAGAATGACTAGCTTGAAAATGAAGCATGTGAAACGCCAAAATTTGCAGATCAACAAAAGATGAGCGAATCTTTCAATTCCACTAAAACGTTTTATGGGCCAATCATTCATGGCACAGCCACCCTCCGCTCATCCGATGGTAACTCCCTAATTAAAGACAAAGAAGGCATCTGTCAGTGCTGGAAAGACCACTCCCATTTGCTGCTCAACCGAAACACCAATTTGGATGTCCTGACTCGCCAGCAGGTTCCTCAGCATTCATATGTGACCCACCTCACCTATCCTCCATCCCCGGATAAGGTAACTACAGTATTATCAAACAGATGAAAAATTACAAAGCCTCATGGTCTGATGGCATCCCAGCCGAGGTGTATAAAGCAGGAGAGTCTCTGCTTACTTGCTGTCTCCACTCTCTCCTGGAGAATATGAGAGAAAAAAGGATATCCCCAAGCTCTTAAACACGCCTCCATCGTCAATATTTATAGGGACAAGGGAAACTGCTCAGACATATGGAAACTACCGCGGTATGTCGGTATAGTCCTTAGCTGGAAAGTTTATCGCCCGAGTCCTCCTAAACAGACTACTTCCCGAGGCAGAGAACTTCTTCCCAGAATCTCAGTGTGGCTTTAGACCATCACGTGGCACCACTGACATGATCTTTGCTGCCCGTCAGATACAGGAAAAGTGCAGAGAACAGAATCTTGACATGTATATGGCCTTCATCGATCTAGCCAAGGCCTTCCACTCGGTCAACAAGGAAGCCCTCTGGCGGACCTTCAACCAGTTTAGCTGCCAACCAAAATTCATCACCATTGTGAGGCAACTCCACGACGGTATGAACGGCACTGTCCTGCACATTGGCACCCAGTCTGAGTTCTTCCCCAACTAAACGGAGGTAAAATAAGGTTGTGTACTGGCGCCAACTCTTTCTTAAATTTACTCGTGCCAGTTTAACCGGCAGGGTGGACGTAGAGTACCGGATGAATGATCTTTTCAAAATATAACGACTCCAGGCAGGAGCAAAGGTGTCGGCAGCTTACATTACTGAACTTCAGTATGCAGTCGACCTCACCCTTGACGCTCACACTGAACGCGACCTACAGGAGATCCTGAACACCTTTGCCGATGCGTATGCACACTTCGGCCTTCAGGTAAATGTGCTTAAAACTCAGATTCTCTTTCAGCCTGCTCCTGGTTCAGCCACACCTCCACCATATATCCACCTTAATGGTACTACCCAATCTAATGTTATCCACTTTCATTATCTCGGCTCCCACCTTTCCACCACCGCGGTCATCGATGAAGAGATTCAACATCGAATCAGACGTGCATCTCAAGCCTTTAGCAGACTACGTACCCGTGTCTTAAACTGTAGGGAGCTGAAATTATCTACAAAGTTGCACGTATATCGAGCAATGGCCTTCCCTAACCTGCAATATGACAGTGAGACATAACTTCATACAGGAGGTACCTCAAGGCACTTGAAAACTTTCACCAACGTAGTTTACGTTCCATCCTCCGAGTTTGCTGGGAAGACAAGACAACAAATGGCATTATTCTGGCTGACACCACCTGTAGGAGCATCGAGACTACCATTATCCATGAACAACTACGTTGGACTGGCCATGTTACCCGTATGGGCGACAGTAGACTGCCAAAGCAGCTACTTTACAGTCATCTAACGAATAGTAAACGTACCGTTGGCGGGCAACTGAAAAGGTATAATGCTAGTCTTAAGACAAACTTGACCCCTCTCACCTAGGAAATGATCACTCGACACCGTAACGCTTCGAGGAGCACCACAGTAGAAGGTGTCAATACTTTCGAATTAGTCCAACTGCAAACCGAGGCAGACAAGTGCCAGTGCCGGATAGACAGTGCCGCCGCCCCTCCAACAACTTCTGTGAATGACTCTGCCGGTCCCGTATCGGCCTCTTTAGTCATCTTTAAACTCACCAACCAAGATGACTTCCTTAATAACTCATATCAATGTATCATAGCTGGATGATCGTCATACTCGATTCCGAGTGACAGCAAAGTAGAAGTAGGTGTAGGGTGGCTGCGTGCAGGGGTAGCACAGTGTGAGGGTGGCTCAATGTGATTGTAGCATGGGTGTGAGGGTGGCTCAGTGTGAGGGTAACTTGGGTGTGAGGGTGTTTGGGTGTGAGGGTGGTTGGGTGTGAGGGTGGCTGGGTGTGAGGGTGGTTGGGTGTGAGGATGGTTGGGTGTGAGGGTAGCTGGGTGTGAGGGTGGTCGGGTGTGAGGATGGTTGGGTGTGAGGATGGTTGGGTGTAAGGATGGCTGGGTGTGAGGGTGGTAGGGTGTGAGGATGGTTTGGCGTGAGGGTGGTTTGGTGTGAGGGTGCATGGGTGTGAAGGTGAAGGTGGTTGGATTTGAGGATGGCTGGGTGTGAGGGAGGCTGGGTGTGAGGGTGGTAGGGTGTGAGGATGGTTTGGCGTGAGGGTGGTTCAGTGTGAGAAAACTTGGATGTGAGGGGCAATGGATGTGATGGTGAGGGTGGCTGAGTGTGAGGGTGGCTGAGTGTGAAGGTGGCTGAGCATGAGAGTGGCTGAGTGTGAGGGTGGCTGGGTGAGAGAGTGAGGGTGGCTTGGGTGAGAGAGTGAGGGTGGCTGGGTGAGAGAGTGAGGGTGGCTTCGGTGAGAGAGTGAGGGTGGCTGGGTGAGAGAGTGAGGGTGCCTGAGTGTGAAGGTAGCTGGGTGAGAGAGTGAGGGTGGCTGGGTGAGAGAGTGAGGGTGGCTTGGGTGAGAGAGTGAGGGTGGCTGGGTGAGAGAGTGAGGGTGCCTGAGTGTGAAGGTAGCTGGGTGAGAGAGTGAGGGTGGCTGGGTGAGAGAGTGAGGGTGGCTGGGTGAGAGAGTGAGGGTGGCTGGGTGAGAGAGTGAGGGTGGCTGAGTGAGAGAGTGAGAGTGGTTGGGTGAGAGAGTGAGGGTGGCTGAGTGAGAGAGTGAGGGTGGCTGGGTGAGAGAGTGAGAGTGGCTGGTTGTGAGAGTGAGGGTGGCTGGGTGAGAGAGTGACAGTGGCTGGGTGAGAGAATGAAGGTGGCTGAGAGTGAGGGTGGCTGAGTGTGAAGGTGGCTGGGTGAGAGAGTGAGGGAGGCTGGGTGAGAGAGTGAGGGTGGCTGGGTGAGAGAGTGAGGGTGGCTGGGTGAGAGAGTGAGGGAGGCTGGGTGAGAGAGTGAGGGTGGCTGGGTGAGAGAGTGAGAGTGGCTGGGTGAGAGAGTGAGGGTGGCTGAGTGTGAAGGTGGCTGGGTGAGAGAGTGTGGGTGGTTGGGTGAGAGAGTGAGGGTGGCTGGGTGAGAGAGTGAGGGTGGCTGAGTGAGAGAGTGAGAGTGGCTGGGTGACAGAGTGAGGGTGGCTGAGTGTGAGGGTGGCTGATTATGAGAGTGGCTGTGTGTGACGGTGGCTGGGTGAGAGAGTGAGGGTGGCTGGGTGAGAGAGTGAGGGTGGCTGGGTGTGAGAGTGAGGGTGGCAGGGTGAGAGAGTGAGGGTGGCTGGGTGAGAGAGTGTGGGTGGCTGGGTGAGAGAGTGAGGGTGGCTGGGTGAGAGAGTGAGGGTGGCTGGGTGAGAGAGTGAGAGTGGCTGAATGTGAAAGTGGCTGGGTGAGAGAGTGAGGGTGGATGGGTGAGAGAGTGAGGGTGGCTGAGTGAGAGAGTGAGAGTAGCTGGGTGAGAGAGTGAGGGTGGCTGAGTGTGAGGGTGGCTGATTATGAGAGTGGCTGTGTGTGACGGTGGCTGGGTGAGAGAGTGAGTGTGGCTGGGTGAGAGAGTGAGTGTGCCTGGGTGTGAGAGTAAGGGTGGCTGGGTGAGAGAGTGAGGGTGGCTGGGTGAGAGAGTGAGGGTGGCTGGGTGAGAGAGTGAGAGTGGCTGAGTGTGAAGGTGGCTGGGTGAGAGAGTGAGAGTGGTTGGGTGAGAGAGTGAGGGTGGCTGAGTGAGAGAGTGAGGGTGGCTGGGTGAGAGAGTGAGAGTGGCTGGGTGTGAGAGTGAGGGTGGCTGGGTGAGAGAGTGAGAGTGGCTGGATGAGAGAATGAGGGTGGCTGAGAGTAAGGGTGGCTGAGTGTGAAGGTGGCTGGGTGAGAGAGTGAGGGAGGCTGGGTGAGAGAGTGAGGGTGGCTGGGTGAGAGAGTGAGGGTGGCTGGGTGAGAGAGGTAGGGTGACTGGGTGAGAGAGTGTGGGTGGCTGGGTGAGAGAGTGAGGGTGGCTGGGTGAGAGTGTGAGGGTGGCTGGGTGAGAGAGTGAGGGTGGCTGGGTGAGAGAGGTAGGGTGACTGGGTGAGAGAGTGTGGGTGGCTGGGTGAGAGAGTGAGAGTGGCTGGGTGAGAGAGTGAGGGTGGCTGAGTGATTAGGGTGGCTGAGTGTGAAGGTGGCTGGGTGAGAGAGTGAGGGAGGCTGGGTGAGAGAGTGAGGGTGGCTGGGTGAGAGAGTGAGGGTGGCTGGGTGAGAGAGTGAGGGTGGCTGGGTGAGAGAGTGAGGGAGGCTGGGTGAGAGAGTGAGGGTGGCTGGGTGAGAGAGTGAGGGTGGCTGAGTGTGAAGGTGGCTGGGTGAGAGAGTGTGGGTGGTTGGGTGAGAGAGTGAAGGTGGCTGGGTGAGAGAGTGAGGGTGGCTGGGTGAGAGAGTGAGGGTGGCTGGGTGAGAGAGTGAGGGTGGCTGAGTGTGAAGGTGGCTGGGTGAGAGAGTGTGGGTGATTGGGTGAGAGAGTGAGGGTGGCTGGGTGAGAGAGTGTGGGTGGCTGGGTGAGAGAGTGAGGGTGGCTGGGTGAGAGAGTGAGGGTGGCTGGGTGAGAGAGTGAGGGTGGCTGGGTGAGAGAGTGAGAGTGGCTGAGTGTGAGGGTGACTGGGTGAGAGAGTGAGGGTGGTTGGGTGAGAGAGTGAAGGTGGCTGGGTGAGAGAGTGAGGGTGACTGGGTGAGAGAGTGAGGGTGGCTGAGTGAGAGAGTGAGAGTAGCTGGGTGAGAGAGTGAGGGTGGCTGAGTGTGAGGGTGGCTGATTATGAGAGTGGCTGTGTGTGACGGTGGCTGGGTGAGAGAGTGAGAGTGGCTGGGTGAGAGAGTGAGGGTGGCTGGGTGAGAGAGTGAGGGTGGCTGGGTGAGAGAGTGAGAGTGGCTGAGTGTGAAGGTGGCTGGGTGAGAGAGTGAGGGTGGCTGTGTGAGAGAGTGAGGGTGGCTGGGTGAGAGAGTGAGGGTGGCTGGGTGAGAGAGTGAGAGTGGCTGAGTGTGAGAGTGAGGGTGGCTGGGTGTGAGAGTGAGGGTGGCTGGGTGAGAGAGTGAGGGTGGCTGGGTGAGAGAGTGAGGGTGGCTGGGTGAGAGAGTGAGGGTGGCTGGGTGAGAGAGTGAGGGTGGCTGGGTGAGAGAGTGAGTGTGGCTGGGTGAGAGAGTGAGTGTGCCTGGGTGTGAGAGTAAGGGTGGCTGGGTGAGAGAGTGAGGGTGGCTGGGTGAGAGAGTGAGGGTGGCTGGGTGAGAGAGTGAGAGTGGCTGGGTGAGAGAGTGAGGGTGGCTGGGTGAGAGAGTGAGGGTGGCTGGGTGAGAGAGTGAGGGTGGCTGGGTGAGAGAGTGAGAGTGGCTGAGTGTGAAGGTGGCTGGGTGAGAGAGTGAGGGTGGCTGGGTGAGAGAGTGAGGGTGGCTGGGTGAGAAAGTGAAGGTGGCTGGGTGAGAGAGTGAGGGTGGCTGGGTGAGAGAGTGAGGGTGGCTGGGTGAGAGAGTGAGTGTGCCTGGGCGTGAGAGTAAGGGTGGCTGGGTGAGAGAGTGAGGGTGGCTGGGTGTGAGGGTGGCTGAGTGTGAAGGTGGCTGAGTGTGTGGGTGGCTGAGTGTGTGGGTGGCTGATTATGAGAGTGGCTGTGTGTGACGGTGGCTGGGTGAGAGAGTGAGTGTGCCTGGGTGTGAGAGTGAGGGTGGCTGGGTGTGAGAGTGAGGGTGGCTGAGTGAGAGAGTAAGGGTGGCTGGGTGAGAGAGTGAGGGTGGCTGGGTGTGAGAGTGAGGGTGGCTGGGTGAGAGAGTGAGTGTGCCTGGGTGTGAGAGTAAGGGTGGCTGGGTGAGAGAGTGAGGGTGGCTGGGTTGTGAGAGTGAGGGTGGCTGGGTGTGAGAGTGAGGGTTGCTGGGTGAGAGAGTGAGGTTGGCTGGGTGCGAGGATGGTTGAGGGTGGCTGAATGTGAAGGTGGCTGAGTGTTTGGGTGGTTGAGGGTGGCCGAGTGTGAAGGTGGCTGAGTGTGTGGGTGGCTGAGTGTGTGGGTGGCTGAGTATGAGAGTGGCTGAGTGTGACGGTGGCTGAGTGTAGGGGTGGCTGGGTGTAGGGGTGGCTGGATGTAGGGGTGGCTGGGTGTAGGGGTGGCTGGGTGTAGGAGTAGCTGGGTGTAGGGGTGGCTGGGTGTAGGGGTGGCTGGGTGTAGGGGTGGTTGGTTGTAGGGGTGGCTGGGATTGGGGGTGGCTGGGTTTGAGGGTGGGGGGTGGGGGTTGGTTGGTGTGGTGGTGGTTGTGTGTGAGGGAGAGAGTGGTTGGGTCTGAGGGTGGGTGAGTGTGGGTTTAGTTATATGTGAGGGTGGCTGGGTGTGAGGGTGGATGAGGGTGAGGGTGGGTTTAAAAGTGCCTGGTGTGAGGGTGGTTGTATGTGAGGGTGACTGGGTGTGAGGGTGTATGTGAGGTTAACTGGGTGTGAGAGTGAGGGTGGTTGGGTTTGAGGGTTACTAGGTGTGAGGATTATGTGGGTGTGAGGGTGGCTGGGTGTGAGGGAAGCTGAGTGTGGAGTTGGGCCAGGTGTGTCCATTGTACCGCCCACTTCATCAATCAGCTGACACACCTGGGCGGGAGATATTATTGAACCAGTGTCGCTGTGGTCCACCCCAAATGTCTCTGTGCCGACCTCTCTCTACGCCTCTCTTTGTCTGTCTATTTCTCTCTTTCTCTAGCTGTCTCTCTTTTTCTGTCTCTGTCTGCCTCTCTGCCTGTCTTTCTCTGTCTGTCTTTCTCTGTCTGTCTCTGTCTTTATGTGTCTGTTGTCTGTCTCTATCTCTGTATCGGTCTGCGTCTCTGTCTGTATGTCTCTCTATATCCACTTGTCTCTCTCTTTCTTTATCTGTCTCTCTGTCTTTGTCTCCCTGTATCTCTTTTACTGTCTGTCTATGTGCCCTTTATCTTTCTCAGTCTCTTTCTCTCACTCAACAACAACAACAACAACACACACACACACACACACACACACACACACACACACACACACACACACTATAAACAAACATTACACGTCCTTCATCTCACCACAGCAGAAGACTTCCTCGCAGCACCATAACCACAGCACCATGCCAGTCAACCAGTCAGTCAGTCATTCAGCCGGTCAATCAGTCAGCCAGTTAGTTACTCATCTACTCAACCAATCACTCGATCACCCAGTTTATCAGCCAGCCAGCCAGTCAGCAGCCAGTCAGCCAGCCAACCAGTCAGTCAGTCAGACAGTCAATCACTCAATAAATCAATCAACCGGCTACCGCTATTAAGCCAGTTAGCGAGTCAATTAGTCACTCAAACAGCCAGTCATTCAATCAATCATTCAACCAATCAGTCAGTCAATCAGAACAGGCAAAGTGTTAAAGAAAGCGAGAAAGATTAGCTTTAGAAGGAGAAAAAGGAGGAAGGGTGGCGGAGAGAGAGGAAGAGTAGGAGGAGGAAAAGATGGAGGGTGAGTGAGGAGAGAGGAGGGGCAGGTCATTATACTTTACATATGAGGGGAGTGAGAGAGAGTGGGAGGGAATGGAGGTAGGGGAGAGAGGAGGCCAGGTCATTACATTTTACATATAAGGAGAGGGAGAGAGGTAGAGGGATGGGTAAGGACGTGGAGGGATGTGAAGGGAGGTGGTGAGGGTACAGGGCATTATATTTAATTCTCTATCATTCTTAACGATTCTCTGGGCATCACGTGACGTCAGAGTTCAATATAGTGGTCAGTTAATGGAGTAGTTGGCCCACTGTTAAAGGCAATCATGAACTCCACATGCTTCCCAGTTGGGCACTGTAAACGCTTCTGCGCTTCACCTTGCACAGGATGTAAGGGGGTGCCCAATAAACTAGCCCCGTCCTGGGCAATCTGTAATCTGTGTACAGGTGCCAGTCGCGGTCTGACCACGTAAGGGGACAGACGTGTGCCCATAGGTGCTCCTGTCCTCCCGATCTCACACAAAGGCCGCCTCAGTCTCTACCTATCCCTTTCGCTGGCGGGGTTGACATAAGCGCCCCAGAGGAGGCGTCCTCTCTCCTCTCTCTCATGGATACAGACATTTCTGATAGGGATAGTCATAGTGCATCCCACACCCTGCAAGAGTCAGATTTCAGTGACAGTAACAGTAATGTTTCTATGGGAAACTCTTGCCGGAGTGGCAACACCAATGCCAAAGGCAGCGACTTGCCCTCGCCACCCACCCCTCTGCCAACCAACCAAGTAAGATGAATCTTCACTTCCCCAAGGAACTGTTTAATTGGACAACAAAGTATTAGAGAAACACGGTCTTTCCATTCAATTCCGAAAAGGTAAGAACCGTAACTTTATCAAGTGTCAGACACCAGAGGTCTATGAAACACTTCGTACTGTTGGATTTGACGGGGTTGTCCTGGCATCTCCTCCTGCTGACGCAGTGGAATGTTGCCACATCCTAGTTAAACAGTTTCCCCTAGACACTGAAGTCGAAGATGCTCGTAACTTTAATCCACGTATTCTCAGCTGTCATAGTTAAGTGGAAGGGGAGGGAGTGCCCAACCACTGTTGAGGCCCACCCAGTCCTCCCTCCACTGTATACAGAACCCTATCACCCAGGGCCTGCTTTTTGTGTCATCTGTTCCCATTGGGGTCACACCTTTACCGCCTGCTGCCAACGTGATCGTCCCAGATGTCGCTTCTGTTCACGTAACCATCACTCCTCCGTCTGTGCCAAAAAAATCAAAGACCACCTCAATGGGGGTGGTGTGGGCCATGTTGTTGACCCCAGGTGTTGTAATTGTGGTGGCTGGCACAATGCTGACTCACAACGATGCCCCAAATGTCCATCTGTCCAAGGAGAAAAGCCTCCCCGAAGGCTGCGCGAACCTCAACCTCCCTCCTCCCCCTTCACAGCCTCCCGAGCCACACCCCTCTGCGTCCCCTCTCTCTCCAGCAACGCCTTCTTCAACAACACCTGCCTCTGCCTGGCCTCACCTGGCTGCAACACAGCAGTCCCAGCCATCTCCTAACTCGACCACGACTGGGCCTCCTCCCCGTCTATACTCTGATGCTGTCAGGCCTTGTGCTCCCACCGGTGCCCCCCCCGCAACCCCCCCCCCCCCCCCTCTGGTGACACGACGCAGATCAAATCCCTCTTACACGAATTTACCAACCGTATTGAAAGACTCTTTAATACACCCTGTACTGCCATCTCCAACCTACACAGACTACCTCTGTCTTCAGCTGCTACCCAGTCGCCCCCCTTTTTTGGTTTGACACAACGTGGTAGCCCCCCTGTGTGCCCCTCATGCTCACGGTCTACTCCACCGCCGCCTGGCAACACTGCTGGCGTCCACGCTACCGAGCCTGCCCCGGTGTGCCCGGCAGGCCCCGTCCACCCACCGCACGGTCATGGACCCGAGGACACCACCCCCGGCTCCCTGTCCCCCACCGGCATGCCGGCACCTGGGGCCCATCCACTCCAGTTCTCCGCATCCATTGACCGCGATGCGGACATGTTGACATGCTAGTGGACTACGTATCTATGCCAAGAAGGACGTCCCCTACCAACCTCTCGAAGTCCCCCTAGAAGCCGACGCTACCGACGTACACGCCATCACAATCACACTAAAGGGTATGTCCCTCAATATTGTCAATGCATATGGCCTGGCACTTGACATTATTAGGGACCTGCTACGCTTTGCCATAAACAGATAAATTGTACCGAGAATTTTCCCCCCACACACTCTTTGTTCTGTCACTTTATGTAACTTGCTGACAAAACCCATGACCCTTCAGGCTTTTACGCCCTTAATGCACGAGTCATAAAGGCAAGCATGAACTCCCCATGCTTCCCAGATGGGCGCTGTAAACGCTTCTGCACTTCACCTTGCACAGGATGTAAGGGGGTGTCCAATAAACTAGTCCCCTCGGGGGCAATCTAAAAAAGAATAAATTGTGTGCAGGTGACCTTCTATGAGGACAAGAGATCACTTTATTTTTATTTTTTTATGTTCAGCACTTGTGTTGTGTTGTGTTTCTGTGTGTGTGTTGTCTTATGTTTTATTTTGCTTGCTTGCTTGCTTGCTTGCTTGTTTGTTTGTTTGTTTTGTAATAATTAACGGTTTATTGAAAGAGCGTGGCAGCCGGAAAGCTGAAAATATACAGTTACATGATTGGGGAATGGGTCTCTTGATTGACAAATAATATACAAGTAACATAAGTGATACAAAGATGGTATATAATAACTAAGTGGGGAGAAGGTTATACTATAGGGCATTTCAACATAGTGCCAGTGCTAAAAGGTAATAATGGCTGGGATTGAATGCACTGGTTGATTACGAGTTGTTGATAATTTTTACAATGATTGGGACTGGGCTGTTCTTATAGCGATCAGTACGTGCTCGTATGGGCTGGATGCGGTTGTGGTGTCGAACAGCAATTCGCGGAAGAGGGATCTCGGGTGGAAGTGGGAGCCGGTGTCGAGGATAGTGCAGAAGCTTCTCACCAAATTTGCAGATGAGGTCGTGGTGATGATTAGAGAGAGCCAAGAGGGTCAGTGTGTTGAGCGCTTCTTGATATGTGGAGTAGGAAAAGGAGAGAATATAACCGTCATGCCCTCTTTTTGCACTTTTTCTAGGTGTGGCATTTAGGGAGGAAGACCAAGCAGGGGAGGAATAGGTGAGCCTGGGAAGTATGAATGTTGAGTAAACACTGAGGAGCTCGGACGCAGGAACTCCAAGGGACTTGAGTCGGCGGAAGAGGTGGAGACGAAAACTTGAGAATTTGACTACTTTAGTGAAGCCGAGGAGCTTAGTGGAGTCCACAACCTGGAGTGTGTTGGGGCCCAAATTAATGGAAGAAGGTGGGACAACATCGAAGGCAAGGTTGATGTGCATAACCATGGTCTTAGTATTGTTGATGGTGACGTGGTTGTTGGTGGCCCAATTTTGGAGACTTTAATAAATCCTGGAGGGCGGTGTAGTCGGGAGTTGTCGACATATTTCCAACGAGCAAAGGTTTCTCTTAGGGCATCATTGATAAGCATTAGGAAGCAGAGTGGTCTCATCTTGGTGCCTCGGGAGACGCCACAGGTAAGAGACTGAAAGGTGGAGACAGCCCCTCGGAGGCATACGGCTTGGCGTCGGTCACTTAGGGAGTGTGTAAGCCATGGTATAAAACTTCTTCGAAACCCGAGGTCGATAGCTTTCTTGGTGATTAAATTGTGGTCGACAAAGTCAAATGCATTGGTGAAGTCAATGAAGGTGACAGCCACAGACTTTTTCGTTTTTCCAGATGGCGGTATACTGTATGTAGTCGAGACAGCTGATAAGTCAGTGAGTGGTGGAGGAAGTTTTTATATTGCCAAATTGCTGAGGATCTATGGCACCTGCAACATCAATATAAGCCCAGTCAAACACGAAACTTTCACAGATTAAATGAGCTACGACCCATTGCGATCACCCCAATACCCAGCTAAAGGATTGTGGGCTGGCTGACTTGGCATCTTGCTTGGCTGGGGGAAGCATTGGTGATGAAGCAGAGGTGTTTACCTAGTACCGGGGAGAACTCCTTGTAAAGTTTCATTGATAAGTTAATTGTGGTGGTGGAGAACTTTAACTTCGGTTTGTCCAGACGTATTGTTCCTTCAAATTCTTCTACTAAGTCAATGGGAAAAGGGATCAGATAGGTAAGCAGGGAGACTGGTTGTGTCAAGCCGGAGGAGCGTGTGGCATACAGTATTTGCGAAATGGTTGTTTCATTGCTCAGCTGCGTCACCATTAGTTGAATTGAAAAAGTTTATTTAGCCAGAAAAACACAGATACAGAGTGGATAATAAAAACAATATTAACATGGCTGAGCCAGTTGAGAACCTGAGCTCTCTTTTAGGCACCTGATATACATTTATCTCAAGGAAGTATTATGTAACATTTAGTAACATCTGGAATAGTACAATAGCATGGTGGTAATAAGAACAGTCTCATAAAGTTACCACGGTTATCACTTCAATATTTATTTATTTATTTATTTATTTATTTATTTATTTATTTATTAATTTTTTTACATAAATTACAGTGGAATTGAAAAAAATAAGTAGAATGGGAGAGCAGTACAACATGGGTTGTACAGTAATAAGGTTGAACAAGAGGACAGAGCTCTCAGGATTATGACTAGTTGGCAAATATGTTTATTGCAATGGTAATTACTTATTTATTTACATGATAATTTCCAATAAAACGGTTTTGATGGTGCAATAAAAGCAGGTACTGTAAATATAGTAGGTGTTACAAGAAATATTAATACTAAGTCAATAGATATTTATTTAGAGATGATTTAAAGGAAGGGAGCTTAGTCTTTGCTCGGATGGGTGGGGGTAAGTTGTTCCACACCTCCACACCGTGATATTTTATGGAGGTCTGGGACTGAGAGGAGCGCATAGGGGGTTTGTCTTATGGTTTAGTCTACAGAGTTCTTTAAGCTTACCATACCACTGACTGAAGTTGGTCTGCTTCAGGTGCTGCAAATTGGTTGGGTAGTGGGACTTCTTTGCAGTGAGTATTTCACAGACAACTTGCTTGCGAAGGAAACTGCAATGGTTGTGGTCATTGAGATAAAAGGCGCTGTTTCTCTGTTACATCAATCTTTTTATCCGAGGTGTGATCCAGGGCAAGTCAGCTGGGTGTGATCTGACGAACTTTTCGGGGAATAAGTGGTGTCCACGTCATCCACACCAAGTACTTCAGTCCAGGGATGGTTAACTATCCACTGCCCGAAGAAACGCACTGTAGAGCCAGTAATCGGCCTGTATGTCATAATGTAGGGTGCACTTGGCTGTTAGTGGCAGCTGGAGACCAGAACACTTACAGGTGTGTGCTACACCCGATATGATGCATTGGTTGAGGTGGTTGGTACTGGTCCACCAAGTCAGTTAAGATAAAGTCAAGGGTATTTTGACAATGTGGAGGGAAGTTCATAGCTTGTGTTAGTAGCAGCTGGTCCTGGATATCAGTAGCGTCAATTTCGTTATAATCCCCGCATAGTACTAGCTTGGCACATGTGCACCTAACTTTGAGGTGGTCTCAGGTAGAATGAGGTGGTTGATAAGAGTGTGTCTGGTGGGTGAGCGAGGTGGATGGTATGCCACACAGTATATGATAGAAGCAGTGTGGCGCAGGTTGGCACGTGGCACCACATATACTCATAATGCCTCCACATCAGCTGGGACTAAAACATTCATGCGTGACAGGCGTAATTGATCTTGACAAGAGTGCAACGCTCCCTCTGCATCCATGTGACCAAATGTGATGAAAGAGTTGATATCCCTCAATGTGGCACGTTTCAGGAACAATTTGCCAAGCTTCACATATGGCAACGACGTTGGCAGCGACTGATCAGACTGTCGTTGCCAGTATGTCAAATTTTTAGCAAGGGAGGTGACGTTGGAGAGCAGCATTCGTGGAACTTAAGTGTATTAGTACTGTCTGTTAGGAGTAGGTTTCTCTGGTTTTCTAGTGGAAGTAATGGTCCGAATGGGCTGTGTGTGTGTGTGTGTGTGTGTGTGCGTGCACAATTGTCATTCTATGTGTAAGCATTCATGCAGAAGCGCCCCCCCCCCCCTCCGCACTCACACACACACGCACACACTACTACTAGTACTGCAGAATTTTTTCAATAAACCGTTAATTATTATTATTATTATTATTATTATTACTACTTTGCTGTCACTTGGACTCGAGAATGATGATCACCCAGCTATGATACAATGATATGAATTACTAAGTATGTCACCTTTTTTGATGAGCCCAAAGGTGACTCGAGAGTCCAATACTGGACTGGCAGGGCCGTCCACAGATGTCACACGTGTGGAGGGCTACTTCTAGTGTGGGAGGGTCGGCGGCAGTGTCTTTCCGTTGCTTGCGCTTGTCTGCCTCCGTATGTATTCGGGCTAGCTCGAAAGTATTGACATCTTACGTGGTGCTCCTCCAAGTGTTATGATGTCCCCCAGGTGAAGGTGTCGATCAAGCTTTTTGTCAGGTTTGTCTTAAGACGATTCATATACTGTATAGTGCCTTTTCACTTGCCCCCCACCGTTACGTTTACCATGCGTTAGGTGACTATAAAGTAGCTGCTTTGGCAGTCTACTGTCGTCCATGCTAGAAATATGGCCGGACCAACGTAGTTGTTGATAGATAATGGTAGGCTCGATTCTCCTACAGTTGGTTTTGACAAAAATACTGACTATTGTTCTCTTGTCTTCCCAGCGAATTCGTTGGTGGAAGTTTTCAATTGCCTTGGGGTGCCTTCTGTACGTGACCCATATCTCGCTGCAATACAGAAGGGTGGGGAGGACCATTGCTATCTATACTTGCAACTTTGTAGATAATTTCAGCTACCTAAAGCTGAAGACATGAGCACGGAATCTATCAAAGGCTTGAGATGGACATCTGATCCGATATGGAATCTCTTAATCGATGTCCGCGGTGTTGGACAGGTGGGTGCCAAGATACGGAAAGTGGTTAACATTAGAGAGGGTAATACCATTAACTTCGATGGAAGGCTGAACCAGGGGCAGGCTGAAAGAGAATCTGATTCTTACATACATTCACATCAAGGCCGACGTGTTCATAGGCATCTGCGTAGGTGATCAGGATCTTCTTTAGGTCCCATTCAGTGTGAGCAACGTGGGTGAGGTCATTTGCATACTGAAGTTTAGTGATGGAAGCGTCCTACACCTTTGTATCTGCATGAAGTTGTCTTGGTCTTCCCTTTTCCTGATCCAGTTGTGCAGATAGCTGCAACAACTGGGGAGACAGAGAGTTGTAATGACTTCCGGTAGCCCAGTTTGTTGGGTTCTACCTTAGTCGCCTGTCCATTTTGCATCGCCTTCATCACTGGTGTAGTCGTTGGGTTCCCGTGGTGGTCAACTCTTCCGCCTATTCCGCTGTCGGCATGTTTGCCTGATGCGGAGCTCGACAGCATATATTTTGTTCGGGGTTTACTCCCGTAGCCTTATACCTACCAAGGTTAATCCGCAAGGCAGTAGGGTAGAGGTTAGTAGGCGCCAGGGCGTGTCCACATGCTGGTGGGTCCATTGCTGCTCGAGAATCCACTCTTGGTTTTGCCTGGGGCTGCGAGGCTCTCAGTTTCGTGTCTTGCCACAAGGAAGCACAGCAGGAATCTTTATGGTGAATAGGCTTTGTACTAGCAATGAAATGCTAAAGCAAGGTTGGTTCCCTGTTCGTCACGAGGTGCTAACAAGAAGCGGTAGCTGCAAGTGAAAGAAAGCAAACATTGCCTGCACCTTAACACCAACATAATGCTGCTACACTAGAAGAATTATACCTCCCTGTGTGTAAAAACACACACTAAGACCATTAAAACCTTGACTGCTATAAAACAAAATGTAGGGCCAGTAGCTCCACCAGAACCAGTGAGCTTCATTTTATCTATTCTGTGAATATCTGTTGTTTTGCTGTGAATCTGTTTTATTGTGCTAAATATCTCCTTTATTGCACAGTGAATTTCTGTTATTATGCTGTTAATCTCTGTTATTGTGCTGTGAATCTCTGTTATTATGCTGTGAATTTCTGTTAAGATGAGAATCTCAACTATTGTGCAGTGAATTTCTGTTATTATGCAGTGAACTCTGATATTGTGCAGTGAATTTCTGTTATTGTGTTTTGAATCTCTATTGTGCCGTGAGTCTTCGTTATTAAGGAGTTAATATAAGTTTATGTGCTATAAATTTCTGTTTGGTGCTGGGAATCTCTATTATTGTGCTGTGAATCTCTGTTATATTTACGTAACTCTCTGCTATTGTGCTGTGAATATGAGTTTATGCACTGTTAATTTCTGTTATTGTGCTGTGAATCTCTGTTATTATGCGTGAATCTCTGTTATTATGATGTGACTCTGTTATTGTGCTGTGAATCTGTCATTATTTTGTGAATCTCTGTTGTTTTGCTGTGAGTCTGTCATTATTTTGTGAATTTCAGTTTAAATGCTGTGAATTTGTGTTTTTATGCTGTGAATCTATGTTATTTTTCTGTGAATCTCTGTCATTATACTGTGAATCTCGGCTAATGTGCTGTGAATCTCTATTATTGTGTTGTGAATCTCTGTCATTATGCTGTGGATCTCTGTCATTATGCTGTGAATCTATGTCATTATGCTGTGAATCTCTCGTGCTCTGAATGTTTGTTATTGTGCCGTGAAAGCTTGTTATTGTCCTGTGAGAGAGTGTCATTATACTGTGAATCTCTGTTATTGTGCTGTGAAAATATATCATTGTGCTGTGAATCTGTCATTATGCAAAGAATCTGTCATTATGCTGTGAATCTGTCATTATGCTGTGAATCTCTCTTTTTGTGCTGTGAATCTCTCTTATTGTGCTGTGAATCTGTAATAGTGATGTGAATCTCTGATATTGTGCAGTGAATCTCTATTATTGTGTTGTGAATCTCTGTCATTATGCTGTGAATCTCTCGTATTGTGCAGTGAATCTCGGTATTTGTGCTGTGAATTTCTGTTATTGTGCTGTGAATCTTAAGTTTTGTGCTGTGAATTTCGGATATTGTGCCGTGAATCTCTTATTATGCTCTGAATATCTGTTATTGTGCAGTGAATTTCAGTTTTTATTCTGTAAACATCTGTTTTATGCTCTGTTCTCTAATAATATTGTATGAATCTTGTTTTATTTTGCAGTGAATTTTGTTCTTTAGTTTGAATTTCTGTTATGCTGTGAATCTGAGTTTATTTACGTTAAATTTATGTTATTGTGTTATGAATCTCTATTATTGTGCTGTGAATCCGTTTTTATGCTGAGAATTTGTTTTATTATGCTATTAATATATGTTTTTCCTATATGATGAATCTCTGTCATTAACCTCTGAATTTCTGTTATTGTGTTGTGAATCTCTGTTTTTGTGCTGTGAATTTCTGTTATTGTGCAGTGAATCCCTGTCATTATGCTGTGAATCTCTGTTAGTGTGCAGTGAATCTCTGTCATTAAGCTGTATATTCCCGTTATTATGCTTTGAATATATGTTATTGTGCTGTGAATATCTGTTATTGTGCTGTGAATCTCTGTCATTATGCTGTGAATCTGTTATTGTGTTGTAAATCTGTTACTGTGCTGTAAATCTCTGTAATTATGCTGTGAATCTCTGTCATTATGCTGTGAATCACTCTTATTGTGCTGTGAATCTGTTATTGTGCTGTAAAACTTTGTTGTTGTGCTGTGAATCTCTGTTATTGTGATGTGAATATCTGTTATTGGGCTGAAAATCTGTCATTATGCTCTTAATCTCTGTTATTGAGCTGTGAATCTCTGTCATTATGCTGAGAATCTTTGTTATTGAGCTGTGACTCTATCATTATGCTCTTAATATATGTTATTGTGCTGTAAATATCTGTTATTGTGCTGTAAATATTTTATTTTGCTGCTGTGCTGTGAATGGCTGTCATTATGCCGTGAATCTTTATTATTGCACTGTGAATCTCTGTTATTGAGCTGTGAACCTCGGTCATTATGCTGTGAATATATGTTATTGTGCTGAGAATCTCTGTTATTAAGCTGTGAATCTGTCATTATGTGTGAATATCTGTTATTTTTCTGTGAAAGGTTATTATTGTGCTGTGAATCTCTGCCATTATGCTGTGAATATATGTTATTGTGCTGTAAATCTAGGTTATTGTGCTATGAATGTTTATTATTGTGCAATGAATATCTGTCATTATGCTGTGAATATGTCATTATGATGTGAATCCTCTGTTATTGTGCTGTGAATCTGTCATTATGCTGTGAATCTCTTCTTATTATGCTGTGAGACTCCGTTAATGTGCTGTGAATCTCTGTTATTGTGCTGTAAAACCCTGATAATGTGCCGCTGTGCTATGTTATTAAGCTGTGAATCTCTATTATTGCGCTGTGAATCGCTGATATTGTGGTGTAAATCTGTCATTATTCTGTGAATATCTGTTATTGCGCTGTGAATCTTTGTTATTGTGTTGTGAATCTCTCTTATTGTCCTGTGAATCGCAGTTTTTGTGCTGTGAATTTCTGTTACTGTGCTGTCAATCTCAGTTTTGCGCTGTGAATTTGTGTTTTATGCTGTGAATCTCTCTTATTTTCTGTGAATCTTTCATTATACTGTGAATCTTTTATCGTGCCGTAAAATGTTTAGAATTGTTCTATGAATCTCTGTCATTATGCTGTGAATCCCTGTTATTGTGCAGTGAATATCTGTCATTATGCAGTGAATCTTTGTCTTTATGCTATGAATCTTTGTCATTATGCTATGAATCTTTGTCATTATGCTATGAATCTCTCTCATTATGCTGTGACTCTCTGTTATTGTCCTGTGAATCTGTTATTGTGCAGTGAAAATATTATTTTGCTTTGAATCTCTGTCATTATGCTGATGAATCTCTGTTATTTGGCTGTGAATCTTTATTATTGAGCCGTGAATCCTGGTTATTGTGGTGTAAACCTTTGTCATTAAGTTGTGAATCTCTGTAATTATGCTGTGAATATCTGTTATTCCGCTGTGAATTTCTGTTATTGTGTTGTGAATCTTTGTCATCATGCTGTGAACCTCTGTTATTGTGCTGTGAATTTCTGTTATTGTGCTATTAATCTCAGTTTTCTGCTGTGAATTTTGTTTTTATGCTGTGAATCTCTCATTTTTCTTTGAATCTTTCATTATGCTGTGAATATGTTATTGTGCCGAAAAATATTTATAATTGTGCTGTGAATCTGTTATTATGCTGTGAATCCCTGCTATTGTGCAATGAATATCTGTCATTATGCTGTGAATCTATCTCATTATGCTGTGAATATCGTTTATTGTGCTGTGAATCACTGTCAATATACTGTGAATCTCTGGCATTATACTGTGAATCTCTGGCATTATGCTGTGAATCTCTGTCATTATGCTCTGGAATATGCTTTGAATCTCTGTTGTTGTGCTGCCAATTCATGCCATTATGCTACGAATTTCTGATATTTTTCAGTGAATCTCTGTCATTATGCTGTGAATCTCTGTTATTGTGCTGTGATTTTTTAATCTGCTGTGAATCTCTCAATATGCTGTGAATCTGTTATTTTGGTGTGAATCTCTGTCATTATGTCTGTGAATCTCCGTTATTGTGCTGTAAATCTCTGTCATTTTGTCTGTGAAAATCTCCGATATTATGGTGTGAATCTCTTTTATTGTGCTGTGAATATATGTCACTATGTTGTGAATCTGATATTGTGCGGTGAATCTCTGTCATTATGCTGTGAATCTCTCTTATTGTGCTGTGAATCTCTGCCATTATGTTGTGAATTTTTGTTATTTCGCTGTGAATCTCTGTTATTGTGGTGTGAATCTCTGTTATTGTCTGGTGAATCTGTTATTGTGTGGTGAAATTACGTTATTATGCTGTGAATATCTTTTACTGTGCTGTTAATCTCTGTCATTATTGCTGTGAATCTGTTATTGCGCTGTTAATCTCTCTCATTAATCTGTGAGTATCTATATTATGCTGTGAATTTCTGTTATTATTCTGTGGATCTCTGTTATTGAACTGTGAATATCTGTTATTGTGCTGTTAATCTCTGCTAATGTGTTATTAATCTACGTCATTAAGCTGTGAATCTCGGTCATTATGCTGTGAATCTCTGTTATTGTGCTGTTAATCTCTGTTATTGTCCTTTGAATCTCTGTTAGATAGATAGATTGATAGATAGATATGTGGATGGATGGATGGATAGATAGATAGATAGCCTTAACCTAACCTCCCTCATCTGTCTTCACCCGAGACCAGCACCAGGTAGTCTGCCACACATCACAACACACCTTTAAGCCAAGATCGAAAAAAATCTTGAACTTGTGGCAATTTTCACCCGTAATTAGATTCTAGTTTCACCGACATGTTGTTGAGAGGGAAGGATGGAGGGAGGGAAAGTGTGTTAAGAGATGGCTGTTGGTGTATGCAAGATGGATGGATGTAGGGAGGGAGGGGACGGATGAAGGGAAGGAGGAAGGAATGGATGGAGGGAGGGAGGGAAGGAGGGAGAGAAGGGGAACGCGGAGGGAGGAAAGGGGAAGGAGAGATGTAAGTATGGAAACACAAAGGGGAAGGGAGAGAAAGGGTAAAGAAGGAGAGATGGTGGGAGGGAGGGAAGGGAATAGGAGAGGCTGGTAAGGAATGGGAAGGAAGGAGGGAGAGGTTAGGAATAGGGAAGAAAGGGGATGAATGGAAGGAAGTGGAGGGTGGGTGGGAGTGAAGGAGAAGAAGAAAGGAAGGGATGGAAGGAGCGTGGGGGTAGGGAGGGAGGGAAAGGGAAGGAGAGGGGAGAGGAGGGAAGGCTAGGGTGAGGAGGGAGGGACGGCTGGAAGGATGGCTGGGAAGGATGGCTGTAGCGAGGAGGAAGGGATGGCTGGAGGGTGAGGGAGGGATGGTTGGAGAGAGGATGGCTGGACGGGGTAGTGAGGGAAGAATAATAATATTAGGTTCTTGGTAAATAAATGTTGACCGCCATCACTCTGGCCGCCATTATCTGTTTTTAATGATATTTATCATCAATTGTGCCATCTCCTTTCGGTCTATAGTTGACCTAACCTATCCTAACTTAACCTAACCTTAAGTAACGTAACATAAGCTAATAAAGCATAACCTTATCTAAGCGAACCTAACCCTTTATTTGTCTAACCAAAACCTAATACAACCTAATTTAAACCTAACATAATCTTAACATAGCTAACCCAACTAGTCCAGTCAAATTAGGATTTTGGGAGGAAAAATTTTATACTAAGATGAAATTTTGCATACATACTGCTGAAGGCTATAGAAATTAAGATGAAAAGAGTTCTCCGTCTGGGGGAGCAGACCTCTGTTTGACCCCAAACGCCCCCAAAAAGCGGGGTTCCGCTTACTTTTTCGCATTTCCCGGCTAAACTGTGCATCAAACAAAAATGTTTTATTGATACAAAATTACTGGAAATAAGATTTTAAGCAAAATTATCTCTATTCATTTTTTCCATAGGTGTTACAATTTTTGTGTAATCCATGTCTGAACTTGGGGGAAACTTTTCGCGCGTAATGAAAAAAAATATATATTCTCGCGCAAGATTTTCAGCAAATAACTCAAAAACACCTATTTTTTAATAAAAAATGCATATATTTGAAATTGTAGAGCATAAAATTTTCAATAGATTCAGAGAAATATATTGCCTTGGAACAGTTTTCAAAGCTTTTTCCGACTCTCAACAAATCTGTAACACAAACTCATTTCCACACCACCTTTGAGGCAAGGTTTTTGGCGCGTTTTTGTTTATTATAGTGATTCCCCATTAGGCCTATTCCACCTTTTTCTAGTCTGAGATGATGTCATTAAGCATTTGAAAAGTCCCCTTCATTAGTCACAATAAGGTCATCAGTAGGATCATCTGCAGCTTCGGAATTCAGACAACTTTGGCCATAACAATTACTGCACACTATAGAACAGGGTAATCCAGATTTTACACAACCACACCGCTTCCCGCACCCTAATTTGCAGCCACATGAAATAAATTTCAAAATATTTGCTGGGGCTGGTGCCCAAGTTGTGTAGACAGGTGACAGAGAAATGCAATTTTTTTCCAGCCCCACAACTCGGTCTGAAGTGTTTCTCCTCGCCAAGTCTGAACTTGGTGAAAGACACGATACGAAAGTTGCCGAGCTACTGCAGAAGTGGGCGGAAGACTTGGTAATAACACAGCATTATTTGAGTTACTGACAGATTTGTTAAAAGAGTAAAATCTGTAATGATTGATATTTGTTTCACTTTGTGGGGTTTCGTACAGAGTGAGAATGAAACTCTTTCCAGCGGCTGCAACTTCATCATGAGTCGCTTGAGGATTGTTGAAAACTGATGCCATTTCTTCCAGAGAGTCAACTTTGTTCAGGGGATTGATCGTTTTCATTTTTCTAAACCCGTGAAATGAGGACTTTGTGTTGCAAACACTTAAAGCATGAGCTACCAAAACTGATTTTTTGCACTTCTTAAGAATATTTGAGCACTATAAATCTCGAGAATTATAAAATCTTGCCCTAAGGTTTCCGTGGGCTTCCTTTGAAAACATAATATCCCTGTCTTCTGGAGTAAGAGCAATAATCAGTGTTAGAAAATCTATATCCTGTCACATTACAACAACGGACTTTGCTGATAAGATCCATTGATAGCACTTTGAACAATTAGTACATCAGCAGCATCTGTGGTAGTATGTCTGAATACCTTCTTTCTCAAATCTCTTGTTTCAATTTCATAATTAGACGCTTTTTATTCATTTTTTTTTATTTTTTTTTACTCAAGAATTTTTCCCTATTCTCATCGAACAAGATTTCAGCTAAAGTTCGTTTCAAAAGTCTTTTTTGACGCTCGATGCTTTTTGTAAGAATTTCATTTGTTGAATAACCATCACATATTAAGTAAAATCTTCACCATAATGTTTTCTCATGGACTGGGCATAAGCAGCATGAACGTCCGCAACTGTGCCTTGCTTTGGCCAAACTACACAGTGGATTAAATTACCTCCATCAATGATATATTTGCATCCTGGTAATTCAACTACTGTTTTTTATAGTGTTGAAAATGTCATAGAGAGACGATTTTTTCGTCTCGCTCATCAAACCTGTTTCGTCAAATATGGAGAGCGGGAATGAAGCCATCTCATGACTGAAACAGTTCTCCAAGTCTTGCGGAAGTTTTACAGTGCATATTATTCTTTGAAATAACTGAGTGGTATCAACCTCTATGATGTCATCAGCGACGCTGACACTTGTATTCATGTAAGAAATTGGCTTCACTCTCTTGGTTCTCTTTACCTTCATATCTCTAAAAGTGTCTTAGCCTTTAATGGCTTCATCCATCAATTTATTGCCAACATCTAGAGCTTTATAGCAGTTTATGTTTTCATTTGCAACCAGACCACTGGACGACGAAACGAGGTTTTCTTTATTGCTGCTGAAGCCATTACTACTAACTTCTGAAGATCCTTTTCGGCCTTCTTAATCCTAGAGTCTCTCAATTCGATATGCTGAAAATTACTGCTGGTTTGAATCCCACAAAACTCTTCCACATTCTCGCCTACGTGGTAAGCTACTGGCAACCCAAAGATCCATTTATTCAGAACACACACTATGAAGCCTCTTCCATGAGTGATGCCTCTAATACTCTTCATATTTTTCATTAAAGTTTGCTCGATAGTCATGTCAGACCACACACCACTCCGGTACTTGTTTGAACGTCGAATTGTAAAGTAACTGTCTGTGATTTTGTGAAACTCCAAGACTGCCATCTTGAGATGAAGAGAATCCATATCTTGGAGGTAGAGCTGGCAGGACTTTGCATGAAGAAAATGTCCACTTACATGAAAAAAAATGGGAAGCATAGCTCTAATGCAGTCTAAATGAAACTTCCAATTTTCCATGCGCTCTGCCTAGATGAAATGCAAAGCAACAGTCACAAGATCAAAATATTGTAGCCGTAATTGTGCTGGGTTTCCTTTTTGCTTCAATGCTGTTGTGTCATTTACTAGCTGCATTTGAAGGTCTTTAATTACATCATCGTTTTCTACTGAGTCAAATGTTGGAGACAATTCCTTAAAATTAGTTAGAATTTGTTGTACCAATTGTTTGCCAGTGTTGTCTCCAATAACTTCTGGGAACATCATCTTTGCCAAAGCGTAGTAAGTTAACAAATGTGATGGAATGGCTCGTGCATAGGCGTGGCCAGAAAGCATGTGAGGTACCTGTACAGATGAAGCAGCAAATATTGTGGATCATTTATAGTACCGAAAGTCCCAAGCCAATTGCCCCAAGATAGGACATTAAAAGATGGAATCCTCCCAATCTCGCAAAAATATCTGAAAATTCACCTTCTTGATTTTAGTAGGGTCATTACCTAATACCTGACCATTGTGGACCTGGTCTCACCCTCCTCTGTATATATACACCTTGATTTGTATTTCTCTCTCTAGTCTGTACTCACCCCTGAAGATGTGAATTACACGAAAGCGCTTGGGAACTTCGTGTTTTCTTCTTTCCTTGTGGTTATCAGCATATATATATATATATATATATATATATATATATATATATATATATATATATATATATATATATATATATATATATATATATATTATATATATATATATATATATATATATAGTAGTTCTTGACTTGATAAGTGGCAGGGCTGAAGTAAACACTTTGTTGGTTTTGCTTTATTGTAGAAAAATATAGTTTCACAGGTACTGAGTTCAGTTGAGAGTATATTGTACCTTCTCTGCTTAGGGAAAGGTCTTAGTGCACTTGTATGGGAGAGCACTTAAGTGAGATGTTCACTGGGTAACAGGTGATATATATTCTCTCTCTCACACCAGGGAGAGGGTGGTCAGGCAGGTCTTAAAAAGGAAACGCTTCAGATGTTTGTTGCTGAGCTGCGCTGACCAAGCTTGACATCGCCCACTCCCCAGAGGAAATGTCAACTCACCAATTGATTCATACTCATGGATGAATGACTTGGTGAATATATGGGAAATATACATTTGGGTAAATATTTATATAATACAAATTGTGCTTTACACATGTACAACTTTGTAGATAATTTCAGACTCCCTACGGCTGAAGACGCGGATATGGTGCCTGCCAAAAGCTTGAGATGCACATCTGATCCGATGTTGAATGTCTTCATCGATGTCCGCGGTGGTGGACAGGTTGTGGGTCAAGGTACTGGAATGTGTAATATAAGATAGAGTAGTACCATTAAGCTGGGTGGACGGTGGGGGCGTGGTTAAAAGAGGGGCAGACTGAACGAGAACCTGAGTGTTATGTGCATTCAACTCAAGGTTGAAGTGTGCAAACGAATCTACGTAGATGTTCAGAATCTCCAATAAGTCGTCGTGTTCAGTGTGAGCGACAAGTATGAGGTCGTCTGCATACTGAGGTTCAGTGATGGAAGCGGCAGACACCTTTGTTCCTGCCTAGAGTCGTTATATGTTGAAATGTCCCTTCATCCAGTACTGGATGTCCACCAGACCGGTTAAATTGGCACAGGCACGAGTAAGGAAGGCAGCCAAGAAAATGGAAAAGAGAGTTAGCGGCAATACACATCCTTGTTTTGCTCCCGTTTGGATGGGGAGGAACTCATAGTGGGTGCCATTGTGTAGGACATTGCCGTTCATGACATCGTGGAGTTCCCTCACAATGGCAATGAATTTTGGTGGGCAGCCAAAACGGCTGAGGGTCCGCCAAAGGGCTTTCCTGTTGACCGAGTGGAAGGCCTTAGGAAGGTCAATGAAAGCCATGTACACGTGAGGACGCTGTTCTCTGCACGTTTTGTGTATCTGTTCGGCAGCAAAGATCATGTCAGTGGTGTCACATGATGGTCTAGAGCCACATTGAGAATTTGGAAGGAAGTTTTCCGCCTCAGGAGGAAGTCTGTTTACAAGGAGTCGGGCAATAATATTGCCAGCTACAAACAGCAGCGAGATACAAGTTTCCCTTGTTCTAAATAAATATTAACG
This sequence comes from Homarus gammarus, assembly GCA_958450375.1. Taxonomy (NCBI): domain Eukaryota; kingdom Metazoa; phylum Arthropoda; class Malacostraca; order Decapoda; family Nephropidae; genus Homarus; species Homarus gammarus. Next base: position 108,547 of record CAUDMG010000935.1, read on the forward strand.
ATGGAGGCATCTTTAGGAGCTTGGGGGATTTTCTCCTTTTTCCTTATATTCTTCAGGAGAGAGTGGAGACGGCTAGTAAGCAGAGATCCTCCTGCTTTATACATCTCGGCTGGGATTCCATCAGACCCTGCGGCATTTTTATTTTTCATCTGTTTGATGGCAGTAGCTACCTCATCCAGGGATGGAAGATGGATGCTGAGGGACCTGCTGGGTAGTCAGGATATCCAGATCGGAGCCTCAGTTGAGCAACAAATAGCAGTGTTCTTTCCAGCGCTGAAGGATGCCTTCTTCGATTTTAATTAGGGAATTACTGTTTTAGTGGAGTTTGAAAATTAGTCCCTGTGCTGATCTGCAAGCTTTAGCTTTCATCCATTCATTCTTTTGATTGGAAAATTGCGAAATTCGCGTTGGGCGCCGATTTCTTCTTGTGGAACATATCAGCTTTGATCGGAGACTGGGGGTTGTTCTGCCAGTCAGTTAAAGCAGTACGTTTATCATCGACGAGTACGTTGATTTCCCGGTCATTTTCATCAAACCAGTCCTGGTGTATTCTTTCGATATGGCCAAGGGTCTCTCTGCAGGTTTTTGTCATGGAGGTGTCGAGAATACCCGATTCAACACTGGGATTTGGGTTGTTTGTTGTCGGGTTTTTTATCAGTCCATGTTCGAGGTGTTCTCTGAAAGTATGTGGTAATGACGATCCTATGATCGGTGTCACAATGGTCTGAGCCACCCATGGCTCGAGTGATAAGGACATCTCGGCGATCCCTTCCACTGACAATGATGGAGTCAATGAGATGCCAGTGTTTGGGTCGTGGGTGTTGCCACAAACCCTTGAACTTGTCGGCCAGCCAAAACAAGATATTGGTGATAGCGAGGTTGTGTGCATTACATTTGCCGAGGAGAAGTAGGCCATTGGGATTACACTTGCCTACACCGTTTCTCACTATGATTCCCTGCCATATGTCAACATCTCTTCGAACTCTGGCATTGAAGTCCCCTAGGAGCACAACCTAATCTTCTCTGGGGATAGAGGTTAGCACTCTGTCAAGGTCGGCTTAAAAGGCCTCCTTGATGTCATCCTATGCATCCAGTGTTGATGCACTGATCAAAAAGGCATGACCTGAGTGATTCAGTGGGATTTGGAGCGTCATGAGGCGCTCGTTGATCCCAAAAGGGAATTAAGTTAGTCTATGTGGGGTGGATTAGAGAATGGCAAAGCAATTCCATCAATGCGGTTTCTCTCCACAGCAGGCTTACTCTTCCAGACGAATGTATATCCGGACCCCCATTCTGTGAGTCGACCCCCGTCCGGGAGCCGGGAATCACCAATGGCTGCTATGTCTATGTTATACTTAGCTCTTTTGCTACCAGGGCCGTTCTTCTTTACGGACGCTTATTTGTGCAAGTATCCAAAAGCGTCCTGACTTTCCATGCAGAGAACATAAGAGGTTGTATAGTTTGTTTTTGCTTTGATCTGTGATTTTGATTGTTTTTTCGACAACAGGCTGGTTCTTTAGGCAGGCTATGTTTAGGGCACCGTTTCTAGTTCTCTCCCCATGTGGAGTGAGCAGAGTGGCTCAACGAAAGGGCTGCTCAATCCCACAGACACGACCAGATTGCATTGCTTTCTAGATCCCCAGTGCATAAACGACCATGAGCAAAATTGTGACTAGAGATTCCCGTCAGTCATCTCTGCCTGTCTCCGACGCCGCTCGTCCGTCGCCATAGGACTTGTGGGGGTATAGGGGTTTGATGATGATGAGAAGTATTATGAGCTTGATGATTACTGCTCGTGAGTTGATTTATGTGGTGAGGCAGGAGCGTAGGCTGCAACCACATGTCTTGGCTGTCCTTTTTCCTGATCTAGTGGTGCAAGCAGTTGTAACAACTGGGGAGCGTAAGAGTTGCAATGGACTGTCGATAGACCTGTTTGTTGGGTTTCGCCTTAGTAGCCTGTCCATCTTGCATTCCCTTCATCCGCCGGTGTAATCGTTGGGTTCCCTGTTGGTCACGTTTTCCGCCTATACCGCCTTTGGGGTCCTACTGGACCTCTGTAAGCATGTCTGCCTGATGCGGGGCTCCCAGCGTAGATTTTTCGTTTTGAGTTTGATCCCATAGCCTTGTACCTACAAAGATAATCCTCAAGGTTGATAGGCGCCAAGATGTATTCACATGCCAGTGGGCCTATGCGCCTATCTCTGGGGCCCACTGCTGCTATGAGACCCCCTGGGTCTAGCCTGGCCCAGAAGGCACCCAGTTTCCGTGTATTGCCACGCTGAGACACATCAGGAGTCTTCATGGTGAAGAGGATGTGTACTGGCAGGGAAAGACTTATGCAAGTTGCTTTTCAAAGCGAGAGGAAGCAAACAGTACTTGCATCATAACACTAATACAATGCTGCCACTCTAGACGCATTACACCTCCCTCACACACACACACACACACATAGTTCATATTTATCGACAGACAGACACAAGACATTACTCCCCTCTCACACCATCAATCAGTGAACAACAACGTTAAAAGAAATAATGATGAGAGGTGCGGTGAGAAAGTCGTTTATCATCAATATTACGTTTGTTTACATTACTCTGTCACAGTAGCTGAGTTCTGAGTCAGAGACGCGAGCTATACCAGTCCCTAGTGATTAATAGTGATGGTGGTGGTAGTGTATTGTGGTAGTGATGGTGTGTTGTGGTGTGCTGTGGTGGTGGTGGTGGTGTATTGTGGTAGTGTTGATGTGTTGTAGTGTGTTGTTGTGATGGTGGTGATGTATTTTGGCGGTACGTTGTGACAATGATGTGTGGTGTGGTGTGAGGTGGTAGTGTGTTGTGGTGTGCGGTGAAAGTGTGTTGTGATGGTGGTGTTAATAATGTGTTTGGTGGTAGTGCTGTGTTGTGTTAGTGGTGGTGGTTATGTGTTGTGTTTTGTACTGGTGGTGGTAGTAGTGTGTTGTGGTAGTGGTGGGAATAATGTGTAGTGGTGGTGTGTTGTGTGTTGTTGTGGTAGTGGCGTGTAGTGTGTTGTAATGGTGTTGGGGTGTTGTGGTCGTGGTGTGTTGTGTTAGTGGTGGTGGTTATGAATTGTCTGTTATGTTGGTGGTGTCTTACGATAGTGGTGGTGGTGTGTTGTGTTAGTGGTGGTGGTGTGTTGTGTTAGTGGTGGTGGTGTGTTGTGTTTTGTGGTGGTGGTGTGTTGTGATAGTATAGTAGTGGTGTGTTGTGGTAGTAGTAGTAGTGGTGTGTTGTGGTGGTTGTAGTGGTGGAGGTGTGTTGTTTGTTGCAATATTGGTGGTGGTGCGTTGTGGTAACCGTGGCTGTGGTGATGGTGTGTTGTGGTCGTGGCGTGTTGTAGGTTATGGTGGTAGTGGTGTTGTTCTAGTGGTGATGGTGGGAATGGAATGTTGTGTTATAGTGTTGGTGATGTTTTATGGTGGTGTGTTGTGGTAGTGGTGGTTTTGGTGGTGTGTTATGGTAGTGGTGGTAGTGTGCTTTGGTATATGTATTGTGCGTTTTGGTAGTGGTGGTATGTTGTACTGCTGATGATGGTGTATTGTGGTTGTGGAAATGATGGTGTGTGGTGGTATGTTATGACAGTGGTAGTGATTCTAGTGATGGTATGTTGTGGTACGTGTGGTAGTGGCGGTACGTATGGTAACAATAGGTGTGGGGGCTGTAGTACCCATGTATAGTGGTGAAAATGACGTGGTACCAGTTATAAATATACAAAATAATCACAAAGATATATCTATTGGTCGACCGTGGTAAAAAATGAACATATTGCGGGCGGTGTGGATATAATACACTGCAGACTAAGTCTTCTTCAAGTACACAAGACCCTAGTATGACCGACACTGCAATCGACTGCCTTCAAACCTCCAAACTATAAAATTAGGTACCCATCCACAGCTGAGTGGAGTTGGGGAGCTTCCGCTACCAAAGATATAGTAATGAAAGGATATGTAAATTACACGACTCCTGGTGCGGGAGTAGAAGAAAAATCACAAGATAAATTTACTTAGTAACATAAAGACGTAATATATGTTGTTTGAAGATAAGATTATCAGCCTTACGGTAAACAGGAGACTGAGAGGCTTTAGGTAAACCCTAGTTAAAATTAGGAGGGGGCGCTCGTTATAAGAGGCTGTTATAATATGGTGATGATGGTGGCAATGGTAGTGGTGGTTACCATAGTGATGATGATGGAAGTGGTGGTTACGATAGTGATGGTGATGGTAGTGGTACTTGTGGTTGTGATTGTGTGGTAACGGCAGTGGTGGTTAAGATAGTGGTGCTAATGGAAGTGGTGGTTACGATAGTGATGGTAGTGGTAGTTGTGGTTGTGATGATTGTGGTAATGGTACTGGTTGTTAAGATAGTGCAGGTAATGGTATTGGTGGTTAAGACAGTGTTGGTGATGGTAGTAGTAAGTTGTGCTGGTGATGATGGTGGTGATGGTAGGGTTAATATTCAGAAGTTACCAACATTTACTTATTTATTGAATCTTTTATAGGGAAAAATGAAATACTAAAAATAATTTATTCAATAGCGTTTCCATCGAAAATATATATTTGACGAGTATTTTAAGTGATAAAATTATCCACAATATTACAGGTTCAATGTGGGCATGGCTTTGAAGCAGAGAGAAAATGTGGGTTAAACTACTAAAAATATCACCAAACAAACCTTTGAAAACCTTACCTAACCTTTCATAACTTGTAAAAATGTTAAGAATCACTTTCGAGTTTATGGATCCCTACCTATTAGAGGACCGAAAACAACGCCATCACATACTTAACACTGACGAGATGAATATGGTAATTTTTTTTTAGTTTTAGGATTTTTGAAGGTTAGGAAAGGTTAGGTCAGGTTTTCCAAAGTTTGTTTAGTGTTTTTTTGCTATTTTACCCCATTATTTTCCCTGTACTCCAGAACACTGCCCACTTTGAACACGTAATATCGTAGGTAGTGTTACCGGTTAAAATACACGAAAAATATAAATTATCGATAGAAAGGATATGGAATAAATTATTTTTATTTTTTCTCTTTCCCCCTATATAAGACTCAATATACATGTATAAGTAGGATGCTGGCAACTTTAATCCATTTACCGATGGCAGTGGTGGTTGAGAGTGTTGGTAATGGCAGTGGTGGTTGATAGTGTTGGTAATGGCAGTGGTGGTTGATAGTGTTGGCAATGGCAGTGGTGGGTGATAGTGTTGGTAATGGCAGTGGTGGGTGATAGTGTTGGTAATGGCAGTGGTGGGTGATAGTGTTGGTAATGGCAGTGGTGGGTGATAGATAGTGTTGGTAATGGCAGTGGTGGGTGATAGTGTTGGTAATGGTAGAGGTGGGTGAAAGTGTTGGTAATGGCAGTGGTGGGTGATAGTGTTGGTAATGGCAGTGGTGGGTGATAGTGTTGGTAATGGCAGTAGTGGGTGATAGTGTTGGTAATGGCAGTGGTGGGTGATAATGTTGGTAATGGCAGTGGTGGGTGATAGTGTTTGTAATGGCAGTGGTGGGTGATAGTGTTGGTAATGGCAGTGGTGGGTGATAGTGTTGGTAATGGCAGTGGTGGGTGATAGTGTTGGTAATGGCAGTGGTGGGTGATAGTGTTGGTAATGGCAGTGGTGAAGATAGTGTTGGTAATGGTAGTAGTGGTAAAGATATTGAGTAATGGTAGTGGTGGTTAAGATAGTGATGGTAATGGTAGTGGTGGTTAAGATAGTGATGGTAATGGTAGTGGTGGTTAATATAATGTAGGTTATGGTAGTGGTGGTGATGGTAGTAGTGATTAAGAGAGTGGTGGTGATGGTAGTGGGGATTTAAGATAGTGATGGTGATGATAGTAGAGGTGATGGTAGTTGCGGTTAAGTTAGAGTTAGTGATGGATGTGGTGGTTAAGATAGTGGTGGTGATGGTAGTGGTGGTTGTGGAGGTGATAGTAGTGGTGGTTAAGATAGTGGTGATGATGGTAGTAGTGATTGAGAGAGTGGTGGTGATGGTATGCTTTTAGAGTAAATAATGACATATTTTAGAGATTTGTGTGTACTGTAAATTCAAGTTGTAGACAATGATTTCCCGCCTGCCAAGACAACGACCGTTTCCGTCAAAGTCGTGAGGGTCTGAGTGTCTCTTAGCAAATCGCAGTGATTTGTGAATGTGAGGTCATAGGCACTTTGATCTGATTAGGTGAGCATTGACGTCACATACCCAGCAACAAGGGCACCCAGTTGAAGCGAGAGTCGCTGTTGGATAGTGAAACACTAAGGACGCGTGTGGTTTCGGTTGGTGTTGAATTAATCATGGAGAGATATGTAAATAAGCTTACCGTATGGTAAGGTCTCTCTACACGATGTTATATCGTGAAGATAGCGAGGAATATAGGTTGGTTTGAAAGTGTAATTGTTAATCTTTAATAACATCTTACAATAAATGAAGGAACCGTTACAAGAGTCATCAATTCACCCCTCCCTTTCTCCTGAGTAAATACCACCACAAATGTCTTTGTGTTATGTAGTGATACAGTGAGTCATGAGTAAAGACACAACTATCACATATTTCCTTAGTGTCTAAGTATGCTATCCATGCTCCACAGTTTATTATTCACTACTCCCGCCTCCTCTTCCTACCTACCCTCAGTGTGGGGGGGGGGGGGGGGGGGGGCAGGGGGGGGGGTCGTCTACCAGGAGGGAATAACAGCTTTTCCCTCACAGACATTCCAGCCTCCTACACCTCCATCCTCCTTCACTCACCCCCCCCTCTCTCTCTCTAGTATAAAGAACGAAGAAATGAAGATAATTAAGAGTAAGAAAAAATAATTGAAGAATAGAAGCAGAAAAAATATAATTTAAGTAATAAATAACGAAATTTGTTCAGTATTGATGGTGGTGATGGTACTAGTGCTTAAAATAGTGATGATCATGGTAGTGATGGTTAAGACTGGTGGTGATAGTAGTGGTGATAATGATGGTGGTGGTAATGCAGGTAGTAATGGTGATGCAAGTAATAGTTGTGGTTATGATGGTAATGCAGACAGTAGAGGTGGCAATGGTGGTGATGGTGTTGAAGGTAGTAGTGATGGTAATGGTAGTAGTGGTGATGGTGGTGATGTTGGTAGTAGTGGTAGTGGTGGTAGTGATACAGGTAATAGTGGTGGTAATGGTAGTAATGGTGATGTAGTTAGTAGTAGTGGTAATGGAGGTGGTGATGGTGGTGCAGGTAGTAGTGGTGGTAATGGTGGTGGTGTAGGTAGTAGTAGTGTTAATGGAGGTGGTGTAGGTAGTAGTAGTGGTAAAGGAGATGGTGGTGTTGCCGGTAGTGGTGGTGGTAATGGCGGTAGTGATGCAGGTAGTAGTGGTAGTGGTGCTGGAGGTGATGCAGATAATAGTGGTTGTAGTAGTAGTGATGGTGGTGATGATGCAGGTAGTATTGGTGTTGATGGTGGTGGTCATGCAGGTAGTCTGGAGTATCCAGCGGTAGCACATTCTTTCAGTGAGCAGCTCGAACATAGGCTGATAACCCAACAAAAAAACAAATCAAATCCCAGTGCCGAATGGGATATTCACGACGATGTCATGACCAAAACCTGCAGAGAGACGCCCGGCCAGATCGAAGGACTGGTTTCATTAAAATGACCCGGCAATCAAGGTGCTGCTTTAAATGACTGGCAGAACAACCGTCAGTCTGGGATCAAATGTGATGCCTTCTGCAAGAAGAAGCGGCGGCCCAGCACGAAATTCGCAATTTAAGGAACGAATGGTTGAAAAATAAGCAGGTGAAACACAAAAACCCGCAGATCAACACAAGATGCAAGAATTTTTTAAGTCCACTAAACTATTGTATGGGTCAATCACCCATGATGCAGCCCTCTCCACTCATTCAGTGGTAACTCCCTAATTAAAGACGAAGAAGGTGTCCTTCAGTGCTGGAAAGAGTACTACCATTCGCAGCTCAACCGAACCACCGATGTGGATGTCCTGACTATCCAGCAGGTCTCTCAGCATCCAGAGCTGACCCACCTCAGTTATCCTCCATCCCTGGATGAGCTAGCTACTGCCATCAAACAGATGAAAAATATCAAAGCTTCAGGGTCTGATGGAATCCCAGCCGAGGTGTATAAAGCAGGAGGACCCCTGCTTACCAGCCGTCTCCACTCTCTCCTGGAGAATATATGGGAAAAGGAGTAAATCTCCCAAGCTCTTAAATACGCCTCCATCGTCAATATTTATTAGAACAAGGGAGACCAGTTGTCCGTAGAGGGCAAGATTATCACCCGAGTCTTTCTTAACAGACTTCTTCCTGAGGCGGAAACTTTCCTTCCGGAATCTCAATGTGGCTTTAGACCATCACGTGACACCACTGACATGATCTTTGCTGTCCGCCAGATACCGAAAAAGTGCACAGAAGAGCGTCGTGACCTATATATAGCCATCACCGACCTAACCAAGGCCTTCGACTCAGTCAACATGGAAGCCCTCTGGCGGACCCTCAACCGTTTTGGCTGTCCACCAAATTCATCGCCATTGTGAGGCACGAACGGCAGTGTCCTGTCCAATGGCACCCAGTTTCAGTTCTTCCCCATCCAAACGGGGGTAAAACAAGGATGTGTACTGGCACTAAATCTCTTTTCCATCTTCTTGGTTCCCTTCCTTACTCATGCCAGTGTCAATTTAGCCGGCGGCTTGGACATCGAGTACCGGATGAAGGGCCTTTTCAACATAAGACGACTCCAGGCAAGATAAAAGGTGTTGGCAGCTTCCATTATTGTATTTCAGTATGCAGACGATCTCATCCTTGTCGCTCACACTAAACGTTAGCTACAGGACATACTGAACACCTACGCTAATGCGTATGCACACTTCGACCTTGAGGTGAGTGTACATAAGACTCAGGTTCTCTTTCAGCCTGCCCCTGGTTCAGCCACACCCCTACCATCGATCTGGCTTAACGGTACTACCCTCTCTAATGTTACCCACTTTCAGTATCTCGGCTCCCATCTGTCCACCACTGCGGACATCGATGAAGATATTCAACATCAGATCAGATGAGCATCTCAAGCCTTTGGCAGACTCTGCACCCGTGTCTTCAGATGTAGGGAGCTGAAATTATCTACAAAGTTGCACATATATCGAGCAGTGGTCTTTCCCAGCCTTTTATATGGCAGCAAGACATGGGTCACAAACAGGAGGAACCTCAAGGTACTAGAAAACTGTAACTAACATTGTCTACGTTTCATCCTCCGAGTTCGCTGGGAAGACAAGAGAACAAATGCCAGTATTCTCGCTGACACCAACTGTAGGCGCATCGATGCGCCTTTACCCATGGTGTCGACACAATCCTTCCTCATATCGATCCTGATGCCTTTCTACAACACTCACTGGGTTACACCAACCCCAACTGTAACTATTACTTTCCTGACTCCCCAGAGTATAGTTCTAGTCTTGTACTACCTCATTTCTTCTCCTTAATTAGCCATAACATCAGCAATAGTCCTCTTCACTTAGATACCTTTTTTGATCAGTTTTTATCTTCTATTGCCCACAAATTTGATGTACTTGGCTTCTGTGAGACCAAACTCACTAACGATATTGAACATTTGTATAACATTCCTTATTATAATAGACACTGCGTCAACACGTCACGACACAGTGGTAGCGTCGCATTTTATGTTGATATCAAGTATAACACTTTTGCAAGAGATGATTTTAGGTTCAGGAGGAGTACATGGAAAGTGTTTTCACTGAATTACGTAACAACACACGAAATATCCTAGTAGGAATAATCTACAAAAGACCCCACTCTAATGTAAGAAATTTTCTTGATAAATAAGTTCAGAGAGGAAACTTTGCTACATTACAGGAGATTTCAACCTTGATCTATTAAAATGAGAAACCGACACCTCAGTATTAGACATTATTGCTACATGTCATTCCAAGCTCTTCTTCCACACTATAACCAAACCCATTAGAGTAACTGCCGCCTCTGCCACTGTGATAGATCATATCTGGACTAACAACACTCCTAACAATCTTGCAAGTGGAATTATTTATAGCAATATCTCAGATCTCTTCCCAGTTTTTGCCATGTATAAAACAGCCACAAGACCTGAAAGGTCTAGTAGAGTCTCAATACAATACAGAGACTACTGCACCGGCAACATGCTCCTTTTTGAAAACTACCTATTGAATGATAACTGGAATCTTGTCTATACCTCCGACAACCCTAACGTGAACAGCTACAACTTCTCTTGCATCTGCAATGCTCGCTTTGATAAATGCTTCCCGGTCAAGACTTAAGTCAGTGAAAACTGTATCCATTACCAAACCCTATATCACAAGCGAAATTAAGATAATGATAAAAAAAAAAACTCCAAAGGAAATTTGCAAAAAGACCCATAACTTTCGGTGATGCTTACCGAAGTATCAGAAATAGAGTAAGTCAAGCAGTTAGAAATGCCAGATGTAGCTCTTATACAAATAAGCTCCAGTCAGCATCAGGCGACGGTAAGAAAACCTGGAATATCATAAATTCTATTCAGAACAGGAACACTCAGCCTTCGGCCCCCCACTCAGCTTTTATGATAAATTATTCAGTTTTAACGGGACCCTCCATCATTGCCAACCACTTCAATGAATATTTTATTAATGTTGGCAAAATTCTAGCAGAGAGCATCCCTGATCATCATGAGGAATTTAGAGCCTACCTGCAAAACAGAGAGCAAAATGAGCTGTTTTTATCCGCTGCTACATCAGATGAATTACTGGCCATCATAAAAATGTCCAAAGATGCAGCAGCAGGCGAAGACAATATACCTGTTCTCCTACATCTTTGTAACTCCTCCTTCGCTAGTGGTGTCTTTCCGGATAAACTGAAAATTGCTAAAGTTCACCCAACATATAAAAAATCTGGGACAAAGGTCTCTTCAAGAATTACCGCACCTTATCAGTCCTCCCAGCCTTGAGTAAGATACTGGAGAAGCTAGCATGTAGTAGACTAAATTCCTTCTGCGATGCCAACAACATCCTTACAGACTCCCAGTTTGGATTTAGAGCTAGAACGTCGACTTAGAGTGCTCTGCTCTCCTTCACTAATGACCTCTTAAATTCCTTTGGTGACAGTCAGTACACAGTCGTTATATTCCTGGACCTCTCTAAAGCCTTCGATACTGTCGACTATACCATCCTCTTTTCAAAGCTTGTACATTACGGCGTTAGGGGCCTGTCCCACAATTGGTTTACCTCATGTCTGTCCAACAGGATGCAGTATGTCTGCTTGAATAATCACCAATCTCTACTCCTCGCCAATCTTGTATGGCGCCCCCAAGGTTCCAGTCTCGGTCCAGTACTGTTCTTGTTGTATATAAACGGCATAGTCCACGCCAACACACTCATAAAATACAATTTACTTGCAGACGATAGTAATCTCTATGCCAGCTACTCAGGCCTCCATTCCTTGATGAGAACTATGAACACTGAATTGACTAAAGTCAGGACCTGGGTAATACGTAACAAACTGACCTTAAACCTTGAGAAAACCCACTACACGATCTTTCACAGAAGGAAAAACTTACCCCCAGACTTGTACCCCCTGTACCTTGGTAATATAGTCCTCAAACGCGAATAAAATACTAAATTCCTCGGAGTTATTGTTGATGATAAACTTAACTGGAGAAACCAACCACATACAATCCATTCACAGTAAAGTTAATAAACTGTGCGGCATCATGTATCACACTCGACAGTCATTCAATCTCACAGCAATGAAAGAAATTTATCATGATCTTGTTTACTAACACCTGATACACTGTCACATACTATGGGAGGCCTCTGGCTCTTCAAAAACAATTCCTGGTTACTGCACAAAAGAGAGTTGTACGGACAATGACCTACTTGAAAAAAAAAGCAGATCACTTAAACGAAAAATTTGCGAAATTGAAAATGTTAAAATTCGAAGATATTTACACCTACTGCTGTGCCCTCTTTGTTTATAAATCTATCATTTACTTGCTTGACAATAATTATTTCTAGTTCCGGCATAATCAAAGATACAACTTAAGGCACAAAGAGCTACTAAGACCACCCCACCATGCTATCCTCTCAGCCCCAGACCTCCTTAAAATATCATGGCGTGAAGGTGTGGAACAATTTACCCCCACCCATCCGAGCAAAGACTACGCTCCCTTCCTTTAAATCATATCTTAAAAAAATATCTATTGTCTAAGTATTAATATTTCTTGTAAAACCTCCTATATTTACAGTACTCGCTTTTGCTGTACCATCAAAACCGTTTTATCGGAAAATTTATCATGAAATAGGTAAGAAAATACCATTGCAATAAATATAGTTGCCAACTAGACATAATCCTGACAGCTCTGTCCTCTTGTGCTCGACCATAATACTGTACAACCCATGTTGTACTGCTTCCCCATTATATTTATGTTTTTCAATTCCACTGTAATTTATGTATATACTGATAAAAAATAAATAAAATAAAATGAAAAGTAATAAATAAATAAATTTAATAAATATTGAAGTGCTTACCGTTGTTACATTATGAGATGTTCTTATTACCACCATGCTATGTACTATTCCAGATGATACTAAATGTTACATAATACTTCCTGGAGATAAATGTATAGTATATATCATGTGCCTACAAGAGAGCTCAGGTTCTCAACTGGCTCAGTAACGTTAATATTGTTATTATTATCCACTCTGTATCCGTGTTTTTTGGTTAAATAAACTGTTTCAATTCAATTCAATTCAATTATCAATGAACAACTACGTTGAACTGGCCATGTTACCCGCATCAACGACAGTAGATTTCCAATCCAACTACTTTTCAGTCATCTAACGGATAGTAAACGTAACGGTGGTGGGCAACTGAAAAGGTATAAGGATAGTCCTAAGACAAACCTGAAAAGTGCCAAATCGACCACCTCACCTGGGAGACGATTATAATGCGTGTATGAACACCACACGGGAAAGTGTTAATGCTTTGGAATTAGCCCGACTGCATCCCGAGGCAGACAAGCGCCCACGCCGGAAAGATGCTTCCGCCGTCTCTCCCGCATTAGATGTAGCCCTCCATACGTGCAACATAGTGTGGACGACCTTGCCGATCCCATATCGGCCTCTTTAGTCACCTCAGAACTCACCAACGTAGGTGACATCCTTAATAACTCATATCATTGTATCATAGCTGGATGAACGTCATACTCGATTCCGCGTGACAACATAGTAATAGTAGTAGTAGTAGTAGTAGTAGTAATACATTGAGTTAATAGACCTTATGTACAGTCACGTTCAAGGTTCTTCGAACACTGCTGGAGACAGCTGGCCACTCAAGGCCGTTTGTTTACTATACTACGCAGTAAAAATTATGAATGAATGTAAACGTGATCGGTGATTGGTTACTTAGTTCACGTTGCTTAATTAATGGTTGGGCTTTGTTGTTTCGCATTATATTATGCCTCTCTGCTAGTATATACTGTTAATTTGATTTTAAAATGGATAGAGCAATGAGCCAACCTATATGAATTTATATTTAGATAAATAAACATAAGTTAAAATCGGTAAGTATGTTAAAGAACATCATGCATCGGGGACAGCTGTGTGTAGGATGTTTATGAGGTTGCCTGTTTATCATTAATTTATACTAATATTGTCTTCAAACGTTCAATCCCTATCGGGTAATTAATCCAGTTGTAAGTAACCGATGCTAAACAAAACTTCTTTCTAAAGACGCTGATTTCTTGCAACACAAACTGCTGTTTTACTTCCCTGTGAGTGCGTGTGCGCATGTGGAGTGTGTGTGTGTGTGTGTGTATGTGGAGTGTGTGTGTGTGTGTGTGTGTGTGTGTGTGTGTGTGTGTGTCAGTCTGTGTCTGTATTTAATAATAACGTTGTTCAATTGAAGGTGATGGCTAATTAATCTTACGAACCATCCGTCTGATGGTGTGAATTAGCACTGTAGCATATGCCTAATACTTTTACGAGCCATTATCTAGCAATATCATTGGCATTCAAAGTCTATGAATATTGTAAACAGCATATGGCATTTCTTTCGTTGAGTGACTCTTTGCGCCCCCCCCCCCCCCACTTAAATAATTGTTTCTGACTTGTGTTGATTACGTCACGTTTAGTCTGGTGTCTTTAAAAAAAAATATTCAAATTTTTTCCAAAAATGTGTATGATGTATTATAAATTGGTATCTTATTTATTTATTTATTTGTTTATTTTTCATAAATGCATAAATATAAATATAACGATGACGTTATTGGCGGGAAGGTGGGGAAGACAGAGGTGTTGTCAGTGTTGACTACCCTTCCACTCCCTCAATTGTAGAAGGACCCTGCCAACATGGAATACCACGCGCAGAAAATCACTGAACGTGGAAGAATAATCGGCATGAAAGAGGCTGGGTTTTCACCCACTGAAATTGCACGGGAATTGGGTTTTTCTCGGTCAACTGTATGTTATTGGATTAAGCGATGGGAAGAGGAGGGAAGTTTGAAGGACCACCACAGGTCGGGAATGCCGCACAGAACAACACTTGCACAAGTTGAAGCCATCCGGAATTTCGCTGAGGCCAACCCCTTCAAGACTTCATTTTCAATAAGAGAGGATCTACAATTAAATATTTCCCCTTTAACAATCAAGCGAAGACTTCACGAAGGAGGCATCCACCATAGAACTCCCGCCACCAAGGAGAAGTTAAATGAGCGACATCGCGAGGGCAGGTTGCAGTTTGCTCGACGGTATGCTGAAGAAGGCTTAGATTTTTGGGGAAGAGTAATATTCACTGACGAAAAAACTTTCTCATCTACCTCTCACGGAAGGTTGCATTGCTGGAGGAGGAACAACACCCGATATGCTAGACAGCATATTTATGAGGAAGCAAGGAGTGGGCATGTGACTTGCAATATTTTGGGATGGATATATTTGCACGGAGTTGGAGAGCTGACTGACATAGAAGGAAGATTCACAGCTGAACACTGTTTAGAAATACTCGAAGAAGTAATGCATCCCTCGGTGCGTGCATATGCTTTCCCGTTTCCCGAAAACATCATTTTCATGCACGATAGGTGTCCTATCCATACCGCACGGATTGTAACGCGGTGGTTTGCAGAACAAAGAAATGTGCAAGTTTTAGACTGGCCAAGTAAAGGTTGTGACATGAACCCTATAGAGAACGTTTGGGGCAATATTGTGAACGTGTGGGAGCCAGCTGAAGAGAGAACGAGGGTGCAGCTACAGGAGCATATACACCGTGAGTAGGAGGTCCTGAGGCGGACACCGCAACTGATACACGATCACGTCGCGATCACGTGGCGTTCGTTCCCAACAGGCTGCAGCAAGTAATCGAGAATGTAGGTGGCTGGAATAAATATTAATGTGTCGGAAATAATTTTCCTATGTAATCAAAGTCACATACTGAATGCATCTGAATATCTGTCAAATTGTATAATAAATGAAAAGAAAACAATCTTCTTCTAATAACCCCACTTGTGCAGTATGTATTCAGGATGATTTAAGTCAAACAAATCGTAGCATTATACGTATAATTATTATGAAAGAGTACAGTATTATATATGATAAATATATTGCATGTGAAATAATTACTACATCTACCTCGTGAGTTTTTTGTATAACAAATTTATTGGCAAAGCTTGTAGTACAGTTTGCCTATACTGAGTAATTCAGTCAGGTTTTGACACTGAGGGTGGTCTCACTTTTCACTGCCATGCAGGACAGAGGTTCATACACAAAGAAATACAACATATTCATTAACAGCTATATATATATATATATTTATATATATATATATATATATATATATATATATATATATATATATATATATATATATATATATTTATATTTGTAACTGGTCGGAATTTACTGGACTTTAATTTCTCACTTGACTTGGGGTTTATTAAAGATTATTAGATGGTAATTGCAGTGGAAGCGCCTCTTTGAGAAAAATCCCGAACCAGCACAAGAACACTTAAATGTACTAAACAAAATGAATTGTCCGTGACCCGTGGAAGGATAGCGTCTGTGACTGGGATGAATGAGGCACACTGTAAAATTTACACTTATATTCCCTCCAACACTACAAACACAATCAAATAATGGTACACCAATATGCTCACCTCTTAACCTGAACTTAAAATACTGCTCTGGGGAATAAAAGTTATACATGATGTTGAAATTATTAGAACCTCAGGCAATTCCTCATTAGAGGACAATAAGTTTAAAGTATTAAGAAATGTTGCTTGCACACATGAACCAGGCCTTAAGGGCATTCAACAAAATATCAATCACTGAGAAATGGTATTAAAAAAAATAAGAAATTAATAACTCTACAATGAATAGGCCTTAAGGGCACTCACCAAAATTATGTCCAGCACCGAGAAAATGGTATAAAAAATTCATAACTTATTAACTCCACCCTGAATAGGCCTTCACGGCGCTCAACAAAATTATATTACCCCAACAGATACACACCTCCTAACCTAACTTAAACACTACTCTGGTGAACAAAGGTTTTACCTGAGATTGAGATTTTAAAGAAATATTAAATGCACACAGCATACGTTAGTAACTGAAAAAGTAGTATTAACTACACACAAAAATATTGTCACTATTATTAAGAAGTTACTGAGTCCACCAATACCAGTGAACCTTGCTTCCTAACACACACAGATTCCACCTGCACTCCATAGTCGTTTAAGGCACAACCAACAGGCACCCGTAGTTTAAGGCCCAAATCAGCCTTTTTCCACCTTGGAAAGTGTACCTCTAAACTCCACTAACTCTTGGTCCCAGTGTGCGGCCCTGTATCACTCAGCTGGCTTCACTTTACCCCCAGTACATCCATGAAGTGGAAGGGAGTGAGCCAATCAGACCTTGTACAGTTGAGAGTAGCTTTAGCTTCCCGTTAGCAAAAGGGTTTCACTAAGCTGCTTGAGATATGTGGTATTGTGAGCCGAGGCAGAGTGGAGCTGATGACCCCAACGATCGTCCCGGCGCCAGCTGGGCACCCAGACGGCTATGTTCACTCAAGAGCTTCTTTGCTACCCAGCTAAACAGTGACAGGCCTAAACTGATGGGTCCAACGGCGACAATCGCCAATCCTCAATCATCAACAGCAGTCTCAAACGGCAGTCAATCTCTCTCCGTCAAGTGGGTTCTGACGGAAACCCTGAAATTAACTCACTGCTAGCTCTTGATAACTTTATCACTGCCGTATCTAACCCCTATCTGAGATCGAATGAGACTTACTTGTTATACTGCAATAGCGCAAGACAGGTGACTAGGCCACGTGACTATTTCTGTGGACGGACGCACAGGGATGTTTTGTTGGTCCGATCTCTTTCTCGTGACTGAGGACTAGCCAGCCTCCTGTCCTCTCAAGGCGTTAGCTTAGGCCTACGTGACATTTTCCGCCTAACTAATAACTTTCTTGGGACATCCGTAACATTATTCAAACTGATAAACGATCTATTATTACTTTTAATTTAATAACTGATATTTAGTTTCATAATTCGCCTCCATATTAATTCGGTAAATTACATTTAGTATCGTATACGCCTAGTTCCACAACCTCTCTCTACATGCCGGGAGCACAGTCTTCCCTCAGACGACCTTGAACTCAGCATCGCCCAAGGCGTGGCGTTTGAAATTACTCTGAAGTTTCTGAATATTACATATACAGTAGAAAGCTTTTAGTATCCTGGTGGTCCAGGGGTTAGCATTCCCCAGTCACAGTCATAGGCTTGTGGGCCGTGGGTTCGATTCCTGGCGGGTTGAGGTGTTGATTGTATATAGAAGCCCGCTTGCTTTATTGGGCTAATGAAATATATATGGATCCTCGTGTTTCGAAGCCGGATTTGGTAAAACGTTACTCTGACCACCTATGTGATACGGGTGGTCCCCATTAGAGGTTCACGGCGCCATAAGCTCGTTGAACAGGCTTTGTGTGAAATATAACAAAGTCTAGAGTTGCTTTTAGTATCCTGGTGGTCCAGCGGTTAGCGTTCCCCGGTCACAGTCATAGGCTTGTGGGCCGTGGGTTCGAATCCTGGCGGGTTGAGGTGTTGATTGTATGTAGAAGTCCGCTTGCTTTATTGGGCTAATGAAATATATATATATATATATATATAGAAGCACTGTTCACTGCCATGAATGTAAAAGTGATCGTGCATCGGGCACAGCTGTGTGCAGGTTGTTTATGAGGTTGCCTATTTATCATTAATTTATACTAATATTATCTTCAAACGTTTAATCCATTTCGATTAACTAATCCAGTCGTAAGTAACTGATGCTAAACAGATTTCTTTCTAAAGTTGCTGATTTCATGCAACGCAAACTGCTATTTTAATTCACTGTGGGATTAAGCAGAATCATCTGTTCGCTGCTACCTCTAGTAAGTTTGTGTGTGTGTGTGTGCGTGTGTACCTTAGCCTGTGTGTGTGTGTCAATGCTTGTCTGTGAAAACAGTTGTATAAATGAAACAGTATTATTTAGTTTACTTAATGAAATAATTTATTTTACATTCCCTGTGAGGCACTGGAAAGAGAAATTTATATATAATGTTTTATTTGTATCTATTTATTTATGTTTAAATTATATTTCATTATATGGTTACTACACAGTTTTAACGAAATGAAAGACTTTCCAATGAGATCCTCTGATGAACCAGTTTAAAAACAAGGTTTTTTTCTGACAAACAAGCAATAATCGAAAGAAATGTCATTTGAAATATATAAGCTAAGTCTACTCGGAGGACAATCGTAATGGATACAATGCAATACAATACATATGCTACGGCATTAGCTACACCTACAGTACGAGATTTCATTAATTATTCTAATAATTTTTTTTATAATTAATAAAAACATACGAGCGCCTGCGTATGTGTATGTGTCTATGCAAGTGTGTGTGAGTGTTAGAGCATTATTGTAAGTTATGAAATAATTGTGGCGTAACGTTGTAACATAGTTTGGTATTTTGGCAAAGATTTCTTCCCATTTGTTATAATAACTGAAAAGAGAAAAATATATACAAATATAACCATTACAGTTGTTACCGCCACAGTAGGAAAAACTAGAAGAGAGGGAGAAAGAGAGAGATAGAGAGAGAGAAAGGGAGACAGGAGAGAGCTAGAGTGTTGACAACGGGTTTTGCTGAGGTGTTAAATGTGAAACAGATGGCCCTCGCCTCGGGCTGACTCGCTCCTTGTGGGGTTCAGAAGATAGTCTCTAGTCGTCCAGTGAGCTAACAAGTCAGGGAGCGAATAAGTCCTACATTAGACCAGAAATTTGTAAGTTTTTATATGGTCTATCACCCCACTCTACTCAAACAAAGAACAATCGACAATCGACTTCCTACGGGCAAGGGTCTCATTATCCCACATTTGCTCATTGGGCGGTTACAACAGTAAACGTTATCTAAGAATACATAAATATATTGTGAAACGCATGACATGAACTTATTAAATGAGATTATGAGATTGAAATATGAAAGATTAAGTTCCTCGTCACAGGTTCCTTCTAGAGCCAGAGCGGACAGCTGTGATCGGAACATTACATATTGTAGGAATTGTGTCGTTATATAATTGTTTCTTTGTCTCCGTCTCCCTCTCTGATTTTTTCCGTGGTTGACCTTGGTAATTACTACATTGAATCGGGGATGGTTGGGGACATTCTTGCTGTTTATTCCAAATTTGGTAGCGCACACTGATTTGTCTTCAATTAGAATATGACGTCCAATGAATGTGAACCACTGACCTATATATACTGCTAATGAATATGATGTATTTCTTTCTTTCTTTGTGTACGAACCTCTGTCATGCATGACAGTGAACAATGACATTACCCACATGAATCTGACCTCTCTCTCTCTCTCTCTCTCTCTCTCTCTCTCTATATATATATATATATATATATATATATATATATATATATATACATATATATATATATATATATATATATATATATATATATATATATATATTTATTTATATATATATATATATATATATATATATATATATATATATATATATATATATACATATATATATATATATATATATGCTGATAACCACCAGGAAAGAAGAAAACACGAAGTTCCCAAGCGCTTTCGTGTAATTCACATCTTCAGGGGTGAGTACAGACTAGATAGAGTAATGCAGAACAAGATGAATATATACAGAGGAGGGTGAGACCAGGTCCACAATGGTCAGGTAATGACCCTACTAATCTTTAAATGGCACACAACGGTTGGTGGTTGGGTCAGATGGGACAGTGACCCGCCCTCTCACCTGATCACAAATCTTCTTAATTACAAAGTTGTCCAGCTTGTACAAGCCGTTACTCAAATTCATGTTGAATGCTTCGGTATGTTTAATAAGACTAGATTCTATGATGTTCCTACTATCAATTGAATTACATGGTAATATTGAGGAGGCATTATCCCAGTCAATGCAATGCTTGTTATCCCTCAAATGAACAAACAGAGCATTGGATTCCTGGCCTGTCCTGACACTGTATTTGTGTTGTTTAATTCTAGTTACAAGATCTTTACCTGTCTGGCCTAAGTAAAACATATTACATTCCTTGCAAGGAACTTTATAAATGCAACCAATTGTGTTGTTGGGGGAGTTCTTGATTAACATTTGTTTAACAGTGCATGAGTTTTTAAATGCCACATTGACGTTCCAAGATTTTAGCTGTGCCGGAATGTGTGAGAAATTTTTGTGAAATGGTAATATTAAGATATTCTTATGGTCATGGGTGGGCTTGGGATCAGTTCTATAAAAAGTTTTCTTAGTAATGTTTAAGCATTTGTCTATGAAAGATCTAGGGTATTTAAGGTTTGAGCCAATATTATATATATATTTGTATTCCTCATCGATGAATTCCGGACTGCAAATTCTCAAGGCACGTAAAAACATTGTTGTAAATACTGACTGTTTGACTTTATTATGGTGGGCAGAATAATAATGAATGTATGAACACACATTGGTTCTGCCCACCATAATAAAGTCAAACAGTCAGTATTTACAACAATGTTTTTACGTGCCTTGAGAATTTGCAGTCCGGAATTCATCGATGAGGAATACAAATATATATATAATATTGGCTCAAACCTTAAATACCCTAGATCTTTCATAGACAAATGCTTAAACATTACTAAGAAAACTTTTTATAGAACTGATCCCAAGCCCACCCATGACCATAAGAATATCTTAATATTACCATTTCACAAAAATTTCTCACACATTCCGGCACAGCTAAAATCTTGGAACGTCAATGTGGCATTTAAAAACTCATGCACTGTTAAACAAATGTTAATCAAGAACTCCCCCAACAACACAATTGGTTGCATTTATAAAGTTCCTTGCAAGGAATGTAATATGTTTTACTTAGGCCAGACAGGTAAAGATCTTGTAACTAGAATTAAACAACACAAATACAGTGTCAGGACAGGCCAGGAATCCAATGCTCTGTTTGTTCATTTGAGGGATAACAAGCATTGCATTGACTGGGATAATGCCTCCTCAATATTACCATGTAATTCAATTGATAGTAGGAACATCATAGAATCTAGTCTTATTAAACATACCGAAGCATTCAACATGAATTTGAGTAACGGCTTGTACAAGCTGGACAACTTTGTAATTAAGAAGATTTGTGATCAGGTGAGAGGGCGGGTCACTGTCCCATCTGACCCAACCACCAACCGTTGTGTGCCATTTAAAGATTAGTAGGGTCATTACCTGACCATTGTGGACCTGGTCTCACCCTCCTCTGTATATATTCATCTTGTTCTGCATTACTCTATCTAGTCTGTACTCACCCCTGAAGATGTGAATTACACGAAAGCGCTTGGGAACTTCGTGTTTTCTTCTTTCCTGGTGGTTATCAGCATATACCTAGATCACGCGCACCTACAGTGATTTACTTGCATATATATATATATATATATATATATATATATATATATATGAACCTCTGTCCTGCGTGGCAGTGAGAAGTGAGACCACCCTCAGTGTCAAAACCTGACTGAATTACTCAGAATAGGCAAACTGTACTGCAAGCTTTGCCAATAAATTTGTTAAACTAAAAACTAACGTGGTAGATATAGTAATTATTTCACATTCAATATATCTATATATATAAATTTGTAGGCTCTGTCTGTCTGTCTGTTTGTTCACGAACTCCTCCTAGGGTTTTGGAGATTGACCCCCCATAACCATATATATTCTGAAACTACATTACCCAGGGTACTTGGATAAGTATATTTCATTTTGATCAAAGGGGGTCCCCGGGGGGCACAAACCCCCCACTGAACGTTTTTTTCCCTTCGATTTAAATGAAATTTAAACCATAGGTAAATGACCAGAAATGATGCCTATTCACAAAATATCAGCAAAT
Source organism: Homarus gammarus (assembly GCA_958450375.1). NCBI lineage: Eukaryota > Metazoa > Arthropoda > Malacostraca > Decapoda > Nephropidae > Homarus > Homarus gammarus. The sequence continues at coordinate 131,002 of CAUDMG010000935.1, forward strand.
TTCAATAATATTAAGACACCCTAATGGGGGCTAAACCCCCCTATATTGAAAATTTTGGAAGCCCATAACTTGAGTATTGGAACCTCTATTATCACGGGGGTTTTCTATTAATTAAACGTAAAACAACAACAAAAATTACCTCTCTTTTATAGAAAGATTTGGCAAATTTAGACATTTTATCTATGACAAAACATCACTAGAATTATGGCAAGAAAAATTATAAGTTAATGCCTCTACTTTTTTAACATTTTCATTTATTTTTTTTTTTCAGACATCCATTATGCCACGGAAAAGAAAGTCCAGTTCTGCAAATACTCCACATGCACAAAGGATGAGGCTTCGTCGTCAATCTGAAAGCTGTGATGCAAGGGAAGAACGACTTTCTAGGCAAAGACAGAGGCCAACAGAGTCTCGGCAAAATGAAACCTTGGGTGAGCATCAAGAAAGACAGGAGCAAGATAGATTTCGCCATATAGTTGCAAGAAGAAATGAGTCTGAAGAAGAGAGACAACAGCGTTTGATTGCTGATAGAAACAGGTATCAAATTTTAAGACAACGTGAGATTCAAAATGCTAAACGTTCTGCATTACTGTATGACAAAAATGACCCATGTAACAAGGCTGCAATTGGAGAAATGACCAAACTTTGTCAGTGTGGCGCTAAGAAATTTACTGGAGAATCACTAGGAATGTGCTGTGGAAATGGAAAGGTTACACTGGATCAATTTCCACCTCTGCCTCAGTTATTTGAAGAACTGTTCACTGGGGAAAGTCAATTCAGCAAACACTTTTTGTCAAGACTCAGGGAGTACAACTCTCTGTTTGCCATGACCAGCTTTGGTCACAAAGATGCATCTGTCCAAGGTTAGAATCCATCTGTAAGAATCCAAGGTAAAATTTACCGTCAACTTGGGTCACTGATGCCTCCTGAAGATAGAAGAGCAAGATACATTCAAGTTTACTTTTTGGACACTTTGGAAGATCAACTGAGAGCAAGAGCATCAAAACTTGAATGCTGATATATTGGAGAGAATTACAGCCTGGTTAAATGAAAATAATCATTATGTGAGGGAGCTAAAGACTGCGCTAGAGCAAGTACGGCAAGGAAACATAAATGACAAGAACATTGTAATTTGGGAAAATAAGCGTGCCCAGGGAGAACATGCTCGGCGTGTTAATGCACCAACAGGGGCCGAAGTTGCAATTTTAATGTGAAATGAGCCTACAGAAAATAGAGATATTGTCCTTCAGTTGAAACACGGTGGATTGAGGAGAATTTCAGAGCTACATCGATCCTATGATCCTTTGATGTATCCATTGTTTTTTCCATATGGAACAGACTGCTACCACATATATTTGCAAGGGAGAAATGGTCGGAAAGTCACACAGTTGCAGTTTTACTCTTTCCATATTATGTGCTTGGAAGGCGACTCTTCCAGCAATTCTTGGTGGATGCATACTGCAAAATAGAAAGTGAAAGATTGAAGTTTTTGAGAAGAGAACAGCAAAGTCTCCGTGCTGAAAATTACTCAGATTTACGTGATAGTCTGCTTGCTGCTGATGGAGATCCAAATCAAGTTGGTCGTCGTATTGTGCTTCCAGCGACCTATACTGGTGGTCCTCGATACCTTCATGAAAAAAGGTCAGATGCGATGGCCTTTGTGAGACACTACGGAAGAGCAGATTACTTTATCACTATAACATGTAATCCACGTTGGCCCGAAATTGTTGACAATTTGTCTCCCGGACAAGAGAGTCATGATCGACCAGATATTGTTGCGAGAGTCTTCAGATTAATAGTGAAAAAGTTTATGGAACATATGAACGAGGGAATATTTGGTACTTTGCAAGCATGGCTGTACACCATTGAGTACCAGAAGAGAGGTTTACCCCATGCACACATTCTTTTCTGGATAGCTCCAGAGCACAAAATCAAAGCCGAAGAATATGATTTGGCAATTTCTGCAGAAATCCCTAAAAAAGAGCAAGATAAAGAACTATGATCTGGTCATGAAACACATGATCCATGGTCCATGTGGTCCCCTAAATGAAGGATCCCCATGTATGGTCGACAGAAAATGTTCCGCGCAAGGCGCGGGTAATTCGGCTAGTGTATCATATATGATACTGTACTCTTTCATTATAATTAAAAGTATAATGCTACGATTTGTTTGACTTAAATCATCCTGAATACATTCTGCACAAGTGGGGATATTAGAAGAAGATTGTTTTCTTTACATTTATTGTACAATTTGACAGATATTCAGAGGAATTCAGTATGTGACTTTCATTACATAGGCAAATTATTTCTGACACATTAATATTTAGTCCAGCCACCTTCATTCTCGATTACTTGCTGCAGCCTGTTGGTAACGGAGGCGACGTGATTGTGTATTAGTTGCGGTGTCCGCCTCAGGACCTCCCACTCACGGTGTGTATGCTCCTGTAGCTTCACCCTGGTTCTCTCTTCGACTGGCTCCCACACGTTCACAATATTGCCCCAAACGTTCTCTATAGGGTTCATGTCACAACCTTTGCTTGTCCAGTCTAAAACTTGTACATCTCTTTGTTCTGTAAACCACCGCGTTACAATCCGTGCGGTATGGATAGGACACCTATCGTGCATGAAAATAATGTTTTCGGGAAACGGGAAAGCATATAAGAACATAAGAACATAAGAATGGAGGAAACTGCAGCGGGCCTATTGGCCCATACTGGGCAGTCCCGTTTACACCCAACCCCTATTGCTCATATGAGCATTCAACCTATGTTTGAAGCAATTCAGCGTATTCGAGTTAATGATGATATTTGGTAACTTGTTCCATTCATCCACTACTCTGTTTCCAAACCAGTGTTTACCTATTTCACGCCTAAATCTAAATTTGTCCAATTTAAAACCATTGTTACGAGTTCGCTCCTGGTTGGATAATTTGAGTACCTTTGTAATGTCCCCTTTGTTTAGCCCTGCCTTCCACTTATACACCTCTATCAGGTCGCCCCTCGCTCTACGTCTCTCAAGGGAGTGCAAATTAAGATGCTTTAACCTGTCTCTATACTCAAGGTTCCTAATACCCGGGATTAGTCTTGTCATTCTCCTCTGAATTCTTTCCAAGGATTCTATATCCATTCTGTAATACGGTGACCAGAACTGGACTGCGTAATCCAGGTGTGGTCTCACAAGAGCAAGATACAGTTTTAGGATGACCTCGCTAGTCTTGTAACTAACACTCCTTTGTATGAACCCAAGTACTTTATTAGCCTTGTTACGAGCAAAAACAAATTGTTTACTTGGCTTAAGGTTCCTACTTATCATTACTCCTAAATCTCTCTCGCAGTCGGATTTCTCTATGGCATCGTTGTTCATCTGGTATCTGGTTTCCCTGTTTACATTTCCTATACTGAGTACTTTACATTTGTCGATGTTGAATTTCATCTGCCATTTTTCAGACCATTCGAAAAATTTGTTTAGATCCTCCTGTAGTTTTGCCGAGTCCTCGTCAGATTTGATAACACGTCCTATTTTAGTATCATCAGCAAATTTACTTATGTTGCTGTCTATGCCGATATCTATGTCGTTTATGTATATAATAAACAATAATGGTCCAAGTACTGAGCCTTGGGGAACTCCACTTGTGACGTTGCTCCAATGGGACTTAGTGCCGTTAATGCTCACTCGCTGTTTCCTGTCCTGTAACCACGCCCTAATCCATTTAAGGATGTCACCTTTGATGCCATGAGCTTCTACCTTTCTAATTAGTCTTTCGTGGGGTACTCTGTCGAAGGCTTTGCTAAAGTCGAGATATACCACATCATAATTGTGCCCCTCGTCCACTGATTCGAAAACTGATGAAAAGAATGTTAATAGATTAGTTAGGCAAGAACGTCCGCTTGTGAAGCCATGCTGGGAATCATTGATCAATCTGTGCTTCTCCAGGTGATTTCGAATAGAGTTTGAAATGATTGCTTCCAGTAATTTGCCTACTATTGATGTTAGACTGATTGGGCGGTAGTTAGAGGATAGTGATCTATCCCCCTTCTTGAAGATCGGTACTACATTCGCTATCCTCCAGGATTCTGGTACTACACCTGTTTTTAAGGACATGTTAAACAACTTTGCTAAGGGCATTCTAAGCTCTTCCTTACATTCCTTTAATACTCTGGCAAATATCTCATCGGGACCAGGTGACTTATTAGGCTTTAGTTTGTCTATTTGCTTACTAACATCGTTACTAGTCACTACTATCTCACTTAATTTGTTTTCTTCACTATCTCTGAATAGAGTCGGTGCCTCGGGTATCATGTTTAAATTTTCGGTGGTGAAAACTGTTGAAAAATATATATTCAAATTATTGCTCATTTCTCCGTCGTTATCAGTGAGCTCGCCGGAGTCTGACCGTATTGGTCCAATCTTTTCTCGTGTTTTAGTTTGATACATTTGGTAGAATCCTTTGGGGTTTGTCTTTGCCTCCCTTGCTATCCTTACCTCATTATTCCTCTTTGCTTTCCTTATCTCGGTTTTAACCCTACTCGCCAATACCCTATAATAGTCCCGGAGGTGAATTTCGCCACGATTTATCCTTCTACCTATAGCCATCCTTTGGCCAATGATGTTCTTTAAATAATTATTTATCCATTTAGGGTCATTGTTGTTTGATCTGAGTTTTTTGTATGGTATGTTCTGCCTTTGTGCATTAAGTAACTCACTATTTAAATTGTCGTGGAACTCGGCAATCTCAGATCTCGTTATCAGGTCGGTGTCATCTGTCAGGTTCACGGCCAAGCGCGACACCCCCTCTCTCAGCTGCCTCTTTAAACTGTCAAAGTTTGCCCTTCTGAAATCTGGTACTTTAGTGGAATTTTCCTTACGTCTGCCCTGAAAATATAACTGGAATCGAATTTCTTTGTGATCGCTGTTTGCAAGTTCGTTCCCTACCTCGACATTGCTAATGAGGTTTTCTCTGTTTGACAAAACTAAATCCAATATATTATTACCCCGTGTGGGTTCGGTTATATGTTGACTTAGGAAACAGTCCTGGATCGTCTCGAGAAAATCCTCTGATTCTGAGTTACCCATAAGGTCGGTCCAATCTATTTGGCCAAGGTTAAAGTCGCCTACTATACAGACTTTGTTGTGTATGGAAGCCCTGCGCATTTCATCCCAGATAAGTCGCTCATTGAAGCTATCAAGATTGGGGGGTCTATATATTACTCCTGTGATTAATTTTTCCCGACCGTCGCTTAATTCTATCCAAATTGTTTCTGTATTCCTCTCAGTTTTTATTTCCTTATTTATTTCACACTTCAGATTATCCCTAACATAGATTGCTACTCCGCCTCCTTTCCTGGTCTGCCTATCGGTATGGAACAGTTTGTAACCCGCAATTTGGTATTCGACTGGTAATTCACGTGTGTCTAGGTTGATCCATGTTTCAGTGAATGCAATTATATCGATTTCTTCGGTACATACCAAGGCCCTAATATCATCCATTTTGTTTCTCATACTTCTACTGTTCGCGTAATATACATTTAAGTTAGTCGTGTTCTGAGTCCTCCCCTTACCGCGTTTAGTTTTAAACTCCCTGTCTAATTTAGTTATGTCATCATTCCTAACACTATTTCCCTGTAATCTTTCTCCTTGTTTACCCGCTCCCACTGCAGTCTCCTCCACCCCCGTGCCCCTATGTTCTCTTAGCAGTTTAAAGACTTCGATATCTTTTGAACTGCCCCCTCTAGAGCCCCAGCCAGGGTTGCTACTCCATCCCTAGACAGGTGCACCCCATCCCTAGCATAAAGGTCCCTTCTGCCATAGAAGTTGTCCCAGTTGTCAATGAATGGGACTGATATTGACTTGCAATATCTGTCAAGACGGTCGTTAACACCAACTGCCCTTGACAACCATTCACTGCCAACTCTCCTTCTAGGCAGGACACGGCATATGATAGGGATCCCTCCCTTAGTCCTAATACGATCTATGGCTGCCTTGAACTTATCGAGAAGCTCCTCGCTCCTACACCGGCCAATATCATTGCCTCCTGCACTGAGGCAGATAATGGGTTTGTTCCCATTACCAGACAAGATATTGTCCATCCTGTCAATTATATCCCCCACCCCAGCTCCTGGCAAACACACCCTCATCCTATTTTTGTTTTTACCACAAAAGGCCCTGTCCATGTACCTTACCTGTGAGTCACCAACAATTAAAGTTTTTATACCTTCCTTGTCATCCCTGCCCCTGACTGTACTAACGTCCAATTCGTCTATCAAGGGACTGAACGGGTTGGTACACTTAGCTGTTGTTGTCGTTGTTGTCGTATCCTTCGTGTGCTTCTTTACCACCAGCTTTGTCTTCACACTACTCACAATTTTCCACTCGCTTGATTTTTCGTCAGCCACTGGCTTTACTCGTCCAGCCTCTCCTTTTAACATCGCCAGCTCTTCCCTTAATTTCAAGTTCTCCAACGTGGCCCTCTCAATTTCTAACTTGGCCTTCGCCAATTCTTCAGTGGACCACTCCAGTTTGGTCAACAAACTCTCATACCCAAGACCGCACCTAGCTCTGGCCATATCTGATAATTATCCCTCCGGAGCTAACCCTGCCGTGACCTTTCCCCTAGTGAGGTCAGAACACAACTGAGTGCCGAGGGAAGCATAACTGCTTCGAGTGTTCCTAAATATTGTTCAGCTGTGAATCTTCCTTCTATGTCAGTCAGCTCTCCAACTCCGTGCAAATATATCCATCCCCAAATATTGCAAGTCACATGCCAACTCCTTGCTTCCTCATAAATATGCTGTCTAGCATATCGGGTGTTGTTCCTCCTCCAGCAATGCAACCTTCCGTGAGAGGTAGATGAGAAAGTTTATTCGTCAGTGAATATTACTCTTCCCCAAAAATCGAAGCCTTCTTCAGCATACCGTCGAGCAAACTGCAACCTGCCCTCGCGATGTCGCTCATTTAACTTCTCCTTGGTGACGGGAGTTCTATGGTGAATGCCTCCTTCGTGAAGTCTTCGCCTGATGGTTAAAGGGGAAATATTTAATTGTAGATCCTCTCTTATTGAAAATGAAGTCTTCAAGGGGTTCGCCTCAGCGAAATTCCGGATGGCTTCAACTTGTGCAAGTGTTGTTCTGTGCGGCATTCCCGACCTGTGGTGGTCCTTTAAGCTTCCCTCCTCTTCCCATCGCGTAATCCAATAACATACAGTTGACCGAGAAAAACCCAATTCTCGTGCAATTTCAGTGGGTGAAAACCCAGCCTCTTTCATGCCGATTATTCTTCCACGTTCAGTGATTTTCTGCGCGTGGTATTCCATGTTGGCAGGGTCCTTCTACAATTGAGGGAGTGGAAGGGAAGTCAGCACTGACAACACCTCTGTCTCCCCCACCTTCCCGCCAATAACGTCAGCGTTATATTTATTTTATTATACATTTATAAAAAATATACGAATAAATATATAAATAAGATACAAATTTTTAATACATCATACACATTTTTGGAAAAAATTTAATATTTTTTTTTAAGACACCAGACTAAACGTGACGTAATCAACACAAGTCAGAAACAAGGATTTAGGGAGGGGGGGGGGGGTTGCGAAGAGTCACTCAACGAAAGAAATGCCATTTGCTGCTTACAATATTCATAGTCTTGGAATGGCAATGATATTGCTAGATAATGGCTCGTAAAAGTATTAGGCATATGCTACAGTACTAATTCACACCATCAGACGGATGGTTCGTAAGATTAATTACCATCACCTTCAATTGAACAACGTCATTATTAAATACAGACACAGACTGAAACACATACACACACACTCTACTTGCACACACACACACACACTCCACATGCGCACACGCGCACACACAGGGAAGTAAAACGGTAGTTTGTGTTGCAAGAAATCAGCGTCTTTAGAAAGAAGTTTTGTTTAGCATCGGTTACTTACAACTGGATTAATTACCCGAAAGGGATTAAACGTTTGAAGACAATATTAGTATAAATTAATGATAAACAGGCAACCTCATAAACAGCCTGCACACAGCTGTGCCCGATGCATGATGTTCTTTAACATACTTACCGATTTTTTGCTTATGTTTATTTATCTAAATATAAATTCATATAGGTTGGCTCATTGCTCTATCCATTTTAAAATCAAATTAACAGTATATACTAGCAGATAGGCGTAATATAATGCGAAACAACAAAGCCCAACCATTAATTAAGCAACGTGAACTAAGTAACCAATCACCTATCTCTTTTACATTCATTCATAATTTTTACTACGTAGTATAGTAAACAAACGGCCTTGAGTTGCCAGCTGTCTCCAGCAGTGTTCGAAGAACCTTGAACGAGACTGTACATACTCTTTAGCCCTGCATTATCTATTAACTATAGTACTTCTCTCCTTCTTGGTAGTAAAGCTGAGGAGGAAGGAGGCAGAGAGGGAGAGCTAATGCGGTATTCATGAGAATTTGAAGGTATCGTCTGTTCTCCTAAAGGTGGGGGAGGGTAGAGTTATTTTGGGATAAGGAGAGATTAAGATAAAATAGAGAGATTGTACTATGTTCGGTATTTATTGTATATGGCTTTTTCTTTCTTCTTTTTGTGCTTGTTATATATATATATATATATATATATATATATATATATATATATATATATATATATATATATATATATATATATATATATAAGAACATAAGAACATAAGAAAATAAGGTGTCTGCAATAGGCCGGTTGGCCTGTGCATGGCAGCTCCTGCCGAGAGCTACTACCACTCTCTCTCATCCATGAATCTATCTAGCCTCCTTTTGAAACTTTCCAGGGTTCCCGCACTTACTACAAAGTTGCTAAGCTTGTTCCACTCGTCCATCACCCTATTTGTGAACCAGTTTCTTCCTATCTCCCTCCTAAATCTATATATATATATATATATATATATATATATATATATATATATATATATATATATATATATATATATATATATATATATATATATATATTATAGGATTATAGGATTATAACGTTACTATGTTTTCATGAATCGAGGTTACAATGGAATAGTTTCGAGCGAAATATGAAACAGTATGATCCGACATTACATTCATTTGCAAATATAGTCATTATAAATGTATTATGATGCCATATCCAATTAAAATATTATTATGATTTACTGCATTTCGATATTATTTCTACCTCAATTGATGATGTAACAATTATGAATATAATGTATATCATCTCATGATTTGTGCTGGCAACGGAACAGTATCATTCTCATATACACTCCGATACGATGTCTTTCGGTGCAAGCCGTTGATATACAAGTATTTTCGCGCCTTTAATATCATTATATTATTTTACTCACGATGGAGCATGGTGATTCACGATAATTACATCAAATGTAAGAAAATTAACTGCCAATTTCACAGATACTATCAAGTCAGGCCTACGAACATAATGCAGGAATATTTCCGATCACTTATTCGGAAATACTCGTCCATTGTGACACATTGTATCGACGAGAAAAGGGGCCGATACTTTTTGGGGAGAGTGTACATCATGTATCTAAATAAATGAGTCATAATAGGGCAGCTATCTTAATGAACAATCTTAATGTTACATTAAACTTGACCGTATTAGGGCATAATGGCTAAGCCCCATATCCTAATGGATCCCAGGTCCTCTAAATCAAATGTAGAGGAAAAGAGCGGAAAGGGAAAAAATGAGAAATGGAAAGGGAAACGTAGTATAGCAAAAGAGAGAATGATGTAACTATAAAAACGAGAAAGAAAACAGAGAAAAAGAAAGAAAAGATAAATTGTAATAGAGAAAACAGAGATAGGTAACAGAGAAACAGATAAAACGTAAATAAGAAGTAGGAACGGTAAAGAAAAATGTAATAAGTAAAAAGGTTAAATAAGAAAAATAAAGAAAATGGAGAGAAAAAGAAAACAAGGAAAATAAGGGAAAAATAAAGGAGAAGAGTAAAAACAAAATACAAACAAAAGAAACAAAAAGAAAAAAACTAAATAAAAAGATCAGAAAAAAGAAATTGGTCAAATTTTATTCAGTTATCAATTATTCATTGCACCTAATTAATTACACTTTCAGTTATACAGGTGATTGATTAATTCATAAATCAAGTTATCTAATCAATATCATCCCTTAATTGTATAATGTATTATGTACATAACTAATCAAGTATATCTACTGTAGGTGGTATATTAATTTTATTGTGTTTTTGTGGATTTGTTGATTTTGTGGTATCTATGTCATAATTATTGACTATTCTAAATTCCATATGACAAACAAAGAAACAAATAAACAATTATACAAACACATGAACAAAAATAATTTTCTAATTGTACAGGAATTACTACAATAATTAATCAAGGTGTCTATTTTATAAAATCTTCAAATAATTAATATATTTAATTTAATCTTTGTTTTAGTTTTCGACTTAATCTTTTGAATCGATATGTTTATAAACTTTCTGAAACTACACATGAAAAGAATAAGATAATATGATAAGAATGAGGGAGATAGAGAGAAGATAATAAACAGAGTGAAATAACTGAGGGAGACAGAGAGAGAAGTGAGTAAACAGAAAGAGACAAGTGAGGGAGGTAGCGAGAAGAAATAAACATGAACATAGAAAGAGATAAGAAAGAGAAAAGCGAATTAATACATGATGTAGAACTGGTCCTCCTCCACCAAAGTCCTGCTTCACCCACGTCCTGCTCCACCCAGGTCCTCCAACACCCATGTTTTCCTCCACCTATGTTCTCCTCCACCCACGTCCTCCTCCACCCTCATCTTCATCCACCCACGTCCACCTTAACCTATGTTTCCCTCCACCCAGGTCCCCTCCCTCCCACGTCTCCCTCCACCCACGTCCCCCTCGACCCACGTCCCGTTCCACCCACGTCCCATTCCTCCACTCACGTCCCCTTCCTCCACCCGCGTCCCCATCCACCCACGTCCACTTTCTCCACCACGTCCCCTTCCTTCATACACGTCCCCTTCCTCCACTCATGTCCCCTTCCTCCACCCACGTCCCCTTCCTCCACCCACGTCCCCTTCCTCCACCCACGTCCCCTTCCTCCACCCACGTCCCCTCCCTCCAGCCCACGTCCCCTTCCTCCACTCATGTCCCCTTCCTCCACCAACGTCCCCATCCACCCACGTCTTCTTCCTCCACCCACGTCCCCTTCCTCCACCCACTCCCCTTTCCTCCACTCACGTCCCCTTCCTCCACCCACGTCCCCATCCATCCACGTCCCCTTCCTCCACCACGTCCCCTTCCTTCACCCACGTCCCCTTCCTCCACCCACTCCCCTTTCCTCCACTCACGTCCCCTTCCTCCACCCACGTCCCCATCCACCCACGTCCCCTTCCTCCACCACGTCCCCTTCATTCGCCCACGTCCCCTTCCTCCACCCACGTCCCTTTCCTCCACTCATGTCCCCTTCCTCCACCCACGTCCCCATCCACCCACGTCCCCTTCCTCCACCCACGTCCCCTTCCTCCACCCACTTCCCCTTCCTCCACCCACGTCCCCTTCCTCCACCACGTGATATGCAAGGTAACACTCGAAATGAAATTCTGGAACACTTGAAATGTTAGTGCTCAAGTTGGTGGTTGAGTACACTCTCCCGCCTGAGTTAATATTAGTCTGAACTCGATGGCTGTGTTAGGGAGCCCGCCCACCCCAGCCCACCCCAGCCCACCCCAGCCCACTCATTCCTGCCCACTCACTCTTGCCCAATCTCTCGCGTACACTCTCCTTTGCCCGCTTTCTCCCACATAATCTAACCACCCACTCTCTCATAACCACTCTCTTCACCCACTCAGTCTCACAAACTCTTAACTCTCACTTTTATTTTCTTGTCCATTCTCTTTCGCTCACTTTCTCACCCACTCTCTCCCGTACACCCCCCCTCGCCCACTCTCTCTCGCTCACTCTCGCTCACCCACTCTTCCCCGTACATTCTCTCTCGCTCACTCTCTCACCCACTCTCTCCCGTACACCCCCCTCGCCCACTCTCTCTCGCTCACTCTCGCTCACCCACTCTTCCCCGTACATTCTCTATCGCCCACTCTCGCTTACTCTGTCTCAGCCACTCTCTCCCATACACTCTCTCTCGTTCTCTCTCTCTCTCTCTCTCTCTCTCTCTCTTTCTTGTTCACTCTCTCCAACATTTTCTCTCCTGACACTCTCCTGCCACTCTTTCCCGCCCACTCTAACCTGCCCACTCACTCCACCTACTCTACCCCACCCACTCACTCCACCTACTCCACCCCGCCCACTTTTTCCCACCCACTCCACCCGCACTCTCTCTCACCCACTTCAATCCTATTATCTCTCACCCACTACACCCTGCACACTCTGCCCCACCCACTCCACCCCATCCATTCTCTTTCACCCACTCCACCCCACCCACTCTCGCCCACCCGCTCCGACACGTCCACTCACTCCGCCTACACCACCCCGACCAACAACTCCTTCTCCACTTTTCCCATTCATTCCACCCTGCTTATTCCACCCACCGAAACCTGCCCACACTCCTTATTCCACCTACTCCACTCCACCCAATCACTTCATCCCGCTCACTCTCTCCACCTGCTCCATCGTGCCCACTCTCTTCCTCCCACTCCACCACACCCACTCTAATCCCTCTATCTCCTACCTACTCCACTTAATCCCTCGCCCACCCACTCCATCTCGTTCAATCACTAACCTACTCAACCCCATCCACTAACTCAACCTATTCCACCCTGCCCACTGAATCCACCTACTCTACCTCGCCCACTCTCCCCTACCTACTCCACACCCACCCACTCACTCAACCTACTACACTCTCTCCCATCCACTCCACACCGCCCACTCACTCCACCTACTCCATCCCATCCACCCACTCCTTCCCGCCCACTCACTCGACCTACTCCACCCAGTCCACCCATTCAATCCCACCTACCCACTTCATACCACCCATCACTCCACCTACTCCACTCTCTCTCACCCTCTCTCTCACCCACTCCACTCCGCTCACTCACTCCACCTACTCCACCCCATCCACTCACTCCATTCCGCCCACCCACTCCACCTACTCCACTCTCTCCCGCCTACTTCACCCGGCCTACTCACTCCATCTACTCCACTCTCTCCCTCACATCCTATAACGTAAGGCTTTTCCACTTATATACATCAAAAGACGTTGAAATTAACTCATATATGTGTAAGATGCTTCTCCCTCAAGATGCTCCTCCTTCAAGTGCCAGATCTTCGTCTCCTCCTCCTTCAAAAACGGCCCAGCCTCTTCTTCACGGTCTGACATAATGTCCTTCACTCCATTACACAAACCTCCAACCTTCTCTCTCAGGAACACAAGACTGACACAACTTGAGTTGCTCCTCAAGTTACCTTCAAAACACCTCAAGTGATCAAACAACTAACCTCTTTGACTTCAAATACAAATACTATATCATCATTTTTTTCTTTCTTATTGTAAGTCTATCCTTCTTCGATCGGACCTTCTTTCAAAAATATATTTTTTTGCTGTCGTCTTCTAACTCTAACCTTCCTCGCCTCTCTATCTCCAAATTCGAATTCGAAGTTCATTAGACCGGTGTCATGCGACAAATCTTTCGGTGCGATAAACCTTCCGGGCTCTGCAATTACTGATGTTCTTTATCGACATCTAAGATGTATGATTGATTTGTGGTTGATTTGTGAGAGCTGAAAATATTAATAAATACGGTAGCGGAAGGTTTTGAATGAATTTCCCATTATATCTTGGGCAAACTGACTACAGTATAAGGATGATATGAAACATACTCACTACCAAAGACAATGAAAGCACAAAGTGGGCAGTGCTTTGAAGTCGATGAAAATTATGTGATAAGAACACAAAAAATGAACCACTCAAACCCAAAGAATTCTGACCTAACCTGCCCTAACCTAATATTACAAAATCTTACCCTACTTAACCGATGGTGGAGGCTGATCATGTGTGCACCGCGTGAAGAAGTAAACAATAAATACTGAGGCGAACTGGAGAACCACCAAAGTTGTATGAATTTTACTAACTTTATAATTAAATTTAATACCCAAAACTAAGCATTTACCCCGGAAGGTTTGTCGCACGACACCGTCCCCTTCTTGAAAATTCTAATCATGTATTCTTCTTCCTATGTTTCAATTCTATAAAAATTATATATCTTGCTAATTCAAATTCTAATTCTAAATATTATATACACTATCCATAAGTATTCTAATTATCTAAAATCTAAACATTCAAATTCAAAAGTTACTTCCCTTCAACCAAACGTCCATTTTTATTGGGGACGAAGCCGATGCTACTGTCCGCTTTTACCCCTCAGGCTACCATAGGTTTCAAGTACCTAGGCTGCCGTAAACGTCAACCCTCTGGCCCCCGTAGGATTCAACCCCCAGGTTAACGTAGGCTTAAACCCTCAGGCTACTGTAGGCTTCAACCTCAGGGCTACTGTAGGCTTCAACCCCAGGGCAACCTTAGGCTCCAACCCCAGGCTACCGCAGTCTTCATCCTCCCCAGGCTGCCGAAGGCTTTAACATTCCCAAAGCTACTTTAGGCTTCAACCTTTTAGGTTAACGTTAGGCTACAGTAGGCTTTGACATTCCCAAAGCTACTGTAGGCCTCAATCTGCCAGGCTACCTTAGGCTTCAACCCCAAGGCTACTGTAGGCTTTAATATCCCCAGGCTACGGTAAACTTAAACTCCCAAGGCTACCGTAGGCTTCAACTCACTTAGGCTACTGTATATTTCGACCTCTCTAAGTTACCGTAGGCTTCAACATCCCAAAGGCTACCGTAGGCTTCAATATCCCCAGGCTACCGTAGGCTTCATGAGACGAGGGAATTAATTATACGTAGCTGTGAGAGATATTAAAAATATCAATTTCAAAGTAACTTTTCATAATTTTTGTTGTTGTTGAATAGACTTTGGCGTGTTTTGAAAGGGTTTATGTAGGAGAAAGAGAGAGAGAGAGAGAGAGAGAGAGAGAGTTAATTTGCTATGGTACAGGGGGTCATAACGTAACACTAAAGTGACTCAGTATACCTAACAGAGGTTCTTATCCAGAACTAAACTTCCCAATTACACGATACTGCTTGTTATCTTTGCCACTCCACGGAACAAGGGAGTATTGGCTGTTTCAATGTAAACGATATGCAAACTAGTATGCAGATTAAATGCGGGCAATTGTTTATCTAAGGAGAGGGTGAAATGGTGACCAGTTGTGTGTGTGTGTGTGTGTGTGTGTGTGTGTAATAATAATAATAATAATAATAATAATAATAATAATAATAATAATTAACGGTTTATTGAAAGAGCATGGCAGCCGGAAGGCTGAAAATATACAATTACAAAATTGGGGAATGGGTCTCTTGGTTTACAAATGATGTACACGTAATATAAGTGATACAAATAAGATATATAACAAATAGGTGTTGATAATTTTTACAATGGTTGGGACTGGGCTGTTCTTGTAGCAATCAGTTCGTGCTCGTATGGGCTGGATGCGGTTTGGCAGGTGTGTGGCCACGTGGACAGGACAATAGCTTGGGGCAATGCAGGTGTGCCCCATCCTTCAGGTTAGGTCAGGTGAAGCCGTGAGGTCAGGTCAGGTTAGGTCAGATCCAGCCACACTTAATATTGCTGTGTTTTTGTGCTTTTCCTTCGAGTTAAAATTGCCACATTTGTTTTTCACTTGTGGGTTGATCGTCAATCTTTGCACGGTACTGTTGGTGTGAGGATGTTGATAAATCCAGATGGGAAGGAGGAGTTACTTAATGCACAAAGGCAGAACATACCATACAAAAAACTCAGATCAGACAACAATGACCCTAAATGGATAAATAATTATTTAAAGAACATCATTGGCCAAAGGAAGGCTATAGGTAGAAGGATAAATCGTAGCGAATTTTACATCGGGGATTATTATAAGGTATTGGCGAGTAGGGTTAAAACCGAGATAAGGAAAGCCAAGAGGAATAATGAGGTAAGGATAGCAAGGGAGGCGAAGACAAACCCCAAAGGATTCTACCAAATATATCAAACTAAAACAGGAGAAAAGATTGGACCAATACGGTCAGATACCGGAGAGCTCACTGAAAAAGACGGAGAAATGAGCAATAATTTGAATAGATACTTTTCAACAGTTTTCACCACCGAAAATTTAAACATGATACCCGAGGCACCGGCTCTATTCAGAGATAGTGAAGAAAACAAATTAAGCAAGATAGTAGTGACTAGTAACGATGTTAGTAAGCAAATAGACAAGCAAAAGCCAAATAAGTCACCTGGTCCCGATGCGATATTTGCCAGAGTATTGTAGGAATGTAAGGAAGAGCTTAGTATGCCCTTAGCAAAGTTGTTTAACATGTCCTTAAAAACAGGTGTAGTACCAGAATCCTGAAGGATAGCGAATGTAATACCGATTTTCAAGAAGGGGGATAGATCACTATCCTCTAACTACCTCCCAATCAGTCTAACATCAATAGTAAGTAAATTACTAGAATCAAATATTTCAAAGTCTATTCGAAACCACCTGGAGAAGCACAAGCTGATCAATGATTCCCAACATGACTTCACAAGAGGGCGTTCATGTCTAACTAATTTATTAACATTCTTTTCATCAGTTTTCGAATCGGTGGACAAGGGGCACAATTATGATGTGGTATATCTCGACTTAAGCAAAGCCTTCGACAGAGTCCCCCAAGAAAGACTAATTAGAAAGGTAGAAGCGCAAGGCATCAAAGGTAATATCCTTAAATGGATTAGGGCGTGGTTACGGGACAGGAAACAGCGAGTGAGCATAAACGGCACTAAGTCCCATTGGAGCAACGTCACTAGTGGAGTTCCCCAAGGCTCAGTACTTGGACCATTATTATTTATTATATACATAAACGACATAGATATCGGCATAGACCGCAACATAAGTAAATTTGCTGATGACACTAAAATAGGACTTGTAATTAAATCTGACGAGGACTCTGCAAAACTACAGGAAGATCTAAACAATTTTTTCGAATGGTCGGAAAAATGGCAGATGAAATTCAATGTGGAAAAATGTAAAGTACTCAGTATAGGAGATGTAAACAGGGAAACCAGTTACCAGATGAACAACGATGCTATTTTGAAATCCGACTGTGAGAGAGATTTAGGAGTAATGATAAGTAGGAATCTTAAGCCAAGTAAACAATGTGTTTTTGCTCGTAACAAGGCTAATAAAGTACTTGGGGTCATACAAAGGAGTGTTAGTTACAAGACTAGCGAGGTCATCTGAAAATTATAACCTAGTGCTTGTGAGACTTCATCTGGATTACGCAGTTCAGTTCTGGTCACCGTATTACAGAATGGATATAGAATCCTTGGAAAGAATCCAGAGGAGAATGACAAGACTAATCCCGGGCATTAGGAACCTTGAATACAGAGACAGGTTAAAGCATCTTAATTTGCACTCCCTCGAGAGATGGAGAGTGAAGGGCGACATGATAGAGGTGTATAAATGGAAGTCAGGGATAAACAAAGGGGACATTACAAAGGTACTCAAAGTATCCAACCAGGAGCAAACTCGTAACAATGGTTTTAAATTTGACAAATTTTGATTTTAGCGTGAAATAGGTAAACACTGGTTTGGAAACAGAGTAGTGGATGAATGGAACAAGTTACCAAATATCATAATTAGCTAGAATACGCTGGATAGCTTCAAACATAGGTTGGATGCTTATTTGAGCAATAGGGATTGGGTATAAACGGGACTGCCCAGCATGGGTCAATAGGCCAGCTGCAGTTTCCTCCATTCTTATGTTCTTATGCTAATAATAAAAATAAAAATAATGATAATGATAATAATAATAATAATTATAATAATAATAATAATAATAATAATAATAATAATAATAATAATAATAATAATAATAATAATAATGGTAATAATAATAATAATAATAATAATAATAATAATAATAATAATAATAATAATAATGATAATAATAATAATAATGAAAAACAATAATAATAAAAAATTAACGGTTTACTGATAAAATTTTGCAACCCAAAAGCTGAAAATATACTGTTGGCAAAAACTATTTATTACAAACAGTACATTGACATGGGGATGGGGGGTGATTTGTTCAACAAAAAAATCATTAGAAAAAAGATAAGGAAAATGCAGTGAACATACAAACAGTATTAATGTTTACAGTGAAGGTCACATAGACCACGGGCGCTTAGGTGTTGAACAACAA
>CAUDMG010000936.1:0-42500 GCA_958450375.1 Homarus gammarus
CTGTCAGTAACCATCCACCACCACCTGTAACACTGTCAGGTAACCATCCACCACCACCTGTAACACTGTCAGGTAACCATCCACCACCACCTGTAACACTGTCAGGTAACCATCCACCACCACCTGTAACACTGTCAGGTAACCATCCACCACCACCTGTAACACTGTCAGGTAACCATCCACCACCACCTGTAACACTGTCAGGTAACCATCCACCACCACCTGTAACACTGTCAGGTAACCATCCACCACCACCTGTAAAAGTGAATCAACTCACGACACATAAAGTTACTTAATATATTTTTCTTCAGAGTAAGAAACAGCCTGTGAGAGAGAGAGAGAGAGAGAGAGAGACTCACCTTGGTATGTGTGGGCGGCAGCATGACAGACCCAAGCCACCAGACGACAGTGGGCGGTGGGCGGGACCCCCATACCCTACACTTAACTTCCGCCTGTTCCTCCGCCCACACTGACGTCACCTCCTCCACCCGCACACCAACGATGCTCACTGTAAACAAAGATGATGTAACTACCAGCAATATTGTGTACACTAACAATAACAATTGATATTAATGATGGTGGTGGTGATAGTGGTGGTAGTGATGGTAGTTATGGTGGTGGTGGTAGTGGTAATGGTGGTGATAGTGGTGGTAGTGATGGTAGTTATGGTGGTGGTGGTAGTGGTAATGGTGGTGATAGTGGTGGTAGTGATGGTAGTTGTGGAGGTGTAGTGGTGATAGTGGTGATAGTGGTGGTAGTGGTGGTGGTGGTGATAGTGGTGGTAGTGATGGTAGTGATGGTAGTTGTGATGGTGTAGTGGTGATAGTGATGGTAGTTGTGGTGGTGTAGTGGTGATAGTGGTGATAGTGGTGGTATTGGTGATGGTGGTGGTAGTGGTGTTAATCACTCACGTGTCATGGCCAGGGTGACAGTGGTGGTGGTAGTGGTGTTAATCACTCACATGTCATGGCCAGGGTGACAGTGGTGGTGGTGGTAGTGGTGTTAATCACTCACGTGTCATGGCCAGGGTGACAGTGGTGGTGGTGGTAGTGGTGTTAATCACTCACGTGTCATGGCCAGGGTGACAGTGGTGGTGGTGGTGGTAGTGGTGTTAATCACTCACGTGTCATGGCCAGGGTGACAGTGGTGGTGGTAGTGGTGTTAATCACTCACGTGTCATGGCCAGGGTGACAGTGGTGGTGGTGGTAGTGGTGTTAATCACTCACGTGTCATGGCCAGGGTGACAGTGGTGTTGGTGGTAGTGGTGTTAATCACTCACGTGTCATGGCCAGGGTGACAGTGGTGGTGGTGGTAGTGGTGTTAATCACTCACGTGTCATGGCCAGGGTGACAGTGGTGGTGGCAGGTTGGGTCTGGTTGGTGTTGGAAGCGAGGCAGGAGAGTCGACGCCCGAGGTCACCTCGCGTTAGAGGACCCAACTGGAGTTCGTTGACTACAGCAGCGCCGCCGTCATCCATCTGGTAGCCCTCGTCCAGCACTTCATCTCCCTCGTACCACACCACGGCAGGCGGCGGCCACCCTGGAGGTTTGGTTAGGTTAGGTTAGGTTAGGTTAGGTTTATACTGAACTGGTGACGAATTCTTCTTGAACCAGCCACTACACAATGTAATTATAAAATATGTAATAAATTCAGAAAAATAAAACATTAAATTGGACGCCAAGGAATATAGAACTGAACCATGAGGCAATACAAAGAAAATGCTTACTAAGACTCATGAAATTCCAAACTGAATATCTTCTAGAATTTTGTGGAATCTGGTTCAGATTTAGGAATAGCTGCTCCCACAAGTTCCTTTGTGTGAATTAGTGAGTGAGAGGTACAGTATTTGTTGTTTACACACGTCTGCTGGTAACAGTAGGCTGACCCAAACATTGTGAAAACTTTAACATCTGTCTAATCTACTTGTTTCATTGTTACTTGATGCACCTTTATTCTCTCTCTAAAGTCCAACAGTGACTCTGTGGTCTTTTGAGTGTTTGACGATATTAACCTGCAGCTGTGTGTCACGGGCGATATGATAGAGGTGTATAAATGGAAGTCAGGGCTAAACAAAGGGGACATTACAAAGGTACTCAAACTATCCAACCAGGAGCGAACTCATAACAATGGTTTTAAATTAGACAAATTTAGATTTAGGCGCGAGATAAGTAAACACTGGTTTAGAAATAGAGTAGTGGACGGGTGGAACAAGTTACCAAGCATCACCATTAACTCGAATACGCTGGATAGCTTCAAACACAGGTTGGGTGGATATATCACCTTTGTTTAGCCCTGACTTCCATTTACACACCTCAATCATATCGCCCCTTACTCTACGTCTCTCGAGGGAGTGCAAATTAACCTGTCTCTGTAGTCAAGGTTCCTAATGCCCGGGATTAGTCTTGTTATTCTCCTCTTAATTCTTTCTAGGGATTCTATATCCATTCTGTAGTGCGGTGACCAGAACTGAACTACGTAATCCAAGTACGGTCTCACAAGCTTAGGGTCAACACAGTATACAGAGTGTAATATAGTCTCCTAACTGGTGTTATGTGAACCTATCTAATAATTTTTATCTTATTTTTGTGTTTTATTCTAAATTAAACGTTTAAGTACTGTACATTATCACAGCTTGACTTACGAGAAATATTGATCGTAGGAACCTTTATGAGTTCCAGCAATGAGTACAGTGCTTCTCGTCCACTTTTGGAGAGAGAGAGAGAGAATTAACTTACCGTCATCGTTGGCACAGGTAAGGGAAGGGGTGGCAGCCTCCAGGAAGGGGCCCACCACTCTGTTGTTGACAGGCATCACACCAGAGTTACCAAGATGCCAGCTGACCCGAGCACGACTGGGCGGTACTGTTGAGGACAAATCAATGGGTGATGACGAGACCAACAGTAGTAATAATGAGGATTATAACAGAGATACTACTGTACTGCTACTACTACTACTACTACTACTTTTTTTTTAAACGTGGCCTCCAGCCTCCCCCAATAGCCACACCTTCGCCGCCATTTTATTACCTTAATATTAAATATCCTAATACATAAGTAGCTATCCTATCTATGTTGAATTAGTTGAGCCGCAGATCTATGCGGCATTCAGTGACTGTAGCCTCATAGTCAATATCTGCAGCAGTTGTCGGCATTGGGGCAGAAGCTCTCGTTCTCCTGAGGCAGAGCAAAGTCGACCGAAGGAGAGAGAAGGACAGTCGACTACTACTACTACTACTACTACTACTACTACTACTAATAAAAATAATAATAATATTAATAATAATAATAATAATGATCATGTTAGTTTTCAGAGGTGGCAACACTGGGTTTTAAAAGGCTCCCAGAAGAGCTTGGCGAACAACTTAACGAGAAGGTCAAGTCCCACAGTGAGGTTGAAGTCCCTCTCAAGTGCACGAAATTTGAACATACGTACCTAATTCCCAGACGCTCCCAGACACTCACAGACGCTCCCAAATATTCCCAGACACTCTCAGACATTCTCAGACACTCTCAGACATTCTCAGACACTCCCAGACGCTCCCAGATATTCCCAGACACTCTCAGACATTCCCAGACACTTTAAGACATTCCCAGACACTCTCAGACATTCCCAGACACTCTCAGACATTCCCAGACACTCTCAGACGCTCACAGACAATCTTAGACTCTCCAAGACATTCCCAGACACTCTCAGACATTCCCAGACACTCTCAGACGCTCCCAGACAATTACAGACGCTCCCAGACATTCCCAGACACTCTCAGACATTCCCAGACACTCTCAGACGCTCCCAGACAATCTTAGACTCTCCCAGACATTCCCAGACACTCTCAGACATTCCCAGACACTCCCAGACGCTCCCAGACAATTACAGACGCTCCCAGACATTCCCAGACACTCTCAGACGCTCCCAGACAATCTTAGACTCTCCCAGACATTTCCAGACACTCTCAGACATTCCCAGACACTCTCAGACGCTCCCAGACAATCTTAGACTCTCCCAGACATTCCCAGACACTCTCAGACACTCTCAGACATTCCCAGACACTCTCAGACGCTCCCAGACAATTACAGACGCTCCCAGACATTCCCAGACACTCTCAGACATTCCCAGACACTCTCAGACGCTCCCAGACAATCTTAGACTCTCCCAGACATTCCCAGACGCTCCCAGACATTCCCAGACACTCTCAGACGCTCCCAGACAATCTTAGACTCTCCCAGTCATTCCCAGACACTCCCAGACACTCTCAGACGCTCCCAGACAATTACAGACGCTCCCAGACATTCCCAGACACTCTCAGACATTCCCAGACACTCTCAGACATTCCCAGACACTCTCAGACGCTCCCAGACAATTACAGACGCTCCCAGACATTCCCAGACACTCTCAGACATTCCCAGACACTTTTGACTCCTGGGGTGAAAAACTCTCAGACTTTTAAATTATTTGGTCACGAGACTCACTGAAGAAAACCAGGACTCAAGAGTCACAGTGAGTCAGGAGTCACAGTGAGTCAGGAGTCACAGTGAGTCAGGAACAAAATGAGCTTCTAACCTAACCTAACCTAACCTAACCAAACTTAACGTCACCTAAACTAACGCCCAATCACAGTAGAGGGTTAAGAATAACGACCAATCACAGTCGAGGGCTAAGAATAGCCTCAGGAATGACAACCAATCAGATAACAAGAAAGACCTCAGCTGGTAGGAGATACACAGGTGAACTGAAACAACCTCCACCCTCGTTAACACCATTAACAGGCAAGTCAGGAGAGGCCGTGTTTTTTTTTTTTTTTTCACTATTTATTGGGCACCCCCCTACATCCTTGTGTAAGGTGAAGCGCAGAAGCGTTTACAGCGCCCAACAGGGAAGCATGCTGAGTTCATGCTTGCCTTTATGTCTCATGAGTCAAGGGCGTAGAAGCCTGAAGAGTTAAGGGCGTAGAAGCCTGAAGAGTCAGTGGTTTAAGTCATCAAGTTATTGGAAGCTCCAACAACTCCCTGAATACGAATTCGCAACTTACTGCTAAGTGAACAGGGACCAATGGGGGCTAGGAAGTGTGTCTAAACAACTTCCACCGGCCCGGGAATCGAACCCGTGACATCTTGCTTGTGAGGCAAGAGCGGTACCACCAGCACCCCAGAGGCGGTGTGTGTGTGTGTGTGTGGATTTAGCCCACCCGGGCATAGGTCACTGACCCCACATCGGGGCCTGGGGGGCGAAAGTGTAGTACCCCACCAGGGGTGCCGGTGGTAGAAGCGGTATCGCTCTTGCCTCGCAAGCAAGATGTCACGGGTTCGATTCCCGGGCCGGTGGAAGTTGTTTGGACACACTTCCTAGCCCCCATTGGTCCCTGTTCACTTAGCAGTAAAGTAGGTACCTGGTGTAAGTCGAAAGTTGCGAATTCGTATTCAGGGAGTTGTTGGAGCTTCCAATAACTTGATGACATAAACCATTGACTCTTCAGGCTTCTACGCCCTTAACTCTTCAGGCTTCTACTCCCTTAACTCATGAGACATAAAGGCAAGCATGAACTTAGCTTGCTTCCCTGTTGGGCGCTGTAAACGCTTCTGCGCTTCACCTTACACAAGGATGTAGGGGAGTGCCCAATAAAAAAAAAAAATACTACTGCTACTACTACTACTAATAATAATATAAAGACATCTTC
The DNA here is from genome assembly GCA_958450375.1 of Homarus gammarus. Lineage (NCBI taxonomy): Eukaryota > Metazoa > Arthropoda > Malacostraca > Decapoda > Nephropidae > Homarus > Homarus gammarus. Next base: position 5,672 of record CAUDMG010000936.1, read on the forward strand.
GTTGTGTAGAATAATATAATCTTTTTTTTTTTTAAATTTCTTTCTGTTCTTATTTTTTCGCCCCCTCAGGCCCCGATGTGGGTCAGTGACCTGTGCCCTGGTGGGCTAATTCCCGTGAAAAAAAAATATATCAAAAGTGAGAAACAATATATGTGTGTTGTGTTGTCAACAGTAAGAGAATCAATTGAGACCCTGCTGTTGTGTGTAAATGAGGCAGAAAGTCAGATCATCAACCTGGGACTTGGTCACATATGGCAGCAGGGTCCACCATTAGACAACACATTATGCTTCCAATATCTTCCCAGTACCTCCCTGTTTGGTAGGTGAGTGTGTGTGTGTGTGCGTGCGTAAGTTAGTTCACCCCAACGGGATGATAACAACAAGAACATTAATCTCCCCGGAAGGCTTGTTAGAGCCTCTTAACTCTCCCTTTGACCTCTGATGGTCTCACAGGGAGACCACGTGACAGTGTTTGTGGTGGAGCCGGTGTAATGTGGTGAGACACAGGTTGGGGGAGACACAATGCACCAACATAAAGACAATGAAGTAAGAGAAGTGGTGGAAGTTGTTGTTGTTCCCCCTTAAGATAACCAAAGAAAATGGTTTCGTTTTCTATGTCAGTAAACTCTCCATTTGCAGACAATGAAGAAACTGTGCTCAATATTCGTGGAGAGTAAAAGTTTCCTCTGAACTAATAACAGAAAACTATCAAATAGTATCAACGACAAAAAAATTTCTCTTAAAACACACAAAGAAAAATATTTCTTATAATCTGCGATATAAAAAATCCTAAAAAACCCAAATATAATGTGTAATGTTTCTCTGGCTAAAATGCTTCCTGTACAACTACTGTACTACAACAACAACCCAAAAATCATCTCATTTTCTATGTGGAAAAGCGATAAGGAAAATGTGGCCCATTTTCTAAGTCGCTAAAAGTCTTCCCTTGAAAATGATAAGGAAAATGTGGCCGGTGCTGTGTGTAGGCGGCCGGGCCCCTCAACATTCCCCTGACATAACTACACCATTATTTGCCTGCCAGATTCTCTTCCTCCTCGTTACCGATGTTTTTACGTGTGTTTACCGCTGTTGCTGCCACCTTGACCTGCCACCACTACTACTACCGCTGCTGCTGCTGCCACCACTACTACTGCTGCTGCTGCCACCACCACTACTACTGCTGCTGCTGCCACCACTACTACTACTGCTGCCACCACCACTACTGCTGCTGCTGCTGCCACCACCACTACTGCTGCTGCTGCTGCTGCCACCACTACTACTACTACTGCTGCTGCCACCACTACTATTGCTGCTGCCACCACTACTACTGCTGCCACCACTACTACTGCTGCTGCCACCACCACTACTGCTGCTGCCACCACTACTACTACTACTGCTGCTGTTGCTGCCACCACAACCACCACCACTGCTGCTGCTGCTACTGCTGCTGCCACCAATACTACTGCTGCTGCTGCTGCCACCACAACCACCACCACTGCTGCTGCTGCTGCTGCTGCTGCTACCACCACTACTACTGCTGCCACCACTACTATTGCTGCTGCGGCTGCCACCACCACTACTACTGCTGCCACCACTACTACTGCTGCTGCCACCACTACGATTGCTGCTGCTGCTGCCGCCACCACCACTACTACTGCTGCCACCACCACTACTACTGCTGCCACCACTACTACTGCTGCTGCCACCACTACGATTGCTGCTGCTGCTGCCACCACCACTACTACTGCTGCCACCACTACTACTGCTGCTGCCACCACTACTACTGCTGCTACTGCTGCTGCTGCTGCTGTCACCACTACTACTGCTGCTGCTGCCACCACTACTACTGCTGCTGCTGCCACTACTACTACTACTACTGCTGCTGCTGCCACCACTACTACTGCTGCTGCTGCTGCCACTACTACTGCTGCTGCCCATTCTACTACTGCTGCTGCTGCCACTACTACTACTACTACTACTGCTGCCAATAACACTACTACTACTGCTGCCACCACTACTACTACTGCTGCCACCACTACTACTATTGCTGCTGCTGCCACCACTACTACTACTGCTGCTGCTGCCACCACTACTACTACTGCTGCTGCCACCACTACTACTACGTGGCCTCCAGCCTCCCCCAATAGCCACACCTTCGCCACCATTTAATTACCTTAATATTAAATATCCTAATACATAAGTAGCTATCCTATCTGTGTTAAATTAGTTGAGCCGCAGATCTATGCGGCATTCAGTGACTGTAGCCTCGTAGTCGATATCTGCAGCAGTTGTCGGAATTGGGGCAGAAGCTCTCGTTCCCCTGAGGCAGAACAAAGCCGACCGAAGGAGAGAGAAAGACAGTCGACATCTCATCCAGGCTGTAACGAAACTTCTGGGCTGCTGCTTCTGTTCGGAGACCACCTCCGCGAGTCTGGCGTAGAGACATCTTGCACTTGGTCCCATCCCACCAGAGGTTGTGAACACTAGAGGAGTGAAGCTGCCTTGATCAACGTTCTGAATTCTCTCCCCATATGCCCTTATCTTGTCGTTCTCGTTCCTCCTATGTGCAGCATCGAGAGCTAGGTTACGGTGACATGCGGCCATGGGATAAAAAATCCTGATGTCAAAGAAAGCTCGCTGTCCTCGTGTCCAGAATACTCGAGCACTGACGTCAACACAGGCTTCGTTAGATGTGTTTGAAGTCCTATGTTGGAAGATCTCACCATCCAATGGAAGGAGGGTTGGTTCTACCATGACATCACGGCAGATTTCCTTCAACATATTTGCTGTGAAGTCTCTTACTTCGTCATGCTTCATGCATATGAAGCCCCCTTTCTTGCACACCATGGCGTGATCGGCGTCATAGGAAGAGCCACACACGCATTGGAAGGGCAAACCTTCTACTGGCCGACCATACCTTAGAGTAATGGCATCTGTAAATTCTTGTTTGTTAAGACTGAAACCATTTGCCCTTATCGGTAACGTAGTTAACCAGTTCGAGGCGCCCACCTCCTGTGCTATAGCTACTTTTTTTTTTAAATTTTCTGGAACCTGCAGCAACAGTTGCTGCAACTTATCATTTTGGCAGTGCTGTCGATCTGTCGTAGTGGACCTACGAATCTCGTTTACTTCACCGGTCACGACCTCCCCTGTTGCGTTCTGGGCTATTATGTGGTCCGTGAGGGCTGCCGTGAGCTTAAGTGAATTTTGGTGTTTGGTGGCTGCAATCTCCTCTGGATTGGTTAGTCCCATCCCTCCCAGTCTTGATGGAAGTGCAAGGAGTGCTCTTTCTGCTGGGGTTAAGTGAGTGTGTTTCGTTAATTTGGGAATGAACTTGACACTGATAGCTTCTTCCAGAGGGTGGAGGAGGGGTCCGATTCCAGGGATAGTAAGCATCAGGTAGTTCCAACGATGCTTGACTCCATGGGTGAATGCAGCGAAAGCCGCATGTGGCTCTGTGTTAGCAATCTCCGATAGAGCATGGATTTCACTAACCCACTCATTCACCTTTCCCGCTACGTACTCGGTCTTGAAGTCCGTAGTGCCAATTACTGCGCCTAGATGTCTTTGGCCGTCCTTAGTTATTTTGACCTCACTTCCGCCAAAAACCTCCTTTGCCCGTTCATAATGTTCTGGCTTCACGATGAGGAAGGACTTGCTGGCGTTTGGGTGGTACCCTATTTGTGGACCTCGCGATGTTACCACGTCCCACCACTTTTCCTGCTCCTGTAAGGTCGTCGGCATATGCCACTTGTTTGACCCCAGTTGTTTCAAATTTTATTTCTTGTTGGAGCACTGATAGGCCTATTGCATACATTGCCATTGCAGCAGGGTCCCCCTGTGTTGTTCCCTCGGTTGACTGTAAGATGGTATCACCTCTTACGGCCTTGTTGTTTACTATATAGAGGTTTGATGGATTCCTATAGGAGTTTTCAACGTACATTGCAAAGCTTGGACACTTGATCTTGATGTTGTGCAGTGCAGCCTTGCGGTTAAGTATGTTGAATGCGTTTGAAGCGTCGACCAGGAGAACGGCCTCACAATCACGTTGCTCAAATATCGTTCTCATGGCGTGAATAGCAGCTTCCCCTCCAGCTTGTTGGCCGGCACAGACTTGTAGGTTCCCTGCTGATGCCCTGACATCATCCTTTACCACCTCCATTATGCATTTTCCGATGATTCGTCTCAGCACTTCCCCCACTCCTATTGGCCTACATCCTGGATTCTTATCCAGGGGAATGAGGCGGCAGGCCGTCAGAGCATGAAGGTGATGGCAGCATGAGGATGCCAGCTTTCGTGCAAGGACGGCAATGGCCGTGCAGAGATCACTTGCTACGGGGCCAAACTTGTTAGTGCTGAGGATGACTCTCCATCTGTTTGCATCCAGACCTGAAGGGCCGGCACCTCCCTGAGTCTTCAGTGCCTTTTTCCACACCATCTCTCCTATAGCCACAGATTCGCCGCCATTTTATTACCTTAATATTAAATATCCTAATACATAAGTAGCTATCCTATCTGTGTTGAATTAGTTGAGCCGCAGATCTATGCGGCATTCAGTGACTGTAGCCTCATAGTCAATATCTGCAGCTGTTGTTGGCAATGGGGACGATGCTCTCGTTCCCGTGAGGCAGAGCAAAGCCGACCGAAGGAGAGAGAAGGACAGAAGACATCTCATCCAGGCTGCAACATAACTTCTGGGCTGCTGCTTCTGTTCGGATATCACCTCCGCGAGTCTGGCGTAGAAACATCTTGCACTTGGTCCCATCCCACCAGAGGTTGTGAACACTAGAGGAGTGAAGCTGCCTTGATCAACGTTCTGAATTCTCTCCCCGTATTCCCTTACCTTGTCGTTCTCGTTCCTCCTGTGTGCAGCATCGAGAGCTTAGTTATGGTGACATGCGACCATGGGATAAAAAAAATCCTGATGTCGAAGAAAGCTCGCTGTCCCCACGTCCAGAATCCTCGAGCACTGACGTCAACACGGGCTTCGTTAGATGTGTTTGAAGTCCTATGTTGGAAGATCTCACCGTCCAAAGGAAGGAGGGTCGGTTCTACCCTGACATCACGGCAGATTTCCTTCAACATATTTGCTGTGAAGTCCCTTACTTCGTCATGCCTCATGCATATGAAGCCCCCTTTCTTGCACACCATGGCGTGATCGGCGTCATAGGAAGAGCCACACACGCATTGGGAGGGCAAGCCTTCTACTAGCCGACCGTACCTTAGAGCAATGGCATCTGTAAATTCTTGTTTACTGAGACTGAAACCATTTGCTCTTATCAGTAAAGTAGTTAACCAGTTCGAGGCGCCCACCTCCTGCGCTATAGCTACTTTTTTTTTCAAATTCTCTGGTATTTGCAGCAACAGTTACTGCAACTTGTCACTTTGGCTGTGCTGTCGTTCTGTCGTAATGGACCTTCGAATCTTGTTCACTACTACTGCTGCCACCACTAATACCACTACTGCCACCACTACTACTACTGCTGCCACTGCTACTACAACTGCTGCCACCACTAATACTGCTGCTGCCACCACTACTACTGCTGCTGCCACCACTACTACTAATGCTGCCACTACTACTACTGCTGCTGCCACCAGTACTGCTACTACTGCCACCACTACTAATACTGCTGCCACCACTAATACTGCTGCTGCCACCACTACTACTGCTGCTACCACCACTACCACTACTACTGCTGCCACCACTACTACTACTGCTGCCACCACTACTACTAATGCTGCCACTACTACTACTGCTGCTGCCACCAGTACTACTACTACTGCTGCCATCACTACTACTGCTGCTGTGGTACCACCTTCACTACCACCGCCACCACCGCCACCACCACCACTACTACCGCCACCACCGCCGCCACCACCACTACCACCACCGCCACCGCCGCCACCACCACCGCCACCACCACCACCGCCACCGCCACCGCCACCACCACCACCACCGCCACCACCACCACTACCACAACCGCCACCGCCACCACCACCGCCACCACCACCACCACCACCGCCACCACCACCGCCACCACCATCACCGCCGCCACCACCACCACCACCACCACCGCCACCGCCACCACCACCGCCACCACCACCACCACCGCCACCACCACCACTACTACCACCACCACCGCCACCACCGCCGCCACCACCACCACCACCACCTTTGGACTGACATAACCATACTGGCCATGGAAGAGTTGAGTGTTATAGTACAATGTACATGCAGGGAGTTCTTCCACAGGGTGTACCTCAAGCATACTGTAGGGTGATAATGGCACTGTCGGATGACAATGGCACTGTCGGATGGCAATGGCACTGTCGGATGACAATGGAACTGTCGGATGACAATGGCACGGTCGAAAGACAATGGAACTCTCGGATGACAATGGCACTGTCGGAAGACAATGGAACTGTCGGATGGCAATGGCACTGTCGGATGACAATGGAACTGTCGGATGATAGTGGCACTGTAGGATGATAGTGGCACTATCGGATGATAGTGGTACTGTAGGGTGATAGGGGCACTGTAGGGTGATAGTGGCACTGTAGGATGATAGCCGCACTGTAGGGTGATAGTGGCACTGTAGGATGATAGTGGCACTGTAGGATGATAGGGGCACTGTAGGGTGATAGTGGCACTGTAGGATGATAGTGGCACTTTAGGATGATAGGTGCACTGTAGGGTGATAGTGGCACTGTAGGATGATAGTGGCACTTTAGGATGATAGGTGCACTGTAGGGTGATAGTGGCACTGTAGGATGATAGGGGCACTGTAGGATGATAGTGGAAACTGTAGGATGATAGTGGCACTGTAGGGTGATAGTGGCACTGTAGGGTGATAGTGGCACTGTAGGATGATAGTGGCACTGTAGGGTGATAGTGGCACTGTAGGGTGATAGTGGCACTGTAGGATGATAGTGGCACTGTAGGATGATAGTGGCACTGTAGGGTGATAGTGGCACTGTAGGATGATAGTGGCACTGCAGGATGATAGTGGCACTGTAGGGTGATACCAAGTATAATTTTCTTCGCTAGAGAACACGTAGCTCGTGATGAAGGTTTAATGACATTCTAAAGAAGTAATTTGATAATAATGTTTAGTGTTGCCGTGATGCTCACTCGTATGTTATATTGACCTTAGTTAAATGACTTTACCTGAGACAAACTAGGGGGACATATCTCTCTCTTAGCGTCAGCTTAATACAATTAACTTAACAAATATTTTAGAACAAATAACGATATACTATTCCACTCTCCTTATATCTGTCTGCTGTCTGTCCGCATTTCTGTTTTTCTGATCTGTCTCTTGGACTATATATACGCCTGTCTGTCTTTCACAACATGAATTTCCACTTTGGGAATTAATCACAAAATTATATGACATGATTAAACATATATAACTCTCAATGTAATTAACTGTACGCACAGCTAATTAAATTTCTTTCTTTATACTAATTACTGTAGTCATTTTCCCCTGTTAGTGAACAACATAATGCTTGTACCTATAATTAATTAACGTAATGACCAGACTGATGGTGTTTGTCCACGTGAGGGAGACTTTTGCCAGAGGTAGACCAGCAAGGCACTGGGTAAATGTAGATGTAGTAGTGCCACTATATGTAGTAGTGCCACTATATGTAGTAGTGCCACTAACACCGAGTATATGTAGTAGTGCCACTAAATGTAGTAGTACCACTAACACTGAGTATTTGTAGTAGTGCCACTATATGTAGTAGTGCCACTATATGTCGTAGTGCCACTATATGTAGTAGTACCACTAACACTGAGTATATGTAGTAGTGCCACTATATGTAGTAGTACCACTAACACTGAGTATATGTAGTAGTGCCACTATATGTAGTAGTACAACTAACACTGAGTATATGTAGTAGTGCCACTACATGTAGTAGTACCACTAACACTGAGTATATGTAATAGTGTCACTATATGTAGTAGTGCCACTATATGCAGTAGTGCCACTATATGTAGTAGTACCACTAACACTGAGTATATGTAGTAGTGCCACTATATGTAGTAGTACCACTAACACTGAGTATATGTAGTAGTGCCACTATATGTAGCAGTACCACTAACACTGAGTATATGTAGTCGTGTCACTATATGTAGTAGTGCCACTATATGTAGTAGTGCCACTAACACTGAGTATATGTAGTAGTGCCACTATATGTAGTAGTACAACTAACACTGAGTATATGTAATAGTGCCACCGTATGTAGTAGTGCCACTATATGTAGTAGTACCACTAACACTGAGTATTTGTAGTAGTGCCACTCTATGTAGTAGTGCCACTAACACTGAGTATATGTAGTAGTGCCACTATATGTAGTAGTACCACCAACACTGAGTATATGTAGTAGTGCCACTGTATGTAGTAGTGCCACTATATGTAGTAGTACCACTAACACTGAGTATATGTAGTAGTGCCACTGTATGTAGTAGTGCCACTATATGTAGTAGTGCCACTAACACTGAGTATATGTAGTAGTGCCACTATATGTAGTAGAACAACTAACACTGAGTATATGTAGTAGTGCCACTGTATGTAGTAGTGCCACTATATGTAGTAGTACAACTAACACTGAGTATATGTAGTAATGCCACTGTATGTAGTAGTGCCACTATATGTAGTAGTACCACTAACACTGAGTATATGTAGTAGTGCCACTATATGTAGTAGTTCCACTAACACTGAGTATATGTAGTAGTGCCACTATATGTAGTAGTACCACTAACACTGAGTATATGTAGTAGTGCCACTATATGTAGTAGTACCACTAAAACTGAGTATATGCAGTAGTGCCACTATATGTAGTAGTGCCACTAACACTGAGTATATGTAGTAGTGCCACTATATGAAGTAGTGCCACTAACACTGAGTATATGTAGTAGTGCCACTATATGTAGTAGTGCCACTATTTGTAGTAGTGCCACTATATGTAGTAGTGCCACTGTATGTAGTAGTACCACTAACACTGAGTATATGTAGTAGTGCCACTATATGTAGTAGTGCCACTAACACTGAGTATATGTAGTAGTGCCACTGTATGTAGTAGTGCCACTATATGTAGTAGTACCACTAACACTGAGTATATGTAGTAGTGCCACTATATGTAGTAGTGCCACTATATGTAGTAGTGCCACTATATGTAGTAGTGCCACTAACACTGAGTATATGTAGTAGTGCCACAATATGTAGTAGTGCCACTAACACTGAGTATATGTAGTAGTGCCACTGAATGTAGTAGTGCCACTAACACTGAGTATATGTAGTAGTGCCACTATATGTAGTAGTGCCACTAACACTGAGTATATGTAGTAGTGCCACTGTATGTAGTAGTACCACGAACACTGAGTATATGTAGTAGTGCCACTATATGTAGTCGTGTCACTATAAGTAGTAGTGCCACTAACACTGAGTATATGTAGTAGTGCCACTGTATGTAGTAGTGCCACTATATGTAGTAGTGCCACTAACACTGAGTATATGTAGTAGTGCCACTATATGTAGTAGTGCCACTAACACTAAGTATATGTAGTAGTGCCACTGTATGTAGTAGTGCCACTATATGTAGTAGTAACACTAACACTGAGTATATGTAGTAGTGCCAAGATATGTAGTAGTGCCACTAACACTGAGTATATGTAGTAGTGCCACTGTATGTAGTAGTGCCACTATATGTAGTAGTGCCACTATATGTAGTAGTACCACTAACATTGAGTATATGTAGTAGTGCCACTGTATGTAGTAGTGCCACTATATGTAGTAGTAACACTAACACTGAGTATATGTAGTAGTGCCAAGATATGTAGTAGTGCCACTAACACTGAGTATATGTAGTAGTGCCACTGTATGTAGTAGTGCCACTATATGTAGTAGTGCCACTATATGTAGTAGTACCACTAACATTGAGTATATGTAGTAGTGCCACTGTATGTAGTAGTGCCACTATATGTAGTAGTACCACTAACACTGAGTATATGTAGTAGTGCCACTATATGTAGTAGTGCCACTAACCCTGAGTATATGTAGTGGTGCCACTATATGTAGTAGTACCACTAACACTGAGTATATGTAGTAGTTCCAATAAATGTATTAGTGCCACTAACACTGAGTATATGTAGTAGTGCCACTGTATGTAGTAGTGCCACTAACATTGAGTATATGTAGTGGTACCACTCTATGTAGTAGTACCACTAACACTGAGTATATGTAGTAGTGCCACTGTATGTAGTAGTACCACTAACACTGAGTATATGTAGTAGTGCCACTGTATGTAGTAGTGCCACTATATGTAGTAGTGCCACTAACACTGAGTATATGTAGTAGTGCCACTATATGTAGTAGTTCCACTAACACTGAGTATATGTAGTAGTGCCACTATATGTAGTAGTACCACTAACACTGAGTATGTGTAGTAGTGCCACTATATGTAGTAGTACCACTAACACTGAGTATATGTAGTAGTGCCACTATATGTAGTAGTGCCATTAACACTGAGTATATGTAGTAGTGCCACTATATGTAGTAGTACCACTAACACTGAGTATATGTAGTAGTGCCACTATATGTAGTAGTGCCACCAACACTGAGTATATGTAGTAGTGCCACTATATGTAGTAGTGCCACTAACACTGAGTATATGTAGTAGTGCCACTATATGTAGTAGTGCCACTAACACTGAGTATATGTAGTAGTGCCACTATATGTAGTAGTGCCACTATTTGTAGTAGTGCCACTATATGTAGTAGTGCCACTGTATGTAGTAGTGCCACTAACACTGAGTATATGTAGTAGTGCCACTGTATGTAGTAGTGCCACTAACATTGAGTATATGTAGTAGTGCCACTATATGTTGTAGTGCCACTAACACTGAGTACATGTAGTAGTGCCACTGTATGTAGTAGTGCCACTATATGTAGTAGTACCACTAACACTGAGTATATGTAGTAGTGCCACTAACATGTAGTAGTGCCACTATATGTAGTAGTGCCACTATATGTAGTAGTGCCACTAACACTGAGTATATGTAGTAGTGCCACTGTATGTAGTAGTGCCACTATATGTAGTAGTGCCACTAACACTGAGTATATGTAGTAGTGCCACTATATGTAGTAGTGCCACAAACACTGAGTATATGTAGTAGTGCCACTGTATGTAGTAGTACCACTAACACTGAGTATATGTAGTAGTGCCACTGTATGTAGTAGTACCACTAACACTGAGTATATCTAGTAGTGCCACTATATGTAGTCGTGCCACTATAAGTAGTAGTGCCACTAACACTGAGTATATGTAGTAGTGCCACTGTATGTAGTAGTGCCACTATATGTAGTAGTGCCACTAACACTGAGTATATGTAGTAGTGCCACTATATGTAGTAGTGCCACTAACACTGAGTATATGTAGTAGTGCCACTGTATGTAGTAGTGCCACTAACACTGAGTATATGTAGTAGTGCCACTGTATGTAGTAGTGCCACTATATGTAGTAGTACCACTAACACTGAGTATATGTAGTAGTGCCACTATATGTAGTAGTGCCACTATATGTAGTAGTGCCACTATATGTAGTAGTGCCACTAACACTGAGTATATGTAGTAGTGCCACAATATGTAGTAGTGCCACTAACACTGAGTATATGTAGTAGTGCCACTGAATGTAGTAGTGCCACTAACACTGAGTATATGTAGTAGTGCCACTATATGTAGTAGTGCCACTAACACTGAGTATATGTAGTAGTGCCACTGTATGTAGTAGTACCACGAACACTGAGTATATGTAGTAGTGCCACTATATGTAGTCGTGTCACTATAAGTAGTAGTGCCACTAACACTGAGTATATGTAGTAGTGCCACTGTATGTAGTAGTGCCACTATATGTAGTAGTGCCACTAACACTGAGTATATGTAGTAGTGCCACTATATGTAGTAGTGCCACTAACACTGAGTATATGTAGTAGTGCCACTGTATGTAGTAGTGCCACTATATGTAGTAGTAACACTAACACTGAGTATATGTAGTAGTGCCATATATGTAGTAGTGCCACTAACACTGAGTATATGTAGTAGTGCCACTGTATGTAGTAGTGCCACTATATGTAGTAGTGCCACTATATGTAGTAGTACCACTAACATTAAGTATATGTAGTAGTGCCACTGTATGTAGTAGTGCCACTATATGTAGTAGTAACACTAACACTGAGTATATGTAGTAGTGCCAAGATATGTAGTAGTGCCACTAACACTGAGTATATGTAGTAGTGCCACTGTATGTAGTAGTGCCACTATATGTAGTAGTGCCACTATATGTAGTAGTACCACTAACATTGAGTATATGTAGTAGTGCCACTGTATGTAGTAGTGCCACTATATGTAGTAGTACCACTAACACTGAGTATATGTAGTATTGCCACTATATGTAGTAGTGCCACTAACCCTGAGTATATGTAGTGGTGCCACTATATGTAGTAGTACCACTAACACTGAGTATATGTAGTAGTTCCAATAAATGTATTAGTGCCACTAACACTGAGTATATGTAGTAGTGCCACTGTATGTAGTAGTGCCACTAACATTGAGTATATGTAGTGGTACCACTCTATGTAGTAGTACCACTAACACTGAGTATATGTAGTAGTGCCACTGTATGTAGTAGTACCACTAACACTGAGTATATGTAGTAGTGCCACTGTATGTAGTAGTGCCACTATATGTAGTAGTGCCACTAACACCGAGTATATGTAGTAGTGCCACTATATGTAGTAGTTCCACTAACACTGAGTATATGTAGTAGTGCCACTATATGTAGTAGTACCACTAACACTGAGTATGTGTAGTAGTGCCACTATATGTAGTAGTACCACTAACACTGAGTATATGTAGTAGTGCCACTATATGTAGTAGTGCCATTAACACTGAGTATATGTAGTAGTGCCACTATATGTAGTAGTACCACTAACACTGAGTATATGTAGTAGTGCCACTATATGTAGTAGTGCCACCAACACTGAGTATATGTAGTAGTGCCACTATATGTAGTAGTGCCACTAACACTGAGTATATGTAGTAGTGCCACTATATGTAGTAGTGCCACTAACACTGAGTATATGTAGTAGTGCCACTATATGTAGTAGTGCCACTATTTGTAGTAGTGCCACTATATGTAGTAGTGCCACTGTATGTAGTAGTGCCACTAACACTTAGTATATGTAGTAGTGCCACTGTATGTAGTAGTGCCACTAACATTGAGTATTTGTAGTAGTGCCACTATATGTTGTAGTGCCACTAACACTGAGTACATGTAGTAGTGCCACTGTATGTAGTAGTGCCACTATATGTAGTAGTACCACTAACACTGAGTATATGTAGTAGTGCCACTAACATGTAGTAGTGCCACTATATGTAGTAGTGCCACTATATGTAGTAGTGCCACTAACACTGAGTATATGTAGTAGTGCCACTGTATGTAGTAGTGCCACTATATGTAGTAGTGCCACTAACACTGAGTATATGTAGTAGTGCCACTATATGTAGTAGTGCCACAAACACTGAGTATATGTAGTAGTGCCACTGTATGTAGTAGTACCACTAACACTGAGTATATGTAGTAGTGCCACTGTATGTAGTAGTACCACTAACACTGAGTATATCTAGTAGTGCCACTATATGTAGTCGTGCCACTATAAGTAGTAGTGCCACTAACACTGAGTATATGTAGTAGTGCCACTGTATGTAGTAGTGCCACTATATGTAGTAGTGCCACTAACACTGAGTATATGTAGTAGTGCCACTATATGTAGTAGTGCCACTAACACTGAGTATATGTAGTAGTGCCACTGTATGTAGTAGTGGCACTAACACTGAGTATATGTAGTAGTGCCACTGTATGTAGTAGTGCCACTATATGTAGTAGTGCCACTGTATGTAGTAGTGCCACTAACACTGAGTATATGAAGTAGTGCCACTGTATGTAGTAGTGCCACTATATGTAGTAGTGCCACTATATGTAGTAGTACCACTAACATTAAGTATATGTAGTAGTGCCACTGTATGTAGTAGTGCCACTATATGTAGTAGTAACACTAACACTGAGTATATGTAGTAGTGCCACTATATGTAGTAGTGCCACTAACACTGAGTATATGTAGTAGTGCCACTGTATGTAGTAGTGCCACTATATGTAGTAGTGCCACTATATGTAGTAGTACCACTAACATTGAGTATATGTAGTAGTGCCACTGTATGTAGTAGTGCCACTATATGTAGTAGTACCACTAACACTGAGTATATGTAGTAGTGCCACTATATGTAGTAGTGCCACTAACCCTGAGTATATGTAGTGGTGCCACTATATGTAGTAGTACCACTAACACTGAGTATATGTAGTAGTTCCAATAAATGTATTAGTGCCACTAACACTGAGTATATGTAGTAGTGCCACTGTATGTAGTAGTGCCACTAACATTGAGTATATGTAGTGGTACCACTCTATGTAGTAGTACCACTAACACTGAGTATATGTAGTAGTGCCACTGTATGTAGTAGTACCACTAACACTGAGTATATGTAGTAGTGCCACTGTATGTAGTAGTGCCACTATATGTAGTAGTGCCACTAACACCGAGTATATGTAGTAGTGCCACTATATGTAGTAGTTCCACTAACACTGAGTATATGTAGTAGTGCCACTATATGTAGTAGTACCACTAACACTGAGTATGTGTAGTAGTGCCACTATATGTAGTAGTACCACTAACACTGAGTATATGTAGTAGTGCCACTATATGTAGTAGTGCCATTAACACTGAGTATATGTAGTAGTGCCACTATATGTAGTAGTACCACTAACACTGAGTATATGTAGTAGTGCCACTATATGTAGTAGTGCCACTAACACTGAGTATATGTAGTAGTGCCACTATATGTAGTAGTGCCACTAACACTGAGTATATGTAGTAGTGCCACTATATGTAGTAGTGCCACTAACACTGAGTATATGTAGTAGTGCCACTATATGTAGTAGTGCCACTATTTGTAGTAGTGCCACTATATGTAGTAGTGCCACTGTATGTAGTAGTGCCACTAACACTGAGTATATGTAGTAGTGCCACTGTATGTAGTAGTGCCACTAACACTGAGTATATGTAGTAGTGCCACTATATGTTGTAGTGCCACTAACACTGAGTATATGTAGTAGTGCCACTGTATGTAGTAGTGCCACTATATGTAGTAGTACCACTAACACTGAGTATATGTAGTAGTGCCACTAACATGTAGTAGTGCCACTATATGTAGTAGTGCCACTATATGTAGTAGTGCCACTAACACTGAGTATATGTAGTAGTGCCACTGTATGTAGTAGTGCCACTATATGTAGTAGTGCCACTAACACTGAGTATATGTAGTAGTGCCACTATATGTAGTAGTGCCACAAACACTGAGTATATGTAGTAGTGCCACTGTATGTAGTAGTACCACTAACACTGAGTATATGTAGTAGTGCCACTGTATGTAGTAGTACCACTAACACTGAGTATATCTAGTAGTGCCACTATATGTAGTCGTGCCACTATAAGTAGTAGTGCCACTAACACTGAGTATATGTAGTAGTGCCACTGTATGTAGTAGTGCCACTATATGTAGTAGTGCCACTAACACTGAGTATATGTAGTAGTGCCACTATATGTAGTAGTGCCACTAACACTGAGTATATGTAGTAGTGCCACTGTATGTAGTAGTGGCACTAACACTGAGTATATGTAGTAGTGCCACTGTATGTAGTAGTGCCACTATATGTAGTAGTGCCACTGTATGTAGTAGTGCCACTAACACTGAGTATATGAAGTAGTGCCACTAAATGTAGTAGTGCCACTATATGTAGTAGTGCCACTAACACTGAGTATATGTAGTAGTTCCACTATATGTATTAGTGCCACTAACACTGAAGTATATGTAGTAGTGCCACTGTATGTAGTAGTGCCAATAACATTGAGTATATGTAGTAGTGCCACTATATGTAGTAGTACCATTAACACTGAGTATATGTAGTAGTGCCACTATATGTAGTAGTGCCACTAACACTGAGTATATGTAGTAGTGCCACTGTATGTAGTAGTGCCACTAACATTGAGTATACAGTATGTAGTGGTACCACTCTTTGTAGTAGTACCACTAACACTGAGTATATGTAGTAGTGCCACTGTATGTAGTAGTACCACTAACACTGAGTATCTGTAGTAGTGCCACTGTATGTAGTAGTGCCACTATATGTAGTAGTGCCAATAACACTGAGTATATGTAGTAGTGCCACTCTATGTAGTAGTGCCACTAACGCTGAGTATATGTAGTAGTGCCACTATATGTAGTAGTGCCACTATATGTAGTCGTGCCACTATTTGTAGTAGTGCCACTATATGTAGTAGTGCCACTGTATGTAGTAGTACCACTAACACTGAGTATATGTAGTAGTGCCACTGTATGTAGTAGTGCCACTAACACTGAGTATACGTAGTAGTGCCACTATATGTTGTAGTGCCACTAACACTGAGTATATGTAGTAGTGCCACTGCATGTAGTAGTACCACTAACACTGAGTATACGTAGTAGTGCCACTGTATGTAGTAGTGCCACTATATGTAGTAGTGCCACTAACACTGAGTATATGTAGTAGTGCCACTATATGTAGTAGTTCCACTAACACTGAGTATATGTAGTAGTGCCACTATATGTAGTAGTACCACTAACACTGAGTATATGTAGTAGTGCCACTATATGTAGTAGTACCACTAACACTGAGTATATGTAGTAGTGCCACTATATGTAGTAGTGCCATTAACACTGAGTATATGTAGTAGTGCCACTATATGTAGTAGTACCACTAACACTGAGTATATGTAGTAGTGCCACTATATGTAGTAGTGCCACTAACACTGAGTATATGTAGTAGTGCCACTATATGTAGTAGTGCCACTAACACTGAGTATATGTAGTAGTGCCACTATATGTAGTAGTGCCACTATTTGTAGTAGTGCCACTATATGTAGTAGTGCCACTGTATGTAGTAGTACCACTAACACTGAGTATATGTAGTAGTGCCACTGTATGTAGTAGTGCCACTAACACTGAGTATATGTAGTAGTGCCACTATATGTAGTAGTACCACTAACACTGAGTATATGTAGTAGTGCCACTAACACTGAGTATATGTAGTAGTGCCACTATATGTAGTAGTGCCACTAACACTGAGTATATGTAGTAGTGCCACTGTATATAGTAGTGCCACTATATGTAGTAGTGCCACTAACACTGAGTATATGTAGTAGTGCCACTATATGTAGTAGTGCCACTAACACTGAGTATATGTAGTAGTGCCACTGTATGTAGTAGTACCACTAACACTGAGTATATGTAGTAGTGCCACTATATGTAGTAGTGCCACTAACACTGAGTATATGTAGTAGTGCCACTGTATGTAGTAGTGGCACTAACACTGAGTATATGTAGTAGTGCCACTGTATGTAGTAGTGCCACTATATGTAGTAGTGCCACTGTATGTAGTAGTGCCACTAACACTGAGTATATGAAGTAGTGCCACTGTATGTAGTAGTGCCACTATATGTAGTAGTGCCACTATCACTGAGTATATGTAGTAGTTCCACTATATGTATTAGTGCCACTAACACTGTAGTATATGTAGTAGTGCCACTGTATGTAGTAGTGCCACTAACACTGAGTATATGTAGTAGTGCCACTGTATGTAGTAGTACCACTAACACTGAGTATACGTAGTAGTGCCACTGTATGTAGTAGTGCCACTATATGTAGTAGTGCCACTAACACTGAGTATATGTAGTAGTGCCACTATATGTAGTAGTTCCACTAACACTGAGTATATGTAGTAGTGCCACTATATGTAGTAGTACCACTAACACTGAGTATATGTAGTAGTGCCACTATATGTAGTAGTACCACTAACACTGAGTATATGTAGTAGTGCCTCTATATGTAGTAGTGCCACTAACCCTGAGTATATGTAGTGGTGCCACTATATGTAGTAGTACCACTAACACTGAGTATATGTAGTAGTTCCACTATATGTATTAGTGCCACTAACACTGAGTATATGTAGTAGTGCCACTGTATGTAGTAGTGCCACTAACATTGAGTATACAGTATGTAGTGGTACCACTCTTTGTAGTAGTACCACTAACACTGAGTATATGTAGTAGTGCCACTGTATGTAGTAGTACCACTAACACTGAGTATATGTAGTAGTGCCACTGTATGTAGTAGTGCCACTATATGTAGTAGTGCCACTAACACTGAGTATATGTAGTAGTGCCACTCTATGTAGTAGTGCCACTAACACTGAGTATATGTAGTAGTGCCACTATATGTAGTAGTGCCACTATATGTAGTCGTGCCACTATTTGTAGTAGTGCCACTATATGTAGTAGTGCCACTGTATGTAGTAGTACCACTAACACTGAGTATATGTAGTAGTGCCACTGTATGTAGTAGTGCTACTAACACTGAGTATACGTAGTAGTGCCACTACATGTAGTAGTGCCACTGTATGTAGTAGTACCACTAACACTGAGTATACGTAGTAGTGCCACTGTATGTAGTAGTGCTACTATATGTAGTAGTGCCACTAACACTGAGTATATGTAGTAGTGCCACTATATGTAGTAGTTCCACTAACACTGAGTATATGTAGTAGTGCCACTATATGTAGTAGTACCACTAACACTGAGTATATGTAGTAGTGCCACTATATGTAGTAGTGCCATTAACACTGAGTATATGTAGTAGTGCCACTATATGTAGTAGTACCACTAACACTGAGTATATGTAGTAGTGCCACTATATGTAGTAGTGCCACTAACACTGAGTATATGTAGTAGTGCCACTATATGTAGTAGTGCCACTAACACTGAGTATATGTAGTAGTGCCACTATATGTAGTAGTGCCACTATTTGTAGTAGTGCCACTATATGTAGTAGTGCCACTGTATGCAGTAGTACCACTAACACTGAGTATATGTAGTAGTGCCACTGTATGTAGTCGTGCCACTAACACTGAGTATATGTAGTAGTGCCACTATATGTTGTAGTGCCACTAACACTGAGTATATGTAGTAGTGCCACTGTATGTAATAGTGCCACTATATGTAGTAGTACCACTAACACTGAGTATATGTAGTAGTGCCACTAACACTGAGTATATGTAGTAGTGCCACTAAATGTAGTAGTGCCACTAACACTGAGTATATGTAGTAGTGCCACTGTATATAGTAGTGCCACTATATGTAGTAGTGCCACTAACACTGAGTATATGTAGTAGTGCCACTATATGTAGTAGTGCCACTAACACTGAGTATATGTAGTAGTGCCACTGTATGTAGTAGTACCACTAACACTGAGTATATGTAGTAGTGCCACTATATGTAGTCGTGCCACTGTAAGTAGTAGTGCAACTAACACTGAGTATATGTAGTAGTGCCACTGTATGTAGTAGTGCCACTATATGTAGTAGTGCCACTATATGTATTAGTGCCACTAACACTGTAGTATATGTAGTAGTGCCACTGTATGTAGTAGTGCCACTAACACTGAGTATATGTAGTAGTGCCACTGTATGTAGTAGTACCACTAACACTGAGTATACGTAGTATTGCCACTGTATGTAGTAGTGCCACTATATGTAGTAGTGCCACTAACACTGAGTATATGTAGTAGTGCCACTATATGTAGTAGTTCCACTAACACTGAGTATATGTAGTAGTGCCACTATATGTAGTAGTACCACTAACACTGAGTATATGTAGTAGTGCCACTATATGTAGTAGTACCACTAACACTGAGTATATGTAGTAGTGCCACTATATGTAGTAGTGCCATTAACACTGAGTATATGTAGTAGTGCCACTATATGTAGTAGTACCACTAACACTGAGTATATGTAGTAGTGCCACTATATGTAGTAGTGCCACTATATGTAGTAGTGCCACTATATGTAGTAGTGCCACTATTTGTAGTAGTGCCACTATATGTAGTAGTGCCACTGTATGTAGTAGTACCACTAACACTGAGTATATGTAGTAGTGCCACTGTATGTAGTAGTGCCACTAACACTGAGTATATGTAGTAGTGCCACTAACACTGAGTATATGTAGTAGTGCCACTGTATGTAGTAGTGCCACTATATGTAGTAGTACCACTAACACTGAGTATATGTAGTAGTGCCACTATATGTAGTAGTGCCACTATATGTAGTAGTGCCACTAACACTGAGTATATGTAGTAGTGCCACTGTATATAGTAGTGCCACTATATGTAGTAGTGCCACTAACACTGAGTATATGTAGTAGTGCCACTATATGTAGTAGTGCCACTAACACTGAGTATATGTAGTAGTGCCACTGTATGTAGTAGTACCACTAACACTGAGTATATGTAGTAGTGCCACTATATGTAGTCGTGCCACTGTAAGTAGTAGTGCAACTAACACTGAGTATATGTAGTAGTGCCACTGTATGTAGTAGTGCCACTATATGTAGTAGTGCCACTAACACTGAGTATATGTAGTAGTGCCACTATATGTAGTAGTGCCACTAACACTGAGTATATGTAGTAGTGCCACTGTATGTAGTAGTGGCACTAACACTGAGTATATGTAGTAGTGCCACTGTATGTAGTAGTGCCACTATATGTAGTTGTGCCACTGTATGTAGTAGTGCCACTAACACTGAGTATATGAAGTAGTGCCACTGTATGTAGTAGTGCCACTATATGTAGTAGTGCCACTAACACTGAGTATATGTAGTAGTTCCACTATATGTATTAGTGCCACTAACACTGTAGTATATGTAGTAGTGCCACTGTATGTAGTAGTGCCACTAACACTGAGTATATGTAGTAGTGCCACTGTATGTAGTAGTACCACTAACACTGAGTATATGTAGTAGTGCCACTATATGTAGTAGTGCCACTATATGTAGTAGTGCCACTAACACTGAGTATATGTAGTAGTGCCACTATATGTAGTAGTGCCACTAACACTGAGTATATGTAGTAGTGCCACTATATGTAGTAGTACCACTAACACTGAGTATATGTAGTAGTGCCACTATATGTAGTAGTACCACTAACACTGAGTATATGTAGTAGTGCCACTATATGTAGTAGTGCCACTAACACTGAGTATATGTAGTAGTGCCACTATATGTAGTAGTACCACTAACACTGAGTATATGTAGTAGTGCCACTATATGTAGTGGTGCCACTATATGTAGTAGTGCCACTGTATTTAGTAGTGCCACTGTATGTAGTAGTGCCACTATATGTAGTAGTGCCACTGTATGTAGTTGTGCCATGATATGTAGTAGTGACACTAACACTGAGTATATGTAGTAGTGCCACTGTATGTAGTAGTGCCACTAACACTGAGTATATGTAGTAGTGCCACTATATGTAGTAGTGCCACTAACACTGAGTATATGTAGTAGTGCCACTATATGTAGTGGTGCCACTATATGTAGTAGTACCACTAACACTGAGTATATGTAGTAGTGCCACTATATGTAGTAGTGCCACTATATGTAGTAGTGCCACTAACACTGACTATATGTAGCAGTTCCACTAACACTGAGTATATGTAGTAGTGCCACTATATGTATTAGTTCCACTAACACTGAGTATATGTAGTAGTGCCACTATATGTAGTAGTGCCACTAACACTGAGTATATGTAGTAGTGCCACTGTATGTAGTAGTACCACTAACACTGAGTATATGTAGTAGTGCCACTATATGTAGTCGTGCCACTATAAGTAGTAGTGCCACTAACACTGAGTATATGTAGTAGTGCCACTGTATGTAGTAGTGCCACTATATGTAGTAGTGCCACTAACACTGAGTATATGTAGTAGTGCCACTATATGTAGTAGTGCCACTAACACTGAGTATATGTAGTAGTGCCACTGTATGTAGTAGTGGCACTAACACTGAGTATATGTAGTAGTGCCACTGTATGTAGTAGTGCCACTATGTGTAGTTGTGCCACTGTATGTAGTAGTGCCACTAACACTGAGTATATGAAGTAGTGCCACTGTATGTAGTAGTGCCACTATATGTAGTAGTGCCACTAACACTGAGTATATGTAGTAGTTCCACTATATGTATTAGTGCCACTAACACTGTAGTATATGTAGTAGTGCCACTGTATGTAGTAGTGCCACTAACATTGAGTATATGTAGTGGTACCACTCTACAGTATGTAGTAGTACCACTAACACTGAGTATATGTAGTAGTGCCACTATATGTAGTAGTACCATTAACACTGAGTATATGTAGTAGTGCCACTATATGTAGTAGTGCCACTAACACTGAGTATATGTAGTAGTGCCACTATGTAGTGGTGCCACTCTATGTAGTACTGCCACTAACACTGAGTATATGCAATGGTGCCACTATATGTAGTAGTACCACTAACACTGAGTATATGTAGTAGTGCCACTAACACTGAGTATATGTAGTAGTGCCACTGTATGTAGTAGTACCACTAACACTGAGTATATGTAGTAGTGCCACTATATGTAGTAGTGCCACTAACACTGAGTATATGTAGTAGTGTCACTATATGTAGTAGTACCACTAACACTGAGTATATGTAGTAGTGCCACTATATGTAGTAGTGCCACTAACACTGGGTATATGTAGTAGTGCCACTGTATGTAGTGGTGCCACTATATGTAGTAGTGCCACTAACACTGAGTATATGTAGTAGTGCCACTATATATAGTAGTACCACTAACACTGAGTATATGTAGTAGTGCCACTATATGTAGTGGTGCCACTATATGTAGTAGTGCCACTGTATTTAGTAGTGCCACTGTATGTAGTAGTGCCACTATATGTAGTAGTGCCACTGTATGTAGTTGTGCCATTATATGTAGTAGTGCCACTAACACTGAGTATATGTAGTAGTGCCACTATATGTAGTAGTGCCACTGTATGTAGTTGTGCCATTATATGTAGTAGTGCCACTAACACTGAGTATATGTAGTAGTGCCACTATATGTAGTAGTGCCACTAACACTGAGTATATGTAGTAGTGCCACTATATGTAGTGGTGCCACTATATGTAGTAGTACCACTAACACTGAGTATATGTAGTAGTGCCACTATATGTAGTAGTGCCACTAACACTGAGTATATGTAGTAGTGCCACTATATGTAGTAGTGCCACTAACACTAACTATATGTAGTAGTGCCACTAACACTGACTATATGTAGCAGTTCCACTAACACTGAGTATATGTAGTAGTGCCACTATATGTATTAGTTCCACTAACACTGAGTATATGTAGTAGTGCCACTATATGTTGTAGTGCCACTAACACTGAGTATATATAGTAGTGCCACTAAGTATATGTAGTAGTGTCACTAACTCTGAGCAAGTTAAGGGCCACAGTTAAACATGTTAGTTGTGCCGTAAGTTAAGGGCCACAGTTAAACATGTTAGTTGTACCGTAAGTTAAGGACCACAGTTAAACATGTTAGTTGTGCCGTAAGTTAAGGACCACAGTTAACCACGTTCTCACATCTTCAATTAGCAAGGTTGAAAAAATCACCCGAGGAAGCTTTGAAAATCCGGCAGTTGGTGAGTGTAGCCGTTATGGTCGATATTGTAGGCAGGTTATAGCGTGTAATGATGCTTCCTGCGCCTGTTGGATGCCATTATCTTCACCTCATGTTTACGTACAACTTTCCCAAAGCTTTATTGTGTTTGGTGTGTGTAGTGGTGACCTGTGTGGTGACCTGTGAGTGGTGACCTGTGTGGTGACCTCTGTGTGGTGACCTGTGTGTGGTGACCTGTGTGTGGTGACCTGTGTGGCGACCTGTGTGTGGTGACCTGTGTGTGGTGACCTGTGTGTGGTGACCTGTGTGTGGTGACCTGTGTGTGGTGACCTGTGTGTGGTGATCTGTGTGTGGTGACCTGTGTGGTGACCTGTGTGTGGTGACCTGTGTGTGGTGACGTGTGTGTGGTGACCTGTGTGTGGTGACCCGTGTGTGGTGACCTGTGTGGTGATC
The DNA here is from genome assembly GCA_958450375.1 of Homarus gammarus. Lineage (NCBI taxonomy): Eukaryota > Metazoa > Arthropoda > Malacostraca > Decapoda > Nephropidae > Homarus > Homarus gammarus. The sequence goes on from CAUDMG010000936.1 coordinate 29,802, forward strand.
TGTGTGTGGTGATCTGTGTGTGGTGACCTGTGTGTGGTGACCTGTGTGGTGACCTGTGTGTGGTGACCTGTGTGGTGACCTGTGTGTGGTGACCTGTGTGTGGTGACCTGTGTGTGGTGACCTCTGTGGTGACCTGTGTGTGGTGACCTGTGTGTGGTGACCTGTGTGTGGTGACCCGTGTGTGGTGACCCGTGTGTGGTGACCTGTGTGTGGTGACCTGTGTGTGGTGACCTGTGTGTGGTGACCTGTGTGTGGTGACCTGTGTGTGGTGACCTGTGTGTGGTGACCTGTGTGTGGTGACCTGTGTGTGGTACACTCCCTCTCTGTCCGGCTTTTAATGATACAACACAGTACACCTTCAGTACACCTGGCCCACACCTTCAGTACACCTGGCCCACACCTTCAGTACACCTGGCCCACACCTTCAGCACACCTGGCCCACACCTTCAGTACACCTGGCCCACACCTTCAGTACACCTGGCCCACACCTTCAGTACACCTGGCCCACACCTTCAGTACACCTGGCCCACACCTGGCTCACACCTTCAGCACACCTGGCCCACACCTTCAGCACACCTGGCCCACACCTTCAGTACACCTGGCCCACACCTTCAGTACACCTGGCCCACACCTTCAGTACACCTGGCCCACACCTTCAGTACACCTGGCCCACACCTCCACTTCCTCACACTTGGCTGACTGCTGGTGCCTCGGGATCGAACTAGCGATTCTTAGGGAAGGGGGCGAGCGTTGTATCCACTCGACCACCGCACCCTATAACACTCTAGAACCATCTAACCTAACCTAACCTAACCTAACTCAATGATAGGAGGAGAAAGTGGTAGACGTCAGAGTGACCCCCGACCAGTTACCTCACGCCACGCCCGCATACACGTGTGACCCAGACTTGTATATTAAAGTGAAGTTCTTAACATACCAGCAGCATCGTACGGTCTCCTGCGCTCCTCTTAAGATTATGGAGATGAAGAATGATGGAATGTTTATTGTGTGAGGGAGGAATGTTGCCTCTAACACGAGAGAGAGAGAGAGAGAGAGAGAGAGAGAGAGAGAGAGAGAGAGAGAGAGAGAGGGGGGGTACTGTAACATCGCTAGGCCTTCACGGAGTGGTGTCGCACTTAACCACGACCCTCCATTCTTAACCACGACCCTCCACTCTTAACCACGACCCTCCACTCTTAACCACGACCCTCCACTCTAAACCACGACCCTCCACTCTTAACCACGACCCTCCACTCTTAACCACGACCCTCCACTCTAAACCACGACCCTTCACTCTTAACCACGACCCTCCATTCTTAACCACGAACCCTCCACTCTTAACCACGAACCCTCCACTCTTAACCACGACCCTCCACTCTTAACCACGACCCTCCACTCTTAACCACGACCCTCCACTCTTAACCACGGCCCTCCACTCTTAACCACGACCCTCCACTCTTAACCACGGCCCTCCACTCTTAACCACGGCCCTCCACTCTTAACCACGGCCCTCCACTCTTAACCACGGCCCTCCACTCTTAACCACGGCCCTCCACTCTTAACCACGGCCCTCCACTCTTAACCACGGCCCTCCACTCTTAACCACGGCCCTCCACTCTTAACCACGGCCCTCCACTCTTAACCACGGCCCTCCACTCTTAACCACGGCCCTCCACTCTTAACCACGACCCTCCACTCTTAACCACGGCCCTCCACTCTTAATCACGGCCCTCCACTCTTAACCACGGCCCTCCACTCTTAACCACGGCCCTCCACTCTTAACCACGGCCCTCCACTCTTAACTACAACCCTCCACTCTTAACCACGGCCCTCCACTCTTAACCACGGCCCTCCACTCTTAACCACGGCCCTCCACTCTTAACCACGGCCTTCCACTCTTAACCACGGCCCTCCACTCTTAACCACGGCCCTCCACTCTTAACCACGGCCCTCCACTCTTAACCACGGCCCTCCACTCTTAACCACGGCCCTCCACTCTTAACCACGGCCCTCCACTCTTAACCACGACCCTCCACTCTTAACCACGGCCCTCCACTCTTAACCACGGCCCTCCACTCTTAACCACGACCCTCCACTCTTAACCACGGCCCTCCACTCTTAACCACGGCCCTCCACTCTTAACCACGACCCTCCACTCTTAACCACGGCCCTCCACTCTTAACCACGCCCTCCACTCTTAACCACGGCCCTCCACTCTTAACCACGACCCTCCACTCTTAACCACGGCCCTCCACTCTTAACTACAACCCTCCACTCTTAACCACGGCCCTCCACTCTTAACCACGACCCTCCACTCTTAACCACGGCCCTCCACTCTTAACCACGGCCCTCCACTCTTAACCACGGCCCTCCACTCTTAACCACGGCCCTCCACTCTTAACCACGACCCTCCACTCTTAACCACGGCCCTCCACTCTTAACTACAACCCTCCACTCTTAACCACGACCCTCCACTCTTAACCACGGCCCTCCACTCTTAACCACGGCCCTCCACTCTTAACCACGGCCCTCCACTCTTAACTACAACCCTCTCCTTTACCTTGTCTCCCTCCGATTGGTTCATTACAGGGTCTAGTGGTCACCTACTCTCAGTGCTTCACGGGCAGTGTAATGTTGTCTCCTAACTGGTGTTAAGTGAACGTGTCTAGTTAAGGTAGAGTCTCAGTGTAATGTTGTCTCCTAACTGGTGTTAAGTGAACGTATCTAGTTAAGGTAGAGTCTCAGTGTAATGTTGTCTCCTAACTGGTGTTAAGTGAACGTATCTAGTTAAGGTAGAGTCTCAGTGTAATGTTGTCTCCTAACTGGTGTTAAGTGAACGTATCTAGTTAAGGTAGAGTCTCAGTGTAATGTTGTCTCCTAACTGGTGTTAAGTGAACGTATCTAGTTAAGGTAGAGTCTCAGTGTAATGTTGTCTCCTAACTGGTGTTAGTAATAGTAAAAATATACTAATAACAGAACAATAATAGTAAGACTAACAGGAATAACACGACAAAAGGAATTTGACAACAACAGTAATAAAAAGACAGAAAACTGTAGAGATGAACATGAGAACATTAACAATAGAAGACTGACACCTCCCCAGAACATTAATGCCCACTAGATTATCAGAACAATATCTGTAACAAGAACGAGAGAACAATAACAGTAGCAAAAATAGCAGAATAATAACACTTTAAAAAATAACAAATGAATAACAGTAACAAGAACAAGAGAACACCAGTTTGAGCAAGAGAATATTTTAACACTCACCAATAACAGTAAGGTTGACCCTCTTGTTCCTGGTAGGAGTGAGGAGGAAGTCGACCCTACAGCGATATATGCCGCCGTCCTCCGCCTCCACCCTCTCCACCAGCAGGGCGGCGGGGGAACTGTCTGTCCTGAACGACGTCCTTCTCGCTAGGGTGGAGTTGGCGTCAGGTTTTGTCTCCTTAGGTCGCCCTCCCAACAGCTCTCGGTAGTCGTAGCTGTTGGCAGAATATGAATATTGAGTAACTTGTAACTGTTGGCAGGGGATTAATAATGGTGTTATTTGTAGCTGTTGTCAGATGAATACTGAGTGACTTGTAGCTGTTGGCGGATGAATACTGAATTACTTTTAGCGGTTGGCGGATGAATACTGAGTGACTTGTAGCTGTTGGCGGATGAATACTGAAACACTTTTAGCGGTTGGCGGATGAATACTGAGTGACTTGTAGCTGTTGGCGGATGAATACTGAAATACTTGTAGCTGTTGGCGGATGAATACTGAAACACTTGTAGCGGTTGGCGGATGAATACTGAGTTACTGTTACTACTGTTGTGCTACTGTTACTACTGTTGTGTTACTGTTACTACTGTTGTGTTACTGTTATTACTGTTGTGTTACTGTTACTACTGCTGTGCTACTGTTGTGTTACTGTTATTACTGTTGTGCTACTGTTACTACTGTTGTGTTACTGTTATTACTGTTGTGTTACTGTTACTACTGTTGTGTTACTGTTACTACTGTTGTGTTACTGTTATTACTGTTGTGTTACTGTTACTACTGTTGTGTTACTGTTATCACTGTTGTGTTACTGTTACTACTGTTGTGTTACTGTTACTACTGTTGTGTTACTGTTACTACTGTTGTGTTACTGTTATTACTGTTGTGTTACTGTTACTACTGTTGTGTTACTGTTATTACTGTTGTGTTACTGTTATTACTGTTGTGTTACTGTTACTACTGTTGTGTTACTGTTACTACTGTTGTGTTACTGTTACTACTGTTGTGTTACTGTTATTACTGTTGTGCTACTGTTGTGCTACTGTTGTTTCACTGTTACTACTGTTGTGTTACTGTTACTACTGTTGTGTTACTGTTATTACTGTTGTGTCACTGTTATTTCTGTTGTGTTACTGTTACTACTGTTGTGTTACTGTTATTACTGTTGTGTTACTGTTATCACTGTTGTGTTACTGTTATTACTGTTGTGTTACTGTTATTACTGTTGTGTCACTGTTATTTCTGTTGTGTTACTGTTATTACTGTTACTATTATTACTGTTATATATACTGTTATGTTATTGAAATAAACTGAGCTAACCTTTGCATCAGAATCACTAGTAATATAGGAATCATTTGTAACATTAGAATCACTAGCAGTATTCAAATGACTAGTTACACTACAATCTCTAGTAGTAATAGAACCAATAATATTATTAAAATAACTAGCAGTAATGGAATCACCCTCTAACAATGAAATCACGAGCAGCTATTAGGTTCAATAGTAAGATTAGAATCACTATTTTATTTTATTTTATTAAATGCCAACAGCATCTGGTGTTCCAAGGCGGTCACCCATCCAAGTACTAACCAGAACCAATGTTGCTTAACTTCGCTGATCGGACGAGAAGCGGTGTTTTCAACGTGGTATGGCAGCTAGTTGAAATAGAATAACTAGCAGTACCAATAGAATCACTTATATTAAAGGAATCACATAACGTAACGAACCACTTGCAGTAATAGATTCTCTAATAGTTATAGAATCACTAGAAACAATAGAATAACTATTAATATTAGAATTACATCAGCGAAAAGTGTAAAATATTCTCGTTTAGCAATAAGATGGAAGCTTTCTAGAGAGAGAGAGAGAGAGAGAGAGAGAGACACCTCACCTGTACAGCGGAGTGTGAACGCCTTCCTTGATCCACAATATAAGCTGGACTGAATCATGAGGATCGCTTATATCCAGGTCACAGGGTAGAGCTGCCAGACCTCCCTCCACAACCGTCACCTCCCGTATGTCGACTGTAACAACAATAACATTATAACACTGAGCCATGATGTAACACTGATATAAATGGCCGTGATATATTGCAACACTGATATATATGGCCATGATGTATTGTAACACTGATATAAATGGCCATGATATATTGTAACACTGATATAAATGACCACGATATATTGTAACACTGATATAAATGACCATGATGTATTGTAACACTGTTATAAATGGCCATGATGTACTGTGCAATTATTGTGCAAGTCTTTGATTTATGTCAAACTTGTAAATGGTCACAAAATTAGATGAATTGTAAATGATCATGAAACAGTGTAAACAGGTGTAAATGATCATTAAACAGTGTAAAACAGAGAAAAATAACAATGAAATATTATTTTGGTAAATCAACGTCTGATTGAAGAATTTGTAAATAATAATATATTGTAAAATTCAGCTGTACTTGGCCAAGATATATTGTAAAAACTGTTACATAAGAATGAGTTTTTTAAGATTCATGTAAATGACCGGAAGGTATATCATAACTTAGTAGGATATGATAATGAAGTGTTGTAAATGATAATGAGGTGTTGTAAATGATAATGAGGTGTTGTAAATGATAATGATAATGAGGTGTTGTAAATGATAATGAGGTGTTGTAAATGATAATGAAGTGTTGTAAATGATAATGAGGTGTTGTAAATGATAATGAAGTGTTGTAAATGATATTGAGGTGTTGTAAATAATAACGAGGAGTTGTAAATGACGTTGTTAATGAGTTATGTAGATGACATATATGAATATTTTGTAAAAGTTTTGTAAAAGGGTTTCTCAATGATGCTTTGTAAATCTGCACTGTATATTGCCCCCACTATAGTAACCGCTCACCTTAAAGAGACGTTCACCTAGTACAGACGTTCACCTAGTAGAGACGTTCACCGAGTACAGACATTCACCTAGTACAGACGTTCACCTAGTACAGACGTTCACCTAGTACAGACGTTCACCTAGTACAGACGTTCACCTAGTACAGACGTTCACCTAGTAAAGACGTTCACCTATTACAGACGCTCACCTATAACAGACGTTCACCCAATACAGATGTTCACCTATTACAGCCGTTCACTCAGTACAGACGTTCACCCAGTACAAACGTTCACCTATTACAGACGTTCACCCAGTACAGACGTTCACCCAGTACAGACGTTCACCCAGTACAGACGTTCACCCAGTACAGACGTTCACCTATTACAGACGTTCACCTATTACAGACGTTCACCCAGTACAGATGTTCACCCAGTACAGACGTTCACCTAGTACAGACGTTCACCTATTACAGACGTTCACAAAGTACAGACGTTCACCCAGTACAGACGTTCACCCAGTACAAACGTTCACCTATTACAGACGTTCACCTATTACAGACGTTCACCCAGTACAGATGTTCACCCAGTACAGACGTTCACCTAGTACAGACGTTCACCCAGTACAGACGTTCACCTAGTACAGACGTTCACCTAGTACAGACGTTCACCCAGTATAGACGTTCACCCAGTACAGACGTTCACCCGGTACAGACGTTCACCTAGTACAGACGTTCACCCAGTACAGACGTTCACCTAGTACAGACGTTCACCCAGTACAGACGTTCACACAGTACAGACGTTCACCCAGTATAGACGTTCACACAGTACAGACGTTCACCCAGTACAGACGTTCACCCAGTACAGACGTTCACCCAGTATAGACGTTCACCTAGTACGGACGTTCACCTAGTACAGACGTTCACCCGGTACAGACGTTCACCTAGTACAGACGTTCACCTATTACAGACGTTCACACAGTACAGACGTTCACCCAGTACAGACGTTCACCTAGTACAGACGTTCACCCAGTACAGATGTTCACCTAGTACAGACGTTCACCTAGTAAAGACGTTCACCTATTACAGACGTTCACCTATAACAGACGTTCACCTAATACAGATGTTCACCTATTACAGCCGTTCACTCAGTACAGACGTTCACCCAGTACAAACGTTCACCTATTACAGACGTTCACCTATTACAGACGTTCACCCAGTACAGATGTTCACCCAGTACAGACGTTCACCTAGTACAGACGTTCACCCAGTACAGACGTTCACCTAGTACAGACGTTCACCCAGTACAGACGTTCACCCAATACAGACGTTCACCCAGTACAGACGTTCACCTAGTACAGACGTTCACCTATTACAGACGTTCACAAAGTACAGACGTTCACCCAGTACAGACGTTCACCCAGTACAAACGTTCACCTATTACAGACGTTCACCTATTACAGACGTTCACCCAGTACAGATGTTCACCCAGTACAGACGTTCACCTAGTACAGACGTTCACCCAGTACAGACGTTCACCTAGTACAGACGTTCACCTAGTACAGACGTTCACCCAGTACAGACGTTCACCCGGTACAGACGTTCACCTAGTACAGACGTTCACCCAGTACAGACGTTCACCTATTACAGACGTTCACACAGTACAGACGTTCACCCAGTACAGACGTTCACCCAGTGCAGACGTTCACCCAGTATAGACGTTCACCTAGTACAGACGTTCACCCGGTACAGACGTTCACCTAGTACAGACGTTCACCTATTACAGACGTTCACACAGTACAGACGTTCACCTAGTACAGACGTTCACCCAGTACAGACGTTCACCTAGTACGGACGTTCACCTAGTACAGATGTTCACCTAGTACAAACGTTCACCTTGCACAGACGTTCACCTAATACAAACGTTCACCTAGCAAAGACATTCACCTAGTATAAACGTTCACCTAGTACAGGCGTTCACCTAGTATAAACGTTCACCTAGCACAGACGTTCACCTAGCACAGACGTTCACCAAGTATAAACGTTCATCTAGCATAGACGTTCACCTAGTATAAACGTTCACCTAGTACAAACGTTCATCTAGCACAGACGTTCACCTAGTACAGACATTCACCTAGTACAAACGTTCACCTAGTACAGACGTTCACCTAGTACAGACGTTCACCTAGCACAGACGTTCACCTAGTAGAGACGTTCACCTAGTAGAGACGTTCACCTAGTACAGATGTTCACCTAGCAGAGACGTTCACCTAGTACAGACGTTCACCTAGTACAGACGTTCACCTAGTACAGACGTTCACCTAGTACAGATGTTCACGTAGTACAGACGTTCACCCAGTATAGACGTTCACCTTGTACAGACGTTCACCTATTACAGACGTTCACCCAGTACAGACGTTCACCCAGTACAGACGTTCACCCAGTACAGACGTTCACCTAGTACAGACGTTCACCTAGTACAGACGTTCACCCAGTACAGACGTTCACCCAGTACAGACGTTCACCTAGTACAGACGTTCACCCAGTACAGACGTTCACCTAGTACAGACGTTCACCCAGTACAGACGTTCACCTAGTACAGACGTTCACCTAGTACAGACGTTCACCTAGTACAGACGTTCACCTAGTACAGACGTTCACCCAGTACAGACGTTCACCTAGTACAGACGTTCACCTAGTACAGACGTTCACCCAGTACAGACGTTCACCTAGTACAGACGTTCACCTAGTACAGACGTTCACCTAGTACAGACGTTCACCTAGTACAGACGTTCACCCAGTACAGATGTTCACCCAGTACAGACGTTCACCTAGTACAGATGTTCACCGAGTACAGACGTTCACCTAGTACAGACGTTCACCTAGTACAGATGTTCACCTAGTACAGACGTTCACCAAGTATAAACGTTCACCTAGTACAGACATTCACCTAGTATAAACGTTCACCTAGTACAGACGTTCACCTAGTACAGACGTTCACCTAGTACAGACGTTCACTTAGTACAGACGTTCACCTAGTACAGACATTCACCTAGTACAGACGTTCACCTAGTAAAGACGTTCACCTAGTACAGACGGTCACCAAGTACAGATGTTCACCTAGTACAGACGTTCACCTAGTACAGACATTCACCTAGTACAGACGTTCACCTAGTAAAGACGTTCACCTAGTACAGACGGTCACCAAGTACAGATGTTCACCTAGTACAGACGTTCACCTAGTACAAACGTTCACCTAGTACAGACGTTCACCTAGTACAGACGTTCACCTAGTTACGACGTTTCCCTAAATGGGGAACGTTACAACTGCCCATTTGAAACTTAAGGAAAGTTGGTCAGTGATAATTGAAATAAATTAGGGTGATTAGGGAAGCAATTAAGACCTGCAGTTTACAACTCTTTGACCCCAGACCCTTAAAGAGTGTGTTATGGAGCACCTTGAATACCTCCTGAGTTATGGTGGTGACAGTTACAGTTTGTGATATCTTGGTAGTTAAGCTGTTGATAGGTTACTACTACTACTACTACTACTACTACTACTACTACTAATAATAATAATAATAATAATAATAGAAAATGCGATAAAATATCAGATTAAAAAATTCAGTAAAGTTGGCCATGAATGTAAAAATTAAGAAGTTTTCAAAAACAAACAAGAAATGTAGTAATTTCCAGGTCTCGCTAAAGTTTGTAAGTAGAGTTAACAAGTAGGAAGTCGAAGGTATAAAAGTATATTGCTCTTTTAACTTGAGATGAGTGTTAAAAGCTATTAAGTGTTAAATGAACGTATCTAGTTAAGGTAGAGTCTCAGTGTAATGTTGTCTCCTAACTGGTGTTGAGTGAACGTATCTAGTTAAGGTAGAGTCTCAGTGTAATGTTGTCTCCTAACTGGTGTTGAGGGAACGCATCTAGTTAAGGTAGAGTCTCAGTGTCCCAGCACCACCGGTAACAACTACCCGGTACAGCTTCTCTTGCAACCACTACCCGGTACAGCCTCTCCTGTAACCACTACCCGGTACAGCCTCTCCTTTAACAACTACCCGGTAGAACCTCTCCTGTAACCACTACCCGGTACAGCCTCTCCTGTAACAACTACCCGGTACAGCCTCTCCTGTAACCACTACCCGGTACAACCTCTCCTGTAACCACTACCCGGTACAGCCTCTCCTGTAACAACTACCCGGTACAGCCCTCCTGTAACCACTACCCGGTACAACCTCTCCTGCAACCACTACCCGGTACAGCCTCTCCTGTAACCACTACCCGGTACAGCCTCTCCTGCAACCACTACCCGGTACAACCTCTCCTATAACCACTACCCGGTACAGCTTCTACTGTAACCACTACCCGGTACAGCGTCTCAGGTAACCACTGCCCGGTACAGCGTCTCCTGTAACCACTGCCCGGTACAGCCTCTTCTGTAACCACTACCCGTACAGCCTCTCCTGTAACAACCACCCGGTAAAGCCTCTCGTGTAGCCACTACCCGGTACAGCCTCTCCTGTAGCAACTACCCGGTACAGCCTCTCCTGTAACCACTACCCGGTACAGCCTCTCCTGTAACCACTACCCGGTACAGCCTCTCCTGTAACCACTACCCGGTACAGCCTCTCCTATAACCACTACGCGGTACAGCCTCTCCTGTAAAAACTACCCGGTACAGCCTCTCCTGTAACAACTACCCGGTACAGCCTCTCCTGTAACCACTACCCGGTACAGCCTCTCCTGTAACCATTACCCGGTACAGCCTCTCCTGCAACCACTACCCGGTACAGCTTCTTCTGTAACCACTACCCGGTACAGCGTCTCCTGTAACCACTGCCCGGTACAGCCTCTTCTGTAACCACTACCCGTACAGCCTCTCCTGTAACAACCACCCGGTAAAGCCTCTCCTGTAGCCACTACCCGGTACAGCCTCTCCTGTAGCAACTACCCGGTACAGCCTCTCCTGTAACCACTACCCGGTACAGCCTCTCCTGTAACCACTACCCGGTACAGCCTCTCCTGTAACCACTACCCGGTACAGCCTCTCCTGTAACCACTACCCGGTACAGCCTCTTCTGTGCTCACATAAACCACGAGGGTGGTAGTTGTGGAAAATTCATAAATTTCTATTATAAAATATAGAGGCTTAAAAGACACACACACACCTCACTTTGTTTTTGAGTGCATTTGCCAGTATCTATCAGTTAATTGATCCATAGTAAGTTGGCAATATGAGGACCTCCTCTACATCACACTGCTTGGTGAGCTTTTTGGATTTTCTGCACAAAAACTTGGAGAAACGTAAGACATCACTGGCCGTTGCCCTTGTGGACTTCAGGAAGGCCTTTGACCTTGTTGATCACTGCACTGTTATTAACAAGGCTATTGCACTTGGGCTGCCCACCAACCTGGTCTCATGGCTCACTGATTTCTTGAGTGGACGTCGCCAGGCAGTGAGGTATCAGGGCTTGGTCTCTACATTCCAACACCTCACCTGCGGTGTTCCCCAGGGGACCAAGATGGGACCACTGTGTTTCCTCATCCTGATCAACGACGCTCTATCAGACACTCCTCACAGGTGGAAGTACATGGATGACTGCACTGTGGGGGTTTCAGTGGACTACTCATCGCTACAAGGCATGGACTACGGAGAACAAGTTCACCATCAACCACACCAAAACCGTAGTCATGCACATCAATACCGCCACTACTCCAGTGCAAGCCCCAGCAGTCACAGTGGGTGCCCATCCTCTCCAGCTGGTGCAGTCTGCCAAACTCCTGGGTGTAACTATAGACAACAAACGTGACTGGAAGGCCCATGTAAATAACACAGTCAAGGCAGCCTTGTACCGTCTCTACATGCTACGAAGACTTAGGTCACTTGGGACACCCACGCCAGAGCTGAGGACCATCTACAACGCCTTTATTCTCCCCAAACTAACGTATGCATCACCAGCCTGTTCGTCTTCTCTCAACTCCACCCAACAACGTCAGCTAGAGAAGGTACAGAAAAGGGCCTGCAGAATTATGTTCGGCGCAGACTACTCCGGCTACACCAACGCTCTCTCCACCCTGAAAATGCCATCCCTCAGTGACCTCCACCACCAAGCACTGGAAAAGTTTGGCAGTGGACTACTGCACCATCCTCGCCATCGCCACCTCCTGCCACCTGCAGCCCCCCACCCACCTCGCGCAGTCCGCCACTACAACAAAATTCAGCCCATAAGGGCCCGCACCGATAGATATAAGAACAGCACCATCCCATCTATTGTTAAAATAATAAACAACTCCTGATTTATGTACTGTACAGCCCTGTAAATGTATTCAATGCATATTATATCATTATGTCTAAATTAAATGTAAGTCTGTATATTTTCAGCCACCGGCTGCAACTCTATTAATAAACCGTTTATTATTATTATTATTATTATTATTACACACACACGCACACACACGCACACACACACACGCACACACATTAATATTTATGGCCTGACTCTGTTATTTACTTTAGTTAACTCAGGCTTTCCTGACCTGACTCATAGTGTGTTGCCTCAGAGAAGAAATA
>CAUDMG010000936.1:47500-217500 GCA_958450375.1 Homarus gammarus
GTGTGACTGTGTGTGAGAGGTGTGTGAGAGGTGTGACTGTGTGGGAGAGGTGTGTGGGAGGTGTGTGAGAGGTGTGACTCTGTGGGAGAGGTGTGTGGGAGAGGTGTGTGAGAGGTGTGACTGTGTGTGAGAGGTGTGTAAGAGGTGTGTGGGAGGTGTGTGAGAGGTGTGACTGTGGGAGAGGTGTGTGAGAGGTGTGACTGTGTGGGAGAGGTGTGTGAGAGGTGTGACTGTGTGTGAGAGGTGTGTGAGAGGTGTGACTGTGTGGGAGAGGCGTGTGAGAGGTGTGACTGTGTGTGAGAGGTGTGTGAGAGGTGTGACTGTGTGGGAGAGGAGTGTGAGACGTGTGACTGTGGGAGAGGTGTGTGAGAGGTGTGACTGTGTGGGAGAGGTGTGTGAGAGGTGTGACTGTGTGGGAGAGGTGTGTGAGAGGTTTGACTGTGGGAGAGGTGTGTGAGAGGTGTGACTGTGTGGGAGAGGTGTGTGAGAGGTGTGACTGTGTGGGAGAGGTGTGTGAGAGGTGTGACTGTGTGGGAGAGGTGCGTGAGAGGTGTGTGAGAGGTGTGACTGTGTGTGAGAGGTGTGTGCGAGGTGTGACTGTGTGTGAGAGGTGTGTGAGAGGTGTGACTGTGTGTGAGGTGTGACTGTGTGGGAGAGGGGTGTGAGAGGTGTGACTGTGTGGGAGAGGGGTGTGAGAGGTGTGACTGTGTGGGAGAGGAGTGTGAGAGGTGTGACTGTGCGGGAGAGGGGTGTGAGAGGTGTGACTGTGTGTGAGAGGTGTGTGAGAGGTGTGTGAGAGGTGTGACTGTGTGTGAGAGGTGTGTGAGAGGTGTGACTGTGTGGGAGAGGGGTGTGAGAGGTGTGACTGTGTGGGAGAGGAGTGTGAGAGGTGTGACTGTGTGGGAGAGGGGTGTGAGAGGTGTGACTGTGTGGGAGAGGGGTGTGAGAGGTGTGACTGTGTGGGAGAGGTGTGTGAGAGGTGTGACTGTGTGGGAGAGGAGTGTGAGAGGTGTGACTGTATGGGAGAGGAGTGTGAGAGGTGTGACTGTATGGGAGAGGTGTGTGAGAGGTGTGACTGTGTGGGAGAGGTGTGTGAGAGGTGTGACTGTGTGGGAGAGGGGTGTGAGAGGTGTGACTGTGTGGGAGAGGGGTGTGAGAGGTGTGACTGTGTGGGAGAGGTGTGTGAGAGGTGTGACTGTGTGGGAGAGGTGTGTGAGAGGTGTGACTGTGTGGGAGAGGAGTGTGAGAGGTGTGACTGTGTGGGAGAGGAGTGTGAGAGGTGTGACTGTGTGGGAGAGGTGTGTGAGAGGTGTGACTGTGTGTGAGAGGTGTATGAGAGGTGTGACTGTGTGGGAGAGGTGTGTGAGAGGTGTGACTGTGTGCGAGAGGTGTGTGAGGGGTGTGACTGTGTGGGAGAGGTGTGTGAGAGGTGTGACTGTGTGGGAGAGGTGTGTGAGAGATGTGTGAGAGGTGTGACTGTGTGGGAGAGGGGTGTGAGAGGTGTGACTCTGTGTGAGAGGTTTGTGAGAGGTGTGACTGTGTGGGAGAGGGGTGTGAGAGGTGTGACTTTGTGGGAGAGGGGTGTGAGAGGTGTGACTGTGTGGGAGAGGTGTGTGAGAGGTGTGACTGTGTGGGAGAGGAGTGTGAGAGGTGTGACTGTATGGGAGAGGAGTGTGAGAGGTGTGACTGTATGGGAGAGGTGTGTGAGAGGTGTGACTGTGTGGGAGAGGTGTGTGAGAGGTGTGACTGTGTGGGAGAGGGGTGTGAGAGGTGTGACTGTGTGGGAGAGGGGTGTGAGAGGTGTGACTGTGTGGGAGAGGTGTGTGAGAGGTGTGACTGTGTGGGAGAGGTGTGTGAGAGGTGTGACTGTGTGGGAGAGGAGTGTGAGAGGTGTGACTGTGTGGGAGAGGAGTGTGAGAGGTGTGACTGTGTGGGAGAGGTGTGTGAGAGATGTGTGAGAGGTGTGACTGTGTGGGAGAGGTGTGAGAGAGGTGTGACTGTGTGGGAGAGGAGTGTGAGAGGTGTGACTGTGTGGGAGAGGTGTGTGAGAGGTGTGACTGTGTGGGAGGGGGGTGTGAGAGGTGTGACTGTGTGGGAGAGGAGTGTGAGAGGTGTGACTGTGTGGGAGAGGAGTGTGAGAGGTGTGACTGTGTGGGAGAGGAGTGTGAGAGGTGTGACTGTGTGGGAGAGGGGTGTGAGAGGTGTGACTGTGTGGGAGAGGAGTGTGAGAGGTGTGACTGTGTGGGAGAGGAGTGTGAGAGGTGTGGGAGAGGGGTGTGAGAGGTGTGACTGTGTGGGAGAGGTGTGTGAGAGGTGTGACTGTGTGGGAGAGGGGTGTGAGAGGTGTGACTGTGTGGGAGAGGGGTGTGAGAGGTGTGACTGTGTGGGAGAGGGGTGTGAGAGGTGTGACTGTGTGGGAGAGGGGTGTGAGAGGTGTGACTGTGTGGGAGAGGGGTGTGAGAGGTGTGGGAGAGGGGTGTGAGAGGTGTGACTGTGGGAGAGGTGTGTGAGAGGTGTGACTGTGTGGGAGAGGGGTGTGAGAGGTGTGACTGTATGGGAGAGGGGTGTGAGAGGTGTAGTGACGTTTGTATTGATCACTGTCCTTGTCTTACTGCCCCTCCCTCACCCTTACTCCTCTTCCCTCCCTCACCCTTATTCTCCCTCCCTCCCTCATCCTTATTCTTCTTCCCTCCCTCACCCTTATTCTCCCTCCTTCCCTCACCCTTACTCTTCTTCCCTCCCTCACCCTTATTCTCCCTCCCTCTCTCATCTCTCTCCTCTCTTGTTCCGAAAGCTTTTACAGAGAGAGAGAGAGAGAGAGGGAGAGAGAGCCCCCGGCTATCAGTCCTTCAATCCATTTAAACCCTCTCTCTTAATTACTCTATGAAACACACACACACACACACACACACACACACCCACACACACACACACACACACACACACATTCCAGTTATCGCCTCCACATCCTTAGTCGTGTCAAGTCCCTCAGGGTTCCCCCGCCATAGCTCTTGAGTGTTTACACAACATTCACACTTGCTCAGCTCACGTTTGCTTCCCCTGTCTGGTCTGCTACACAACGAGGACTCGTAGAAGGAGTGGGCGTGCAACAATGTTCTTATACACCACTTACTACCACCTGAGATCCCTGGTCCGCTAGTTGCTGTCCCACACCACAACCCATATGACCACGTACTGATCACTATAACAACAGCCCCGTTGTAACAATCATCAACAACTGTCTCACACCACAACCCATATGACCACGTACTGATCACTATAACAACAGCCCCGTTGTTACAATCATCAACAACTGTCTCACACCACAACCCATATGACCACGTACTGATCACTATAACAACAGCCCCGTTGTTACAATCATCAACAACTGTCTCACACCACAACCCATATGACCACGTACTGATCACTATAACAACAGCCCCGTTGCTACAATCATCAACAACTGTCTCACACCACAACCCATATGACCACGTACTGATCACTATAACAACAGCCCCGTTGTTACAATCATCAACAACTGTCTCACACCACAACCCATATGACCACGTACTGATCACTATAACAACAGCCCCGTTGTTACAATCATCAACAACTGTCTCACACCACAACCCATATGACCACGTACTGATCACTATAACAACAGCCCCGTTGTTACAATCATCAACAACTGTCTCACACCACAACCCATATGACCACGTACTGATCACTATAACAACAGCCCCGTTGTTACAATCATCAACAACTGTCTCACACCACAACTCATATGACCACGTACTGATCACTATAACAACAGCCCCGTTGTTACAATCATCAACAACTGTCTCACACCACAACCCATATGACCACGTACTGATCACTATAACAACAGCCCCGTTGTTACAATCATCAACAACTGTCTCACACCACAACCCATATGACCACGTACTGATCACTATAACAACAGCCCCGTTGTTACAATCATCAACAACTGTCTCACACCACAACCCATGTGACCACGTACTGATCACTATAACAACAGCCCCGTTGTTACAATCATCAACAACTGTCTCACACCACAACCCATATGACCACGTACTGATCACTATAACAACAGCCCCGTTGTTACAATCATCAACAACTGTCTCACACCACAACCCATATGACCACGTACTGATCACTATAACAACAGCCCCGTTGTTACAATCATCAACAACTCTCTCACACCACAACCCATATGACCACGTACTGATCACTATAACAACAGCCCCGTTGTTACAATCATCAACAACTGTCTCACACCACAACCCATATGACCACGTACTGATCACTATAACAACAGCCCCGTTGTTACAATCATCAACAACTGTCTCACACCACAACCCATATGACCACGTACTGATCACTATAACAACAGCCCCGTTGTTACAATCATCAACAACTGTCTCACACCACAACCCATATGACCACGTACTGATCACTATAACAACAGCCCCGTTGTTACAATCATCAACAACTGTCTCACACCACAACCCATATGACCACGTACTGATCACTATAACAACAGCCCCGTTGTTACAATCATCAACAAATGTCTCACACCACAACCCATATGACCACGTACTGATCACTATAACAACAGCCCCGTTGTTACAATCATCAACAACTGTCTCACACCACAACCCATATGACCACGTACTGATCACTATAACAACAGCCCCGTTGTTACAATCATCAACAACTGTCTCACACCACGACCCATATGACCACGTACTGATCACTATAACAACAGCCCCGTTGTTACAATCATCAACAACTGTCTCACACCACAACCCATATGACCACGTACTGATCACTATAACAACAGCCCCGTTGTTACAATCATCAACAACTATCTCACACCACAACCCATATGACCACGTACTGATCACTATAGCAACAGCCCCGTTGTTACAATCATCAACAACTGTCTCACACCACAACCCATATGACCACGTACTGATCACTATAACAACAGCCCCGTTGCTACAATCATCAACAACTGTCTCACACCACAACCCATATGACCACGTACTGATCACTATAACAACAGCCCCGTTGTTACAATCATCAACAACTGTCTCACACCACAACCCATATGACCACGTACTGATCACTATAACAACAGCCCCGTTGTTACAATCATCAACAACTGTCTCACACCACAACCCATATGACCACGTACTGATCACTATAACAACAGCCCCGTTGTTACAATCATCAACAACTCGTAGATAACTTGTGTGTTCACTCCTTGACAATATTTTGTTCAGTAACTACTTAAAGCCCCTGTTAACTCACGCTCTCCCTGCCATTATATATTGTACGTACTTTGTTATTTTTTTACTTTTAGTTATGGTTGCTGTGTTACCCTCTACAACACCACCAGAGAGGACAGTACTACAACCACCTGTTATCCTCTACAACACCACCAGAGAGGACAGTACTACAACCACCTGTTATCATCTACAACACCACCAGAGAGGACAGTACTACAACCACCTGTTATCATCTACAACACCATCAGAGGACAGTACTACAACCACCTGTTATCATCTACAACACCATCAGAGGACAGTACTACAACCACCTGTTATCATCTACAACACCATCAGAGGACAGTACTCCCCATGTCGCTATGATCATCCTTTAGCGACAGCAGCAGCAGGATTACATGCTTAGGTTAGGATATCAGCCTAAACCAATCAAAGAAGAGACGTTAGAGTTTCATCCAATCAGCGGTCTTAACATGAGAATTTCCTCCAATCAGCGGAGATCATAATACAATAAGATGGAGTAAAATTCGTCCAATCAACGTGTGAGAGGTAGAAATATAAATGGCCAGAGAGAGAGAGAGAGAGAGAGAGAGAGAGATGTATTTGCTGCAGTGACATAATAAAATTAAAGCCTTGACGTGTTATTATTTTGTGTGTGTGTGTGTGTGTATGTGTGTGTGTGTCTGTGTGTGTGTGTGTGTGTGTGTGTGTCAGATCCCAGAGTAGGTAACTAAACATCAAACACACCACAGAAACTTTAAATATATCACCCTCACCACACCCTCACTGCACCCACACCACACCCTCACCACACCCTCACTGCACCCACACCACACCCTCACCACACCCTCACTGCACCCACACCACACCCTCACTGCACCCACCCCACACCCTCACCTTACCCACCCCACACCCTCACCGCACCCTCACCACACCCACACCGCACTCTCACTGCACCCACACCGCACCCTCACCACACCCTCACTGCACCCACACCGCACCCTCACCACACCCTCACTGCACCCACACCGCACCCTCACCACACCCTCACTGCACCCACACCGCACCCTCACCACACCCCACACCCTCACTGCACCCACACCGCACCCTCACCACACCCTCACCGCACCCTCCCCACACCCTCACAGCACCCACCCCACACCCTCACCACACCCTCACTGCACCCAAACCGCACCCACCCCACACCCTCACTGCACCCACACCGCATCCTCACCACACCCTCACTGCACCCACACCGCACCCACCCCACACCCTCACTGAACCCACACCGCACCCTCACCACACCCTCACAGCACCCACCCCACACCCTCACCGCACCCTCCCCACACCCTCACTGCCCCCACACCGCACCCACCCCGCACCCTCACTGCACCCACACCGCACCCTCACCACACCCTCACAGCACCCACCCCACACCCTCACCGCCCCCTCCCCACACCCTCACTGCACCCACACCGCATCCTCCCCACACCCTCACCGCACCCTCACTGTACCCACCCCACACCCTCACTGCACCCACCCCACACCCTCACTGCACCCACCCCACACCCTCACTGCACCCACCCCACACCCTCACTGCACCCACCCCACACCCTCACCGCACCCTCACCACACCCACACCGCACCCACCCCACACCCTCACCGCACCCACCCCACACCCTCACAGCACCCACACCGCACCCTCCCCACACCCTCACCGCACCCTCACCACACCCACACCCACCCCACACCCTCACCGCACCCACCCCACACCCTCACTGCACCCACACCGCACCCTCACCACACCCTCACCGTACCCTCCCCACACCCTCACCACACCCACACCGCACCCTCACTGCACCCACCCTACACCCTCACTGCACCCACCCCACACCCTCACTGCACCCACCCTCACTGCACCCTCACCACACCCTCACCGCACCCTCACCACACCCTCACCGCACCCTCCCCACACCCTCACCACACCCACACCGCACCCACCCTACACCCACCCCACACCCACACCACACCCACCCCACACCCTCACTGCACCCACCCCCACACCCTCACTGCCCCCACCCCACACCCACACCACACCCACCCCACACCCTCACTGCACCCACCCCACACCCTCACTGCCCCCACCCTACACCCTCACTCCACCCACCCCACACCCTCACTGCACCCACCCCACACCCTCACTGCACCCACCCCACACCCTCACTGCCCCCACCCCACACCCACACCACACCCACCCCACACCCTCACTGCACCCACCCCACACCCTCACTCCACCCACCCCACACCCTCACTCCACCCACCCCACACCCTCACTGCCCCCACCCCACACCCTCACTGCACCCACCCCACACCCTCACCGCACCCGTAAGTCTGACCATATTCACCCCAGTATTAACACTACAAACAACTATTACAAGGTGATGACAACTGTCTATAATACTTCCCTATATTCTCTCAACATGTGAGGTATGATACACTCCCGCACCCACATGAGGTATGATACACTCCCGCACCCACAGGAGGTATGATACACTCCCGCACCCACATGAGGTATGATACACTCCCGCACCCACATGAGCAAGATCACAACATGTGAGGTATGATACACTCCCGCACCCACATGAGCAAGATCACATCCGCAAATATCTTGGTGTCAGCTCCACACTGCGGATGCCTGTTGGTACCTCTGGTAGGTGTGTGTGTGCTGCACACAACCTCACTATCACCAATACCTTGTTTAGGCAGGCCGACAAGTTCAAGGGTTCGTAGCAACGCCCACGATCCAAACACTGGCATCTCATTGACTACATCATTGTCAGAGAAAGAGATCGCCGAGATGTCCTCATCACCTGTGCCATGCGTGGCTAAGACCACTGCGACAAATAGTAATCCTGTACATGGCCTTCATCGACCTAACCAAGGCCTTCGACTCAGTCAGTAGGGAAGCCTTCTTGCAGACCCTCAGCCGTTTTGGCTGCCACAAAATTCATTGCCATTGTGAGACAACTCCACAACGGCACCCAGTCTGAGTTCTTCCCCATCCAAACTGAGGTATAACAAGGATGTGTACTGGCACCAACTCTCTTGTCTATTTTCTTGGCTGCCTTCCTTACTCGTGCCAGTGCCAATTTAGCCGGCGGGGTGGACATCGAGTACCGGATGAAGGGCCTTTTCAACATAAGACGACTCCAGGCAGGAACAATGGTGTTGGCAGCTTCCATTCCTGAACTTTAGTAGGCTGACAACCTCACCCTTGTCACTCACACTGGACGCTACCTACAGGAGATCCTGAACACCTATGCAGATGCGTATGCACACTTCGGCCTTAAGCTGAATGTATGCAAGACTCAGATTCTCTTTCAGCCTGCCCCTGGTTCAGCCACACCTCCACCATCCATTCAGCTTAACGTTACTACCCTCTCTAATGTTACCAACTTTCGGTATCTCGGCGCTGATCTGTCCACCACCCTGGACATCGATGAAGAGATTCAATATTGGATCAGATGTGCATCTCAAGCCTTTGGCAGACCCCATACCCGTGTCTTAAGCTGTAGGGAGCTGAAATTATCTACAAAGTTGCACGTATATCGAGCAGTGGTCCTCCCCACCCTGCTACATGGCAGCGAGACATGAGTCACATGCAGGAGGCACCTCAAGGTTCTTGAAAACTTTCACCAAAGTAGTCTACGTTCCATCCTCCGAGTTTGATGGGAAGACAGGAGAACAAATGCCAGTATTCTTGCTGACACCAACTGTAGGAGCATCGAGGCAACCATTTTCCATGAACAACTACGCTAGACTGGCCATGTTACCTGCATGGACGACAGCAATCTGCTAAAGCAGTTACTTTACAGTCACCTAACAAATAGTAAACGTAACGCTGGAAGGCAATTGAAAGGGTATAAGGATAGACTTAAGACAAACCTGAAAAAGTGTCAAATCGACCCCCTCACCTGGGAGACGATTACTTCACACCGAAACGTTTGGAGGAGCATCACACGAGAAGGTGTCAATACTTTCGAGTTAGCCCGACTGCAAAACGAGGCAGACAAGCGCCAGCGCCGGAAAGACGCTGCCCCTCCCCTCCCGCACTAGATGTAGCCCTGCACATGTGCAACATCTGTGATCTACCCTGCCGGTCCCGTATCGGCCTCTCTAGTTACCTTAGAGCTCACAAACGAAGGTGACATTCTTAATAACTCATATCATTGTATCATAGCTGGATGATCGTCATACTCGATTCCGAGTGACAGCAGAGTAGTAGTAGTAGTAGTGTGTGTGTGTGTGTGTGTGTGTGTGTGTGTGTGTGTGTGTGTGCGTGTGTGTGTACACTGTAATTTATCTATTTTTTCCTTTATACCTCTCCTAGTTTATTGCCTCCCTGTGTCACACCAGACTTTATCTCCTTCTGCCTCCCTTCCCCCTTCCTCTTCCTCTTTCTCTCTCTCTCTCTCTCTCTCTCTCTCTCTCTCTCCTTTTGTCTGTTTGTATGTCGGTTTGTCTGTCAGTCTGTCTGTCCGATTTCTTTCTCTCTCTTTTTCTCTCCTGTGTGTGTGTGTGTGTGTGTGTGTGCGTGTGTGCATGTGCGTGTGTGTGTGCGTGTGTGTGTCCATCATTCACTCATTTTCTACTCCATCCACTCCATTTCCTCTCCTCCCTCTCCCTTTCCTTTATCATTCTTGATTTATAGCGCTCCTCGAGTGTGTCCTTTCCCTCTCACCTCTCCCTCTCACCTCTCTCTCTTTCCCTCTCCCTCTCTCTCTCTCTCTCTCATCAGTTTCCTCTTTCAAACTTTTCTCCTCAACTTTTTGCCAAGATTTATTCTTTTCCTTCCTTCTCGTTCTTCTTCGCCTCTTTTCTTCCTCTTCCTCTCCTTTCTCTTCCTCCTTCCTTCCTCCTCTTCCTCTCCTTTCTTTTCCTCCTTCATTCCTCCTCTTCCTCTTCCTTCTTCCTTTCTCCTCTTCCTCTCCTTTCTCTTCCTCCTTCCTTCCTCCTGTTCCTCTGCTTTCTCTTCTTCCTTCCTTCCTCCTCTTCCACTTCCTTCTTCCTTCCTCCTCTTCCTCCCTTCCCTCCTCCCATTATCTTCATCATCCTAATAATAATGATAAATCCAAATTCCATCTTCCTCCACCTCCTTCCTCTCCTTTTCTCCCTTCTTCTTTCCTTCCTTCCCTCCTCCTCTTCCGCCTCCTTCTTCCTCTCCTTTTCTCCCTTCTTCCTTCCTTCCTTCCCTCCTCCTCCTCCGCCTCCTTCTTCCTCTCCTTTTCTCCCTTCTTCCTTCCTTCCTTCCCTCCTCCTCCTCCGCCTCCTTCTTCCTCTCCTTTTCTCCCTTCTTCTTTCCTTCCTTCCCTCCTCCTCCTCCGCCTCCTTCTTCCTCTCCTTTTCTCCCTTCTTCCTTCCTTCCTTCCCTCCTCCTCCTCCACCTCCTTCTTCCTCTCCTTTTCTCCCTTCTTCCTTCCTTCCTTCCCTCCTCCTCCTCCGCCTCCTTCTTCCTCTCCTTTTCTCCCTTCTTCCTTCCTTCCTTCCCTCCTCCTCCTCCGCCTCCTTCTTCCTCTCCTTTTCTCCCTTCTTCCTTCCTTCCTTCCCTCCTCCTCCTCCGCCTCCTTCTTCCTCTCCTTTTCTCCCTTCTTCCTTCCTTCCTTCACTCCTCCTCCTCCGCCTCCTTCTTCCTCTCCTTTTCTCCCTTCTTCCTTCCTTCCTTCCCTCCTCCTCCTCCGCCTCCTTCTTCCTCTCCTTTTCTCCCTTCTTCCTTCCTTCCTTCCCTCCTCCTCCTCCGCCTCCTTCTTCCTCTCCTTTTCTCCCTTCTTCCTTCCTTCCTTCCTTCACTCCTCCTCCTCCGCCTCCTTCTTCCTCTCCTTTTCTCCCTTCTTCCTTCCTTCCTTCCCTCCTCCTCCTCCGCCTCCTTCTTCCTCTCCTTTTCTCCCTTCTTCCTTCCTTCCTTCCCTCCTCCTCCTCCGCCTCCTTCTTCCTCTCCTTTTCTCCCTTCTTCCTTCCTTCCTTCCCTCCTCCTCCTCCGCCTCCTTCTTCCTCTCCTTTTCTCCCTTCTTCCTTCCTTCCTTCACTCCTCCTCCTCCGCCTCCTTCTTCCTCTCCTTTTCTCCCTTCTTCCTTCCTTCCTTCACTCCTCCTCCTCCGCCTCCTTCTTCCTCTCCTTTTCTCCCTTCTTCCTTCCTTCCTTCCTTCCCTCCTCCTCCTCCTCCTCCTAAATCCTTATTCCACCTTCCCCTCCTGACCTCTTCCTCCCGACCATCATCAGCCCCTCACCATGTACACAGAGAGGAGGAGGTTCGGGATTCCTGTGATCATGTGTGTGTGTGTGTGTGTGTGTGTGTAATAATAATAATAATAATAAATGGTTTATTAATAGAGTTGCAGCCGGTGGCTGAAAATATACAGACTTACATTTGATTTAGACATAATGATATAATATGCATTGAATACATTTACAGGGCTGTACAGTACATAAATCAGGAGTTGTTTATTATTTTAACAATAGATGGGATGGTGCTGTTCTTATATCTATCGGTGCGGGCCCTTATGGGCTGAATTTTGTTGTAGTGGCGGACTGCGCGAGGTGGGTGGGGGGCTGCCGGTGGCAGGAGGTGGCGATGACAAGGGTGGTGCAGTAGTCTACTCCCAAACCCTGCTAGTGCTTGGTGGTGGACGTCACTGAGGGATGGCATTTCCAGGGTGGAGAGAGCGTTGGTGTAGCCGGAGTAGTCTGCGCCGAACATAATTCTGCAGGCCCTTTTCTGTACCTTCTCTAGCTGACTTGTTGGGTAGAGTTGAGAGAAGACGACCAGGCTGGTGACGCATACGTTAATTTGGGGAGAATAAAGGCGTTGTAGATAGTCCTCAGCTCTGGCGTGGGTGCCCCAAGTGACCTGAGTCGTCGTAGCATATAGAGTCGGTACAAGGCTACCTTGATTTTGTAGTTTACATGGGCCTTACAGTCCAGTATGTGGTCTATGGTAACACCCAGGAGTTTGGTAGACTGCACTAACTGGAGAGGATGGGCACCCACTGTCACTGCTGGAGCTTGCACTGGAGTGGTGGCGGTATTGATGTGCATGACTACGGTCTTGGTGTGGTTGGTGGTGACCTCGTTCTTCGTAGTCCATGCCTGTAGCCTGTCCAGGGTGCCTTATAGCAATGAGTAGTCCGGTGAGGTGTTGTCCACTGTAACCTTCAAAGTGCAGTCATCCATGTACTTCCACCTGTGACGAGTGTCCGATAGAGCGTCGTTGATCAGGATGAGGAAGCACAGTGGTCCCATCTTGGTCCCCTGGGGAACACCATAGGTGAGGTGTTGGAATGTGGAGACAGAACCCTGGTACCTCACTGCCTGACGACGCTCACCCAGGAAATCAGTGAGTTATGAGACCAGATTGGTTGGCAGCCCTAGTGCAATGGCCTTGTTGATAACAGTGCAGTGATCAACAAGGTCAAAGGCCTTCCTGAAGTCAACAAGTGCAACGGCCAGTGATGTCTTTTGTTTCTCCAGGTTTTTGTGCAGAAAATCCAGGAAACTAACTGAGCAGTGTGATGTAGAGGAGGTCCTCAAATTGCCAAATTGCTGTGGATCAATTGACTGATAAATACCAGCAAATGCCCATTCACAAACAAAGTCTTCACAGAGTAGACTGGGTATGGGGGTAATGGCAACTGGCCTGAGGTCACTAGGAGACTGGGGTGCCGAAGTGGTGACCTTGGGAACCTTGTGTGTGTGTGTGTGTAACGATTCTAGTATAACTCAGTGGCCGCCATGTGATGTCAAAATTTTTATTGTCGGGTCGGATGAGGTGAGGTGAGGTGAGGTGAGGCTAGGTGAGGTGAGGCTAGGTGAGGTGAGGTGAGGAGAGGTTAGATTAGGTTAGGTTAAGTAGTTACTTTACAAGAAGGAAAACAAAAGTTGGAGTTAACAAAGAAACTTTATTGACCTTTTCCCTGATGACGTTATAATGTTTTCATAACAATACACAGGTGCACACGGCAACATAACGTACACGGGGCTGCACGTACACACAACAGCTTCATGTACACACAACAGCTTCATGTACACACAACAGCTGCACGTACACACAACAGCTTCATGTACACACAACAGCTGCACGTACACACAACAGCTTCATGTACACACAACAGCTTCATGTACACACAACAGCTTCATGTACACACTACAGCTTCAAGTACACACAATAGCTTCATGTACACACAACAGCTGCACGTACACACAACAGCTGCACGTACACACAACAGCTGCACGTACACACAACAGCTGCACGTACACACAACAGCTGCACGTACACACAACAGCTGCATATACACACAACAGCTGCACGTACACACAACAGCTGCACGTACTTTAATCTTTGCGTGTTGACAGATGTATTGTGTTGACGCAATACACAAACTCTCTCTCTCTGTCTTTACGGAGAGAGAGAGAGAGAGAGAGAGAGAGAGAGAGAGAGAGAGAGAGAGAGAGAGCTAAGCCACGCTTCAGTTCATACAAATTGAAGATTTCTAAATTATTGGACCATAACCCTGTACCATGTGAGAGTGAGGGAGAGTGAGGGAGAGTAAGGGAGAGTGAGGGAGAGAGGAGGGAGAGTGAGGGAGAGAGGAGGGAGAGTGAGGGTGAGTGAGGGAGAGTGAGGGAGAGTGAGGGTGAGAGGAGGGAGAGTGAGGGAGAGTGAGGGAGAGTGAGGGAGAGAGGAGGGAGAGTGAGGGAGAGAGGAGGGAGAGAGGAGGGAGAGTGAGGGTGAGTGAGGGAGAGTGAGGGAGAGTGAGGAGGGAGAGTGAGGGAGAGTGAGGGAGAGTGAGGGTGAGAGGAGGGAGAGTGAGGGAGAGTGAGGGAGAGTGAGGGTGAGAGGAGGGAGAGTGAGGGAGAGTGAGGGAGAGAGGAGGGAGAGTGAGGGTGAGAGGAGGGAGAGTGAGGGAGAGGGAGGGAGAGTGAGGGAGAGGGAGGGAGAGTGAGGGTGAGAGGAGGGAGAGTGAGGGAGAGGGAGGGAGAGTGAGGGTGAGAGGAGGGAGAGTGAGGGAGAGTGAGGGAGAGGGAGGGTGAGAGGAGGGAGAGAGGAGGGAGAGTGAGGGAGAGTGAGGGTGAGAGGAGGGAGAGTGAGGGAGAGAGGAGGGAGAGTGAGGGAGAGTGAGGGAGATTGAGGGAGAGTGAGGGAGAGTGAGGGTGAGAGGAGTGAGAGTGAGGGAGAGTGAGGGTGAGAGGAGGGAGAGTGAGGGAGAGTGAGGGAGAGAGGAGGGAGAGAGTGAGGGAGAGTGAGGGAGAGTGAGGGTGAGAGGAGTGAGAGTGAGGGTGAGAGGATGGAGAGTAAGGGAGAGTGAGGGTGAGAGGAGTGAGGGTGAGAGGAGGGAGAGTAAGGGAGAGTGAGGGTGAGAGGAGGGAGAGTGAGGGAGAGAGGAGGGAGAGTGAGGGTGAGAGGATGGAGAGTGAGGGAGAGGAGGAGGGTGAGGGAGAGTGAGGGTGAGGAGTGAGGTAGAGTGAGGGTTATAGGAGGGAGAGTGAGGGTGAGCGGAGGGAGAGTGAGGGTGAGAGGATGGAGAGTGAGGGTGAGAGGATGGAGAGTGAGGGAGAGGTGAGGGTGAGGGAGGAGAGTGAGGGTGAGGGAGAGGAGAGTGAGGGAGAGGAGGAGGAGTGAGGGAGAGTGAGGGTGAGGAGAGGGAGGAGTGAGGGAGAGGAGGAGAGTGAGGGTGAGAGGATGGAGAGTGAGGTGAGAGGAGGAGAGTGAGGGAGAGTGAGGGTGAGAGTGAGGGAGAGTGAGGGTGAGAGGAGGGAGAGTGAGGGAGAGGGAGGGAGAGTGAGGGGAGAGGAGGAGAGTGAGGGTGAGGAGGAGAGTGAGGGAGAGTGAGGGTGAGAGTGAGGGGAGAGTGAGGGAGAGGAGGAGGAGTGAGGGAGAGTGAGGGTGAGAGTGAGGGGAGAGTGAGGGTGAGAGGAGGGAGAGTGAGGGAGAGGTGAGGGAGAGTGTGGGTGAGAGGATGGAGAGTGAGGGTGAGAGGATGGAGAGTGAGGGAGAGTGAGGGTGAGAGTGAGGGAGAGTGAGGGTGAGAGGAGGGAGAGTGAGGGAGAGCGGAGGGAGAGTGAGGGTGAGAGGATGGAGAGTGAGGGTGAGAGGATGGAGAGTGAGGGAGAGTGAGGGTGAGAGTGAGGGAGAGTGAGGGTGAGAGGAGGGAGAGTGAGGGAGAGTGAGGGTGAGAGTGAGGGAGAGTGAGGGTGAGAGGAGGGAGAGTGAGGGAGAGCGGAGGGAGAGTGAGGGTGAGAGGATGGAGAGTGAGGGTGAGAGGAGGGAGAGTGAGGGTGAGAGTGAGGGAGAGGTGAGGGTGAGGGAGGGAGAGGGTGAGGGAGAGGGGAGGGTGAGGGAGAGGATGGAGAGTGAGGGTGAGAGGATGGAGGGTGAGGGAGAGTGAGGAGGGTGGAGAGTGAGGGAGAGTGAGGGTGAGAGGAGGAGGTGAGGGAGTGAGGGTGAGAGGAGGAGGTGAGGGAGAGGAGGGAGAGTGGGAGAGGTGGAGGGTGAGGGAGAGGTGGAGGTGAGGGGAGAGGTGGAGGGTGAGGGAGAGTGAGGGTGAGGGAGAGGTGAGGGTGAGGAGAGGAGGAGGGTGATGGAGAGTGAGGGTGAGAGGAGTGAGAGTGAGGGGGAGTGAGGGTGAGAGTGAGGGAGAGTGAGGGTGATAGTGAGGGAGAGTGAGAGGATGGAGAGAGGGAGAGTGAGGGTGATAGTGAGGGGGAGTGAGGGAGAGTGAGGGTGAGAGGAGGGGGAGTGATGTAGAGTAGGAGTGAGGCAGGGAGGGAAGATTGAAGGAAGGGAGGCAGAGGAAGGTGGGAAAGAAGGAAGGGGAGTAGAGGGGTTGGTGAGAGGTGGAAGAGGACGAATGGAGAGATGAAGGGGAGGGTGAATACATACATGCATATAATGGTTGCCCCTCGTGTGCCGAGGATGGCAGGTCCTAGCGCTACCTAGGCGTGAATTTATTTAAGTTAAGGTGTAGAAGCTGTCGCCAACACAACAACCACACCCTGAGTTAACGAGTTGCATGACCCAGTGTTAAGGAACAGTCCGAGAAGACCGGACAACTCGCCAACTGCACTGGCTAACCATTACCCCGGAATACGATCCACAAATCAATTAACTTTCAGGTTCCCAATTACTGCTGGAAGGACAGAGGTAAATGGCGTTAAGAAACTTGGCCATAGGTTCACCCTGCCTGGGGATCGAACCCGGGTCCACTCACTTGCGAGGCGAGCATGCTGACCATTGCACACATACTGTACAAACATACAGACATACAATACCACTTGGGTCAAATTTAATGACTAAAGTAATTTTGAAAGTATCACAAACCAGACTTCCTCCCCAGCACTTCCTCCCCAGCACTTCCTCCCCAACACTTCCTCCCCAACACTTCCTCCCCAGCACTTCCTCTCCAGCACCTCCTCCCCAACACTTCCTCCCCAACACTTCCTCCCCAACACTTCCTTCCCAACACTTCCTCCCCAACACTTCCTCCCCAACACTTCCTTCCCAACACTTCCTCCCCAACACTTCCTCCCCAGCACTTCCTCCCCAACACTTCCTCCCCAACACTTCCTCCCCAGCACTTCCTCCCCAGCACTTCCTCTCCAGCACCTCCTCCCCAACACTTCCTCCCCAACACTTCCTTCCCAACACTTCCTCCCCAACACTTCCTCCCCAACACTCCCTCCCCAACACTTTCTCCCCAACACTTCCTCCTCAACACTTCCTCCCCAACACTTCCTCCCCAGCACTTCCTCCCCAACACTTCCTCCCCAACACTTCCTCCCCAGCACTTCCTCTCCAGCACCTCCTCCCCAACACTTCCTCCCCAACACTTCCTTCCCAACACTTCCTCCCCAACACTTCCTCCCCAACACTTCCTCCCCAACACTTCCTCCTAAACACTTCCTCCCCAGCACTTCCTCCCCAACACTTCCTCCCCAGCACTTCCTCCCCAGCACTTCCTCCCCAACACTTCCTCCCCAACACTTCGTCCTCAACACTTCCTCCCCAACACTTTCTCCCCAACACTTCCTCCCCAACACTTCCTTCCCAACACTTCCTCCCCAACACTTCCTCCCCAACACCTCACCTCCCCAGCACTTCCTCCCCAACACTTCCTCCCCAACACTTCCTCCCCAACACTTCCTCCCCAGCACTTCCTCCCCAACACTTCCTTCCCAACACTTCCTCCCCAACACTTCCTCCCCAACACTCCCTCCCCAACACTTTCTCCCCAACACTTCCTCCCCACCACTTCCTCCCCAACACTTTCTCCCCAACACTTCCTCCCCAACACTTCCTCCCCAACACTTCCTTCCCAACACTTCCTCCCAAACACTTCCTCCCCAACACCTCACCTCTCCAACACTTCCTCCCCAACACCTCACCTCTCCAACACCTCACCTCTCCACCACCTCACCTCTCCAACACCCCACCTCCCCACCACCTCACCTCTCCAACACCTCACCTCTCCACCACCTCACCTCTCCAACACCTCACCTCTCCAACACCTCACCTCCCCAACACCTCACCTCTCCACCACCTCACCTCCTCACCTCTCCACCACCTCACCTCCTCACCTCTCCACCACCTCACCTCCTCACCTCTCCACCACCTCACCTCCTCACCTCTCCAACACCTCACCGCCTCACCTCTCCAACACCTCACCTCTCCACCACCTCACCTCCTCACCTCTCCAGCACCTCACCTCTCCACCTCTCCACCACCTCACCTCTCCACCACCTCACCTCACCTCTCCAACACCTCACCTCTCCACCACCTCACCTCCCCAACACCTCACCTCTCCACCACCTCACCTCCCCACAACCTCACCTCCCCAACACCTCACCTCTCCAACACCTCACCTCTCCAACACCTCACCTCTCCAACACCTCACCTCTCCAACACCTCACCTCTCCACCACCTCACCTCTCCACCACCTCACCTCTCCAACACCTCACCTCTCCACCACCTCACCTCCCCACCACCTCACCTCCCCAACACCTCACCTCCCCAACACCTCACCTCTCCAACACCTCACCTCCCCACCACCTCACCTCTCCAACACCTCACCTCTCCAACACCCCACCTCCCCACCACCTCACCTCTCCACCACCTCACCTCTCCACCACCTCACCTTTCCAACACCTCACCTCTCCAACACCCCACCTCTCCAACACCCCACCTCCCCACCACCTCACCTCTCCAACACCTCACCTCCCCAACACCTCACCTCCCCAACACCTCACCTCTTCAACACCTCACCTCCCCACCACCTCACCTCTCCAACACCTCACCTCCCCAACACCTCACCTCTTCAACACCTCATCTCCCCACCACCTCACCTCTCCAACACCTCACCTCCCCAACACCTCACCTCTTCAACACCTCATCTCCCCACCACCTCACCTCCCCAACACCTCACCTCTCCAACACCTCACCTCTCCAACACCTCACCTCCCCAACACCTCACCTCTCCACCACCTCACCTCCTCACCTCTCCACCACCTCACCTCCTCACCTCTCCACCACCTCACCGCCTCACCTCTCCAACACCTCACCTCTCCACCACCTCACCTCCTCACCTCTCCAGCACCTCACCTCTCCACCTCTCCACCACCTCACCTCTCCACCACCTCACCTCACCTCTCCAACACCTCACCTCTCCACCACCTCACCTCCCCAACACCTCACCTCTCCACCACCTCACCTCCCCACAACCTCACCTCCCCAACACCTCACCTCTCCAACACCTCACCTCTCCAACACCTCACCTCCCCACCACCTCACCTCTCCAACACCTCACCTCTCAACCACCTCACCTCTCCACCACCTCACCTCTCCAACACCTCACCTCTCCACCACCTCACCTCTCCACCACCTCACCTCCCCACCACCTCACCTCCCCAACACCTCACCTCCCCAACACCTCACCTCCCCACCACCTCACCTCTCCAACACCTCACCTCTCCAACACCCCACCTCTCCAACACCTCACCTCTCCACCACCTCACCTCTCCACCACCTCACCTCTCCAACACCCCACCTCTCCAACACCCCACCTCCCCACCACCTCACCTCTCCAACACCTCACCTCTCCAACACCTCACCTCTCCAACACCTCACCTCCCCAACACCTCACCTCTTCAACACCTCACCTCCCCACCACCTCACCTCTCCAACACCTCACCTCCCCAACACCTCACCTCTTCAACACCTCATCTCCCCACCACCTCACCTCTCCAACACCTCACCTCCCCAACACCTCACCTCTTCAACACCTCACCTCCCCACCACCTCACCTCTCCAACACCTCACCTCCCCAACACCTCACCTCTTCAACACCTCACCTCTCCACCACCTCACCTCCCCAACACCTCACCTCCCCAACACCTCACCTCTCCACCACCTCACCTCTCCAACACCTCACCTCTCCAACACCTCACCTCCCCACCACCTCACCTCTCCAACTCATTCCTTTTTCACCTCTACCCTTGAGGGACCTTTGTACGCAGGCCGGGGGGAGGCCACTGAGTCAGGTGTCCCCGACCAGGCAGAATGGATATTGAGTTAGACAGACAACTGTATCAGTCATTTGATTTAGTTCCTTAAGTTATTTTGGTTTAGTTTAGTCTGGATAAAACTGATCCTCCCATCAGTTTGGTAATTTTGCTCGTTAATCCGCTCATCTCTTCTAAAGTATTACCGGGTGACTTTATATTTTGTCAATACATTATGTGAGGTTAGAGTTGGTAGCAGTTAACACTGGTCAGCACGGACTATACTCAGGTCAACCTACAATAAGGAAGACCACTTAACAACTCTCCTGTATCAATGATAACTTTTCCAACCTAAGTGTGAGTGTGTGTGTGTGTGTGTAATAATAATAATAATAATAATAATAATTAACGGTTTATTGAAAAAATTCTAGAGCCCGAAGGCTGAAAATATACATTGGACATAAATGACTTATTACATACATTGGTGGTTTAACAAAAGCCTTCATTAGAGAAAGGTAAAGGAACATACAGTGAACATACAGATTAATGTAGGTGTTGAACAGCAAACTCGTCGTGTAGTAACTCCCTCACAGATGGTGTTAGGAGGAACTCACGTGGTGTAGTAGTTCCCACACAGATGGTGTTATGAGGGACCTGGCGTGGTGTAGTAACTCCCTCACAGATGGTGTTATGAGGGGCCTCACGTGGTGTAGTAACGCCCTCACAGATGGTGTTATGAGGGACTTGACGTGGTGTAGTAATTCCCTCACATATGGTGTTATGAGGGACATGTGGTGTAGTAATTCCCTCACAGATGGTGTTATGAGGGGCCTCACGTGGTGTAGTAACTCCTTCACAGATGGTGTTATGAGGGACCTCACGTGGTGTAGTAATCCCCTCACAGATGGTGTTATATGAGTTAGGTGTGGTCGCAGGCCTTCCTATCGTAGACGGATTAACACATCGCTGGTTGTTGTTGGGTCTCACGGGCCGTTATCACTGGGTACCTGGGACCTCACTGTGTGAAGGTTAACTTGGGTACGACTGTTACTGTTGAGTTGTTCTCACTGACTTACGCACTGTTCACCTCTGTTTAACACTGGTTCCATTCCTTTCCTAAATGAAATTGTAACTTCTGGCGAGAACTTGTTGATATTCCGGTGGGGAGGAGGGTTCAGGGGAGGGAGTTGGTATGGGCCAACTAAACAGTTGACCTGGCTGCTCCGAGAGGAGCGCCAGGTACGTCTTGACCCTTCGGTGGTCAAGGATG
Source organism: Homarus gammarus (assembly GCA_958450375.1). Lineage (NCBI taxonomy): Eukaryota > Metazoa > Arthropoda > Malacostraca > Decapoda > Nephropidae > Homarus > Homarus gammarus. Next base: position 68,630 of record CAUDMG010000936.1, read on the forward strand.
TAGTGTGTGTGTGTGTGTACACTTCTTCCATAAAATATACCAAATTTGATCCTGATTTCCAATACTACACAAAAGTGGAAAAGAGAGGGAGAGGAGAGGAGAGGGTGGGAGAGGGAGAGCAGAGGAGAAGGTGGGAGAGGGAGAGTAGAAGGGAGAGGGAGAGAAGAGGAGAGGGTGGGAGAGTCTGCCTTGGTAAAGTACAACATCAACAATACCTGTGGTCAAAGATCATCATGGAGGATTGTCACATGCCTGTGGCGCTCGGGAACGCGCCTGGCGTGAGGCTTGTGTTCACGTTTCCATTTCACGCAAGCTATTAATAATTTGTTAATTGTACTTAATGTATTATTATTGTTCTTAGTTACTTAGGTTAATTGTATATTTATGTATGTTATTAATATGCATCATTGTCTAACTCTGTTAAGTTCAAATCAAGAGAGTATTAATTAATTATATAGAAAATCTAGCAAATGTCTGGATCACGCGAGTTGGGCGCGCTCCTCTGCCCCTCTCTGCGCGTCCCCACGCCACCGCAGTAGTGAAAAAATCCGTGGCATAGGTTAGACGTGTCCATTCATTCTCCAGCCTTGACCCTTTTGTCTAGTGCATTATCCAGTCTCTGCAATGCCCTAGGGGTATCAGGTATTAGTGACACGTTTAGTTAGGCCTAGGAAGGAATCCTGGTGGTAAGGAATCTCCTGTTTGGTAGGGATAATCATTTTGTAGTGATTGATGTATGTATGTATTTCGTATGTCTTGTGTAATATAATAATGCTAAGTAATATTTGTTTGGTCTAACTCCTTACAGTATATTTTTGTCCTTCCGGCATCACTCTTATTTTATTATACAAGTACTTATTCCCTTAAATTCAGGTTTGCTAATCCTTACTCCATTTAAAACATAAATTGAATTAATTAATTATCTTCCCTTTTGTGATTCACTTATTTCAACTGTTCTTACTTTTCAAGTACACTTGGTTGAGTAGGTTTTTTGGTGAGGATAATTATTGCCGTGTTCCCTATTTGCTCCTTTATTTGTTAATAACTTGGGGTAGGGTTCACTCCCCAAGTATAAAGGATAGTGGGATCACGACAAGTGGGGGCCTGTGTCCGGGAGTTAACCGCCATTGTTGTCATATCAAGTGTTGTTACTCGCCAGGTGTTGTTTCATCGCTAAGTATTTTTGGATGCAAGTTGCTGTGTTCACAGTGTTCATTTATATTGCTCCTGTTATTGCTTAAGCTACTGGTGAGTTAACCCTTATCTTGTGTACCAGGTGTTTGGTTAATCCCTTGCTGTGTTTCACAGTTTATTGCATTTTGATATTATTAATTAGCTAGCTAGTTAGCTTAGCTGCCACGGTTATTTTTTTCGCTACTCGATTTTGAGTTCAACATGTTTGACCTGGAAAGCTTTTTGGCTTCACCTTCAGCCGAAGTACTGAAGGGGCTTACTAAGGCAGAGTGGCAATCCCTCGCTGATTTTTATGAAGTAGAAGGCCGCTCTTCCATGAATAAGTCTAGGTTAGAAGAGGCTGTCCTCAAGTACCTTATTGACAATGAAATCATAGCCCAACCGTCGGGAAATTCAGAGGAAATTGTTACACCAAGTAATTTGGCCTTACAAGTTGAACTCAAAAGACTCGAGGTGGAGCTGGAAACTCTCAAACAACGAGGTTTGGCTCAAGGTAGTAATACTTCAACATTCAGTTTAGACAAATGTCTCAACAGTGTTCCTAAATTTAATGAGGAAGAACCAGACAAATTCTTCTCTCTTTTTGAGAAAATTGCCCGACTTAACAAGTGGCCTGTTTCTCAATGGTCTCAACTTATTTATAGATCTTTCACTGGTAAGGCATTAGATGTGTTTTCTGCCCTCTCTGAGGATCAATGTCTAGACTATGCCCTTGTTAAGTCTGCGGTTTTGAGCGCTTACAAACTTGTTCCTGAAGCCTACCGGCAACAGTTCCGTAACTGCCGGAAGACTGACAAACAAACATTTGTGGAGTTCTTCAGGCAGAAACAGGTTCTTTGTCGGAGGTGGATTGAAAGTCAGTCTGCCCATGAGGAACATGACAAGCTTGTTGAACTAATCCTGCTAGAGGAGGTGAAAAAGTGTATCCCAGGCGACATTCGAGCACACTTGGATCAGAGAGGTATCTGTACCCTGGCTGATGCTGGTCCAGTGGCTGACCATTATTCCTTAACTAATAGAAATGTAAATTCCAGGTCTTATGCTCCCATGTCCCAGTCCTTCACTTCCTTCAAGCGGCCCACACCAACATCTACATCGGGGTCCCTGCCTCTTGTCATACCGACCCGACCCTCAGGTTCTGCATCATCTACCCCGGGTGAGCCCATGGTCCATGGGACAGGTGGATCCACTCCTACTGGTGAGAGAAACTCTAGTTGCAGGTACTGTAAGAAGCCAGGACATGTCATCAGCGACTGTCTCAAGTTAAAGAAAAGAAATCCCTCTCACCAAGGATCCCCCACTCTTTTGGTCAGGGTGGCCCGAGCAATCTGAGGAATTATTGGAGCCCTGTGTCACTGCCCTCAGTCAGACTGTTGCCCTGAATGCTTCCCCCTCTTCTATGATATCAACCTTTGAACCATTTTGTTCTCCTGGTTCCTTAGCTTTGGATCAATTCAGTCAATCCACTTCTGTTAAACTTTTGAGAGACACAGGCTCAGCCTTATCTCTTGTTACTAAAGAAGCTGCTCCATTCCTGGATTCATGCTATACTGGTAGCTGGGTGCTTGTGAACGGTTTGACCGGTGGGTCGCGTATTCCCCTTTGTCAAGTGTACTTGCGGTCATCCATAAAGTCAGGTTATGTCACGTTAGGAGTAGTAGATAGCTTACCTGTAGAAGGGGTCTCTCTATTGATAGGAAATGACCTCGTTGGCGACATGATGTTCCCTAATGTTGTGATCTCATCTTGTCCCACTGCCGAGAATAATACTGTGCAGTTAGAAGTAGACCTTCCAGGGTTGTTCCCTGCGTGTGCTGTGACCCGTAGCATGAGCCGCAGTACAGAGGTAGAAGAGACTAGTGAAGTTAATGAAGTTTCCCTTCAGGACTGTGAGAAGTCCGAGGATAATCTTATCCAGCCGGACCATACTGATCTTGGTCTCAGTGAATTTTTTGAGGATTCCCCACAACCAGATAACCTCCAGAGTAGTTCTGATGGAGATAGGAACCCAGATGTCACTAGTTTTGGTTCCTCTCCCATCACTAGGAGTAAGCTTATTGAGCTACAAGCAGGGGATCCTGAGCTAGTAGGTTTTCTCAATAGGTCAGTTACTGAGACCGAAGCCGAGCAAGAATCAAATTGCTACTACACTAGGTCTGGTGTATTAATGCGGAAGTTCCGTCCCTCCAATTCTCCTGCCAATCACCCTTGGTTAGTTCATCATCAAGTTGTTATTCCCAAACCTTTGCGGCAGGACATACTTAGTATCGCTCATGATGGGGTGGGTGGTCATTTAGGAGTTAGGAAGACTTATGCAAAAATTTTATCCCAGTTCTTTTGGCCTAGGATGAAGAAAGACGTCAGCTCTTACTGTCGCACTTGCCATGATTGTCAGGTAGCGGGGAAACCGAACCCCAGTGTTAAACCATTCCCTCTGCAGCCTATCCCAGTCATTGAAGAGCCCTTTAGTAAGGTGGTCATAGATTGTGTCGGTCCCTTACCTAAGACCCCTCGTGGTCATCAGTTCTTGCTAACCATTATTGATTGTGCAACCCGTTATCCTGAAGCCATTCCCTTGCGCCGCATCACAGCGAAGAATGTTATCAAAGCCTTAACCCACTTCTTCACTCAAGTAGGCCTTCCTACAGTGGTGCAATCAGATCAGGGTTCCAATTTTACTTCCCGGTTGTTTAATCAGGTAATGCAAACCCTGGGAGTCCAGCAGTCGAGGTCTTCGGCCTATCACCCTCAGTCACAGGGGGTGGTAGAGAGATTTCACCAGACACTAAAACTCGTGTTGCGCACCTTCGGTCTGGAGACTGGGAAGGATTGGGACGAGGGAGTTGACCTGCTTTTGTTTGCTGTTCGGGACAGTAAACAAGAGTCGCTAGGATTCTCGCCCTTCCAGCTCGTCTATGGACATGAGGCGCGAGGGCCTCTTAAGGTGTTAAAAGAGTGTTGGTTGAGTGATCAGAGCGCGACGCCCTTAGCTTCATATGTGGTCCAATTCAAGGAGAAGTTGCGTCTGGCTGTAGAACTTGCCCAGTCCAACTTAAGGTGTGCTCAGGTGAAAATGAAACTGCATTTTGATAAGGCCCATCAGGCAAAACCTAGAGAATTCCAAGTGGGGGAGCAGGTGTTGGCCTTCCTGCCCTTACATGATCACCCTTTTAAATCCAAATATAGTGGTCCATATGAAGTACTAGAAAAACAGGGGTCCGTGAATTATGTGATTAGCACCCCTGAACGGCGTAAGAAAAAACGCCTTATCCATGTCAATCTCTTAAAGTCATATCATGTTCGTAACGAAACCCTGGGAAAAGCAGTTGCTTGTGTTGATCAATCCTTGCCAAATTGTATCATTGTGCCAGAGTGTCCAGATGATAAGGATCAGTGTTTTTCTGAAATAATGAATGGGTCTAGTGTAAAAGTTGAAAACTCGACTATCTTGGAGGACCCCAGTGCTAAGTTGTGCCATCTCTCTAGTGACCAAGCCAATAATATAAGGTCTCTATTACAGGAGTATCTTGTTATAGTTGGTGATTACCCACTCTCTTGTTCAGTGCTGGAGCATGACGTTGAGACCAGGGGAGCCAAGCCAATCCGACAGCGTCCCTACCGTCTTAACGCCTTCAAGCGGGAGTGTGTGCGAGCCGAGGTACAGCGTCTTCTAGAGCTAGGCCTCGTCGAACCCAGCATCAGTCCATGGGCATCCCCTGTTGTTCTAGTTCCAAAGCCAAGTGGGTCAATGCGGATGTGTGTGGATTATCGCAAGGTGAATGCTGTCACTGAACCCGATGGTTATCCCTTGCCACGCATTGACGACGTGATCGACGATCTTGGACAGGCAAGGTACGTGACCAAATTGGATCTCCTCCAGGGCTACTACCAGATAAGACTGACTGAACGCTCCAGGGCCATCTCTGCTTTTGTCACTCCTGAGGGGCTGTACCAATTCACAGTCCTTCCGTTTGGCATGCGGAACGCCCCTGCAACCTTTCAACGCCTCATGAATTTCATCACGTCTGGTCTGGAAGGTGTCCGCTGTTACCTAGACGACCTTATCGTCTTCAGCAGTTCCTGGGAAGATCACATGAGTCGTCTACAAGCCCTCTTCTCCGTACTGGCTGCAAGCAAGCTGACGGTGAACCTTGTCAAAACTGAGTTCGGCCATGCCCACGTCACTTTCTTGGGGCATGTGGTCGGACAAGGGGAAGTCCAGCCTATAGCAGCCAAAATTGAGGCAATTCAACAGTATCCGGTGCCCGGCGATAAGAAGAGTGTGATGAGGTTGCTGGGTATGGCGGGGTACTACCGCCGTTTTTGTCCAAACTTCTCCTCCGTTGCCTCTCCCATGACTGACCTGCTGCGTGGCAAGAAAACCTTCAAGTGGACTACGGCTTGCCAGAAATCTTTTGAGAATCTTAAATCCCTGCTGGCAAATGCTCCTGTACTACTTGCACCTGACCTCCAGAAACAGTTCACTCTCCATGTCGACGCCAGTGAAATTGGCGCCGGTGCGGTGCTTATGCAAGAGGGTGAGAGTGATCAAGTGCTTCATCCGTTGTGCTATTTTTCTAGAAAATTTAACAAATATCAGAGAAACTATGCCACCATTGAAAAGGAGGCTTTATCACTGATCATGGCACTAGAAAACTTCAAAGTATATATTGGCAGCACTGCTTATCCCATTCAAGTGTTCACTGATCATAACCCACTTACTTTTGTTGACAAGATGAAACATACCAACCAAAGACTTTTGAGGTGGGCTCTATCACTTCAGCCCTATAACTTGAACATTTCCCATATCCGCGGAAAAGAGAACGTGTTGGCTGATGCACTTTCTCGAGTCTGATTATTTAGTAACTGTGTCTATATGCAAATTACTTTTTTTTGTTTTATTGTCATTGAGTACCTTGTGTTTATATTATGAATTATTTTGCTTCATATTGATTTAAACCAATTGTGTTAGTTATCACTTTCGCTGTGTAGCTGTACATCCATTTTCGCTTCCAGTTGGTTGTAAGCTCACTTTTTTGGGGGGAGGTGTCACATGCCTGTGGCGCTCGGGAACGCGCCTGGCGTGAGGCTTGTGTTCACGTTTCCATTTCACGCAAGCTATTAATAATTTGTTAATTGTACTTATTATATTATTATTGTTCTTAGTTACTTAGGTTAATTGTATATTTATGTATGTTATTAATATGCATCATTGTCTAACTCTGTTAAGTTCAAATCAAGAGAGTATTAATTAATTATATAGAAAATCTAGCAAATGTCTGGATCACGCGAGTTGGGCGCGCTCCTCTGCCCCTCTCTGCGCGTCCCCACGCCACCGCAGTAGTGAAAAAATCCGTGGCATAGGTTAGACGTGTCCATTCATTCTCCAGCCTTGACCCTTTTGTCTAGTGCATTATCCAGTCTCTGCAATGCCCTAGGGGTATCAGGTATTAGTGACACGTTTAGTTAGGCCTAGGAAGGAATCCTGGTGGTAAGGAATCTCCTGTTTGGTAGGGATAATCATTTTGTAGTGATTGATGTATGTATGTATTTCGTATGTCTTGTGTAATATAATAATGCTAAGTAATATTTGTTTGGTCTAACTCCTTACAGTATATTTTTGTCCTTCCGGCATCACTCTTATTTTATTATACAAGTACTTATTCCCTTAAAATCAGGTTTGCTAATCCTTACTCCATTTAAAACATAAATTGAAATAATTAATTATCTTCCCTTTTGTGATTCACTTATTTCAACTGTTCTTACTTTTCAAGTACACTTGGTTGAGTAGGTTTTTTGGTGAGGATAATTATTGCCGTGTTCCCTATTTGCTCCTTTATTTGTTAATAACTTGGGGTAGGGTTCACTCCCCAAGTATAAAGGATAGTGGGATCACGACAAGGATACTTTACCCCTCACTGCTCCTTCCCTCCCTGCTCCTTCCCTCCCTGCTCCTTCCCTCCCTGCTTCTTCTCTCACTGCTCCTTCCCTCCCTGTTTCTTCTCTCACTGCTCCTTCCCTCCCTGCTTCTTCCCTCCCTGCTCCTATTCTCCCTGCTCCTTCTCTCCCCTGTTTTTTCCCTGCATGCTCCTTCCCTCCCTGCTCCTTCCCTCCTTGTTCCTTCCTTTCCTGCTCCTTCCCTCCCTGCTCCGTCTCACTCTGCTTCTTCCCTCCCTGCTCCTATTCTCCCTGCTGCTTCTCTCCCCTGTTTCTTCCCTGCATGCTCCTTCCCTCCTTGCTCCTTCCTTTCCTGCTCCTTCCCTCCCTGCTCCGTCTCACTCTGCTTCTTCCCTCCCTGCTTCTTCCCTCCCTGCTCCTTCTCTCCCTGCTCCTTCCTTTCCTGCTCTTTCCCTCCCTGCTTCTTCCCTCCCTGCTTCTTCCCTCCCTGCTCCTTCTCTCCCTGCTCCTTCTCTCCCCTGTTTCTTCCCTGCATGCTCCTTCCCTCCTTGCTCCTTCCCTCCTTGCTCCTTCCCTCCCTGCTCCTTCCCTCCCTGCTCCTTCCCCCCCTACTCCTTCCCTCCCTGCTCCTTCCCTCCCTGCTCCTTCCCTCCCCGCTCCTTCTCTCCCTGCCCTTTCCTTCCCTCCTCTCTCCCTCCCTGCTCCTTCCCTCCCTGCTTCTTCTCTCACTGCTCCTTCTCTCACTGCTCCTTTCCTCCTTGCTCCTTCCCTCCCTGCTCCTTCCCTCCCTGCTTCTTCTCTCACTGCTCCTTCTCTCACTGCTCCTTTCCTCCTTGCTCCTTCCCTCCTTGCTCCTTCTCTCGCTGCTCCTTCTCTCACTGCTCCTTTCCTCCCTGCTCCTTCTCTCCTTGTTCCTTCCCTCCCTGCTCCTTCTCTCACTGCCCCTTCCCTCCCTGCTCCTTCGCTCCCTACTCCTTCGCTCCCTGCTCCTTCGCTCCCTGCTCCTTCTCTCACTGCTCCTTCCCACCCTGCTCCTTCCCTCCCTGTTCCTTCCTTCTCCCACTCCTTTTCTCCCTGCTCCTTACCTCCCTGCTCCTTCCTTCTCCCGCCCCTTTCCTCTCTGTTCCTTCTCTCCCTGTTCCTTCCTTTCCTGCTCCTTCCCTCCCTGCTCCTTCCCTCCCTGTTTCTTCTCTCACTGCTTCTTCCCTCCCTGCTCCTTCTCTCCCCTGTTTCTTCCCTCGCTGCTCCTTCCCTCCCTGTTCCTTCCCTCCCTACTCCTTTCCTCCCTGCTCCTTCTCTCACTGCTCCCTCCCTCCCTGCGCCTTCTCTCCCTGCTCCTTCTCTCCCTGCTCCTTCCCTCTGTGCTTCTTCTCTCACTGCGCCTTCTCTCCCTGCTCCTTCTCTTATTGCTCCTTCCCTCCCTGCTCCTTCTCTTACTGCTCCTTCCCTCCCTTCTCCTTCTCTTACTGCTCCTTCCCTCCCTGCTCCTTCTCTCACTACTTCTTCCCTACCTGCTCCTTCTCTCCCTGCGCCTTCCCTCCCTCCCTCCTATTCTCCCTGCCTCCCTCCTACTCTCCCTGCCTCCCTCCCCAACTCCCTGCTCCTTCTCTCACTGCTCCTTCCCTCCCTCCCTCCTACCCTTCCTGCCTCCCTCCAGCCTTCCTTCCCTCCTCCCCTCCTTTCCCTCCCTCTTATCGCTGCCACCACTCGGAGGTTGAGCAGTAAGGTGGTGGTATATCGCCTGACTGTGTGTGTGTGTGTTGGAGAGTGAGGACGAGAGAGTGTTGGAGATTGATAGTGTGTGTGTGTGTGTGTGTGTGTGTGTGTGTGTGTGTGTGTGTGTGTGTGTGTGTGTGTCGTACTGCTTGCTTCCTCTCGCTTTCAGCTACCACCGCTGCTTAGCTCTCATGGCAAACAGGGAAGCATCCTTGTGTAAGTCTTCCCCTGCCAGTACACAGCCTCCTCACCATCAATACTCCTGCTGTCTCTCCTCGTGGTCACACACGGTAACTGGGTGCCTCCAGGCCCCAGGAGAAACCAGCAGCAGCAGCAGTAGCTGTGGATCCCAAAGGGACGGCGCATAGGCTCACTGACATGTGGATACTCCCAGGTATCTACCAACCACTACCCTGCTGCCCTGCGGATTAAGCATGGTAGGTTTAAGGCTACGGGAGTAAACACCAAATGAAAGATCTGTGGTGGAGTCCCAGATCAGGCAGACATGTGCTTACAGAGCTCTACTAAGATCCCAACAACGGAATAAGCAGAAGACGTGACCAACATGGGAACCCAACGACTACACCAGTGGCTGAAGGCATTGCAAGAAAGACAGGCTACTAAGATGAAACCAAACAAACTGGGCTATTGGAAGTCCATTGCAACTCTCCCTCTCCCTAGTCGTTGCAGTGACCTGCACCACTGGATCAGGGAAAATGAGAGCAAAGATGTGTGGGTGCAGCCTGTGCTCCTGCCGAGTCACAACTCAGCACATGGATAGCATAGATGAGAAGGTCGTTTATGCACTGGGATCTAGGCAGCAATGCATTCCAGTCCTGTCTGTGCGACTGAGCAGCCCTGTCGAGAAGCCACTCTGCTCACCCCACATAGGGAGGGGGCTAGAAGAAGTGCCCTAAACATAACCTGTCTAAAACAACCAACCTGACTGGGCAACTGCACCCAGTAAGGTCATCCCAATGCAGTCACACATAATCACAGATCAAAGCAAAAACAAACTATCCAACCTCTTATGGTCGCTGCATGAAATGTTAGGACCCTATTGAATGCTGGCACAAAAGAGTTTCCTGAAAGAAGAACTGCCCTTGTGCCAAAAGAGCTGGCTAGGTATAACATCGACATAGCAGCCATTAGTGAGTCCCAGCTCCCAGACGAGGGTCGACTCACAGAACGGGGTCCAGCTATACCTTCTTCTGGAAGGGTAAGCCTGATGCAGAGAGAAACCGCATCTATGGAATTGGCTTTGCCATTCGCTAATTCATCCTTCATAGGCTAACTAAATTGCCAGTTAGGTCAACGAGTGCCTCGTAACGCTCCGAGTCCCACGGAATCACTCACGTCATACCTTCTTAATCAGTGCATACGCCCCAACAATGGATGCAGAGGATGACATCAAGGAGGCCTTTTAAGCCGATCTTGACAGAGTGTTAACCTCTATCCCCAGAGAAGATAAGGTTGTGCTTCCTAGGTGACTTCAGTGCTAGAGTTGGAAAATGTGCTGACATATGGCAGGAACCTTGGGGAGAAACAGAGTAAAAAAGTATAATCTCAATGGCCAGCAAGTGTGATGACACAACCTCACTATCACCAACATCTCGTTTAGGCAGGCCGACATGTTCAAGGGTTCTTGGCAACACCCACGACCCAAACATTGGCATGTCATTGACTACATTATTGTCAGAATAAAGATCGCCGAGATGTCCTCATTACCCGAACCATGCATAGCTCAGACCAATGTGACACAGATCATCGGCTCGTCAGAGCCAAACTCTCCTTTCACGTCGCACCAAAACGGTGAAGGCAGCAAGCCTTCAGGAAAGGAATTAACACCAAGCGTTTGGAAGATATAGCGGAAGACCATTCTTTCAGAGAGCAGCTCGAGGATGGGCTGATAAACAATCTGACAAGAAACAACTCAAATCTGAGTGCCGAATGGGGTATTCCCGACACTGTCATGATAAAAACCTGCAGAGAGATCAGGACTGGCTTGATGAAAATGATCCGGAAATCAATGCACTCGTCGATGATAAACGTGTTGCCTTAACTGACTGGCAGAAAACCCTCAGTCTCGGAACAAAGCTGATATCTTCCACAAGAGGAAATCGGCGGTTCAGCGCGAACTTTGCAATCTAAAGAACGAATGGTTGAAAAATAAAGCATGTGAAACGCAAAAACTTGCAGAGGAACAAAAAATGCATGAATTTTTCAATTAAATTAAAACATTTTATGGCCAAATTACTCATGGTGCGTCCCCCTCTGCACATCCGACGGTAACTCTATAATTAAAGACGAAGAAGGCCTCCTTCAGCACTGGAAAACCGCTACCATTCGCTGCCCAACCGAAACACCGATGTGGATGTCTTGACTACCCGGCATGTCCCTCAGGACCCAGAGCTTACCCACCTCAGCTATCCTCCATCCCTTGATGAGGTAGCTACTGCCATCAAGCTGATGAAAAGTAGCAAAGCCTTAGGGCCTGATGGAATCCCAGCCGAGGTGTATAAAGCAGGAGGACTTCTGCTTACCAGCCGTCTCCATTCTCTTCTGGAGAAAATATGGGAGGAGGAGGAAATCCCCAAGCTCTTAAAGACGCCTCCATCGTCAATATTTATAAAAACAAGGAAGGCTTGTCAGTCTTTGGCAACTACCGCAGGATCTTGCTGCTGTCAGTAGCTGGCAAGATTATCGCCCGAGTCCTCCTAAACAGACTTCTTCTTGAGGCGGAAGACTTCCTCCCAGAATCTCAATGTGGCTTTAGACCATCACGTGGCACCACTGACATGATCTTTGCTGTCCGCCAGATACAGGAAAAGTGCAGAGAACAGCATCATGACCTGTACATGGCCTTCGACTCTATCAACAGGGAAGTCCTCTGTTGGACCCTGAGCCGTTTTAGCCACCTACCAAAAGTCATTACCATCGTGAGGCAACTCCACAATGGCATGAATGGGAGTGTCCTGTACAACGGCACCCAGTCTGAGTTCTTCCCCATCCAAACAGGGGTAAAACAAGGATGTGTACTCGTACCAACTCTCTTTTCCATTTTCTTGGCTGCCTTCCTTACTCGTGCCAGTGCCAATTTATCAGGTAAGGTGGACATCGAGTACCGGATGAAGGGAGTTTTCAAAATAAGACGACTCCAGGCAGGATTAATGGTGTTGGCAGCTTCCACCACTGAACTGCAGTATGCTGATGACCTCACCCTTATTGCTCACACTGAACACAACCTACAGGAGATCCTGAACACCTACACAGAAGCGTATGCTCACTTCGGCCTTGAAGTGTATGTACATAAGACTCAGATTCTCTTTCAGCCTGCCCCTGGTTCAGACACACCTCCACCATCCATCCAGCTTAACAGTACTACCCTCTCTAATGTTACCCACTTTCGGTGTCTCGGCTCCCACCTGTCTACTACCGCGGACATCGATGAAGAGATTCATCATTGGATCAGATGTGCATCTCGAGCCTTTGGCCGACTCTGTACCCGTGTCTTCAGCTGTAGGGAGCTGAAATTATCTACAAAGCTGCAAGTACATCGATCAGTGGTCCTCCCCACCCTGCTATATGGCAGCGAGACATGGGTCACATACTGGAGGTACCTCAAGGCATTTGAAAACTTTCACCTATGTACTGTAGTCTATCATCTTCTGTGAACAACTATGCTAGACTGGCCATGTTACCCTCATGGACGACAGCAGTTACTTTTACAGTCACCTAACGATAGTAAACATAATGCTGGCGGACAACTGAAAAGGTATAAGGACAGTCTTATGACAAACCTGAAAAAGTGCCAAATCGACCCCCTCACCTGGGAGACGACCACTCCACACTGTAACGCTTGGAGGAGCACTTCACGAGGTGTCAATACTTTACAGTTAGCCCAACTGCATACCAAGGCATACAATCGCCAGCGCCGGAAAGACGCTGCCGCCGCCCCTCCCGCACTAGACGTAGCCCTCCACACGTGCAACATCTGTGATCTACCCTGCCGGTCCCATATCGGCCTCTTTAGTCACCTCAGAGCTCACCAGTGAAGGTGACATCCTTAATAACTCATATCATTGTATCACAGCTGGATGATCGTCATACTCGATACAGAGTGACAGCAAAGTAGTAGTAGTGTGTGTGTGTGTGTGTGTGTGTGTGTGTGTGTGAAGTGTATGTGTGTGTGTGTGTGTGTGAAGTGTATGTGTGTGTGTGTGTGTGTGTGAGAGTGTGTGTGTGTGTGTGTGTGGGTGTGTGTGAGAGAGTATTGAGAGTAACTTAGCCTGACTGTAATTAACTGAACACCCGACCAGTAGGGAGAGGGGAGGATGGTGGGGAGAGGGGGGAGGATGGTGGGGAGAGGGGGGAGGATGGTGGGGAGAGGGGGGAGGATGGTGGGGAGAGGGGGAGGATGGTGGGGAGAGGGGGGGAGGATGGTGGGGAGAGGTGGGAGGATGGTGGGGAGAGGGGGGAGGATGGTGGGGAGAGGGGGGAGGATGGTGGGGAGAGGTGGGAGGATGGTGGGGAGAGGTGGGAGGATGGTGGGGAGAGGGGGGAGGATGGTGGGGAGAGGTGGGAGGATGGTGGGGAGAGGGGGGAGGATGGTGGGGAGAGAGGGAGGATGGTGGGGAGAGGTGGGAGGATGGTGGGGAGAGGGGGGAGGATGGTGGGGAGAGGTGGGAGGATGGTGGGGAGAGGGGTTGGGTTGGGTTGGGTTGGGTTACTCATTGTACAATTTGTCTAAATATTTCTATGACCTGACACGGAAATCTAAGAGGCGTAAGGGAGTCATCAATGGCTCTTCCCCCTCTGTGACTTATACAATCTAATTGGCTCTTAAGTCACACTACCGCTCCGGTGATTGGCTATTGTCTAACTAACTCCGCCTACTGAGGCTGGAGTTCACGTGTAGGTGTTCGTGAAGACTGTGTGAATGGTCGTCTTATTTGGCCATCATTGTCTTCACTGCTGCCAGACGTCACACATAACAACAACAACAACAACAACAACAACGATAATAACAATGATGATGATGATGATGATGATGTGATGATAATTGGCCTTAATACCTGCCAAAAGCCTTACAGTATACACCAAACAGCCCTGATAAAGTTACCCAAATCCTCCAGCAACAAATGGCGAGGAAACATGAATGACCCCACAAGTTAACTATGGCTCTGGTCTGGTCTGGTAGTTCTCTCGGTGGTTATAGTCCTTGTAAACTGCCTTATGGGTTGTTAAGTGGTGCCAACAAGGTCCTTCCTACAGTACAGAGACAGTCGTGGTCACTCCCCCACTCCCTCCGGCTGGTCACTCTCCCTCCTCCCTCCGGCTGGTCACTCTCCCCCCTCCCTCCGGCTGGTCTATGTGTATACATGGAGAGAGAGAGAGAGAGAGAGAGAGAGAGAGAGAGAGAGAGAGGTGGCGGAGAGGAGAGCCAGTAATCATTAGAGAGCCACATTGAACACTTACACTGGCACTGGCACTCTAGACTGCCTGGAGTGCCACTTGAGTTGTGTTGAGTCACTCCACGACGACAAAGAAAGGGCTTAGGTGTACAGAGAGAGAGAGAGAGAGAGAGAGAGAGAGATCCATAACTCAGGACTCGGGAGATGAAAGGAGAATCAACACTAATTATGATTAAAGAGGAAGGAGGGGGGAGGGGGGAGGAGGGAGGAGGAAGGGGGGAGGAGGAGGGGGAAGACGGGGAGGAGGGAGGAAGGAAAGGAGGGAGAGGAAGAAAGGGAGGGAGAGTTATGTAGGGAAGAGGGTGGAAAGGAAGAGGGAAGGGGAGGGGAGGAAGGGGGAAGGGGAGGATGGGGGAAGGGGAGGGGAGGAAGGGGGGGGGAGGGAGGGGGGAGGGAGGAGGGAGGGATGTGTTGACGTCTCGTGGTACAACAACAACAACAACAACAGTTCAGCTTAAATTTTTAATATTATGAAAAATTACAATTCAAATGTTGACAAGTGTTTCACCTGCGTCAGTGAGCTTAATGTGTGCTCCTTCAATGACACTAGCACATGTTTGATCAACTCTGGACACTAACACATGTTTGATCAACTCTGGACACATATATGACTTTAGTCAGGTGTTAATACAACACATATATGAGTGTAGTCAGATGTTAATACAACATATATGTGACTGTAGTCAGGTGTTAATACAACATATATGTGACTGTAGTCAGGTGTTAATACAACACATATATGAGTGTAGTCAGATGTTAATACAACACATATATGACTTTAGTCAGGTGTTAATACAACATATATGTGACTGTAGTCAGGTGTTAATACAACATATATGTGACTGTAGTCAGGTGTTAATACAACACATATATGAGTGTAGTCAGATGTTAATACAACACATACATGACAGTAGTCAGGTGTTATTACAACACATACATGACTGTAGTCAGGTGTTAATACAACACATACATGACAGTAGTCAGGTGTTATTACAACACATACATGACTGTAGCCAGGTGTAAGGTTACATTTTTAATTGTAAATTGAAAATTATTTTTTGGGAACAATTATTACGATCAGTGAAATGTTTTAATACCAATTACCATTTGGTACAAGCCGCAGCTGGTGAGTGGGGTGGTGGGAGGGAGGTGAGTGGGGGTGGTGAGAGGGAGGTGAGTGGGGGTGGTGAGTGGGGGCGGTGAGTGGGAGTGGTGAGAGGGAGGTGAGTGGGGGTGGTGAGAGGGAGGTGAGTGGGGAGGGTGAGTGGCGGTGGTGAGAGGGAGGTGAGTGGGGGTGGTGAGAGGGGGTGGTGAGAGGGAGGAGAGTGGGGGCGGTGAGTGGGGGTGGTGAGAGGGAGGTGAGTGGGGGTGGTGAGAGGGAGGTGAGTGGGGGTGGTGAGAGGGAGGTGAGTGGGGGCGGTGAGAGGGAGATGAGTGGGGGTGGTGAGAGGGAGGTGAGTGGGGGTTAGTGGGGTGGTGAGAGGGAGGAGAGTGGGGGTGGTGAGAGGGAGGATAGTGGGGGTTAGTGGGGTGGTGAGAGGGAGGAGAGCGGGGGTTAGTGGGGTGGTGAGAGAGAGGAGGGTCGGGGTTAGTGGGGTGGTGAGAGGGAGGTGAGTGGGGGTGGTGAGAGGGAGGTGAGTGGGGGTGGTGAGTGGGGGTGGTGAGAGGGAGGTGAGTGGGGGTGGTGAGAGGGAGGTGAGTGGGGGTGGTGACTGAGGTGAGTGGGGGTGGTGAGTGGGGGTGGTGAGAGGGAGGTGAGTGGGGGTGGTGACTGAAGTGAGTGGGGGTTAGTGGGGTGGTGAGAGGGAGGAGAGTGGGGGTGGTGAGAGGGAGGTGAGTGGGGGTTAGTGGGGTGGTGAGAGGGAGGAGCGTGGGTGTGGTGAGAGGGAGGAGCGTGGGTGTGGTGAGAGGGAGGTGAGTGGGGGTTAGTGGGGTGGTGAGAGGGAGGAGAGTGGGGGTGGTGAGAGGGAGGATAGTGGGGGTTAGTGGGGTGGTGAGAGGGAGGAGAGTGGGGGTGGTGAGAGGGAGGAGAGTGGGGGTGGTGAGAGGGAGGAGAGTGGGGGTTAGTGGGGTGGTGAGAGGGAGGAGAGTGGGGGTGGTGAGAGGGAGGATAGTGGGGGTTAGTGGGGTGGTGAGAGGGAGGAGAGTGGGGGTTAGTGGGGTGGTGAGAGAGAGGAGAGTCGGGGTTAGTGGGGTGGTGAGAGGGAGGTGAGTGGGGGTGGTGAGAGGGAGGTGAGTGGGGGTGGTGAGTGGGGGTGGTGAGAGGGAGGTGAGTGGGGGTGGTGAGAGGGAGGTGAGTGGGGGTGGTGACTGAGGTGAGTGGGGGTTAGTGGGGTGGTGAGAGGGAGAAGAGTGTGGGTGGTGAGAGGGAGGTGAGTGGGGGTTAGTGGGGTGGTGAGAGGGAGGAGAGTGGGGGTGGTGAGAGGGAGGTGAGTGGGGGTTAGTGGGGTGGTGAGAGGGAGGTGAGTGGGGGTGGTGAGAGGGAGGTGAGTGGGGGTTAGTGGGGTGGTGAGAGGGAGGTGAGTGTTTTTTCGTTTTTTACGGGTAATAGCCCACCTGAGCACAGGTCATTGACCCACATCGGCGCCTGAGGGAAAAAAAATAAGAGTAAAAAGAACCAAATGGAAGAGAACAATACTGCATTAATCTACACCGAGAAGATGACGGACAAACAACTTTTGAAGTGAGACAGATTGTATGAGAGTGGAAACACAGAAGGAGGAGCATTCCACAGTTTGGCTGTGTGAGCAAAGAAGGAGATGATGCAGAAGGTAATGTTGATCACAGGAACGAACAGTCACCAGACAGTACGATATGTTGAATTAAAGAAAGTAGAAAGAACGGGTTAGTCTAGTGTGAACATGTCGTTCACACAGAAACAGTGGGCCCCTCGGCAAGACGTGTGTTACGAGCCCACGGCCTTGTCGGCGGTACACAGGATGCCAAATCCACCGACCATTGCCAGTTAAAGTACCTGTAAAAGAGAGAGAGTGAAGCAACACTGCGGCGAAGAGAAAGGGGAGAGAGGTTATCAACTAAAGGAGGAGAGTTAATGAGACGAAATGCCTTTGATTCCACCCTATCTAACAGTTGAAGAGCCACCCCAGATATGAGAGCAGTACTCCAAGTTAGGACGAATGAATCCCTTATATACTTGAAGCAACTACTCAGGAGTGAAGTAGCTCCGGAATCTGTACAGAATTCCCAGCTTTCGGGAAGCAGCTTTAGCAAAGTTGAGGATATGTGGCTTCCTTGACAATGACATATTAGAGTTTTATTACTAATGAATTTAACCAAGTTTCTACCACCCCATTGGGAGATGCTGCACAGATCTGCAATGATAGATAAAATGATATCAGCTCTAGAAACAGATCTATTAAGAGTTAGGAGGAAGAGTAAAATGTGAAGAAGAGTGAAGAGTAGAATCATTAGCGTACTAATGGGTAGAATTAGTCGAAGTGCGAAGTAAGTAATTGATAAAAAGAAGGAAGAGAGTAAGTGAAAGAACAGAACCCTGTGGGACACCACTATTGGTAGAGAAAGAGCGAGAGATCGATCCCTCGACAACAACTGCCAGGGATCGGTTCTCAAGGAAGCTAGAGATTAGATAACAAAGTGGGGGAGAGAAAACAAA
The DNA here is from genome assembly GCA_958450375.1 of Homarus gammarus. NCBI lineage: Eukaryota > Metazoa > Arthropoda > Malacostraca > Decapoda > Nephropidae > Homarus > Homarus gammarus. The sequence goes on from CAUDMG010000936.1 coordinate 86,546, forward strand.
AGAGGGAAGTTTAGAAAGCAAAGACTTGTGCCATACCCTGTCAAATGCTTTGGAGATGTCGAGGGCCACGACGAAAGTTTCCCCATAATCCCTAAGAGAGGATGACCAAAGATGGGTGCAGTAGAAGAGCAGATTACCAGTAGATCTCGCCTGGTGAAAGCCATACTGGTGATCCGACAAAAGAGAATGGCGTTCAAGGTGACGGAGAAAATGGGAGTTCAAGATAGTTTGGATAATCTTAGAGAAGGATGAAGTTAGGGCAATGGGACGATAGTTAGAGGGATTAGAATGGTCACCCTTCTTCGGGATGGGCTGAACCAAGGCATGCTTCCAAGAAGAAGGAAAAGTTTGGGTTTTGAGGCAGAGGCGAAAGAGGCAATCAAGCACAGGGGCCACAGCTTCAGCACACTCCCTCAGAACACGAGGGGGTATTCCATCCGGTCCATGCGCCTTACTCACATCCAACCTGGATAACACACCGGCAACCCTGCGAGTGGAGATTATAGGAAAGTGCATAGGTTCAGTAGGAGGAGCAGGGGTAGGAGGGATAGAGTGGGAATCGTCTAAGGTGGAGTTAGAGAAGAATAAGGTGCCAAAGAGGTTGGCTTTCTCAGGGGGAGAGTTGGCTATAGAGTTATTGGGACGGAAGAGGGGAGGAAAAGAAGGCGTGCAGAAGTTGTTAAAGATGTTTTTGTTTAAGGACCAGAAGGATTTACTAGACAAAGAATTAGTCAGGACAGCGGTCTTTGTTTTTATAAAATTCCGCTTGGCCCTACGAAGAATAGCCTTACAACGATTCCTAGAAGTAATGAAAGAGGAGAGGGTAATAGGAGAAGGAGATAGTTTCATAGCTCGATATGCCCTATCTCTCACCCTGCATGCAAGAGAGCAGGAGCGATGAAACCTTGATTGTAAAGTGAAAGTTTTTGTAGAAGATGGGATAGATGCACTCATACCGCCCTGTATAACCCCAGCAATGCTGTCAGCACATACCGAGGCGTCCCGAGTGGAAAAGCAACATTCATCCCAAGGAAAGTCGGTGAAGAATTCTCGCAAGGATTTTTTTTTTTTTACGGGGATTAACCCACCCGGGCACATGTCACTGACCCACATCAGGGCCTGGGGGCGAAAATGTAATAATAATAATAATAATAATAATAATAATAATAATAATAATAATAATAATATAGAACCATAAAGCAATACAAAAATGAAAAAAAGATCAAAAGTGAGAAACAATATATGTGTGTTGTGTTGTCCAAGTAAGAGAATCAGTTGAGACCCTGCTGTTGTGTGTAAATGAGGCAGAAAGTCAGATCATCAACCTGGGACTTGGTCACATATGGCAGCAGGGTCTACCATTAGACAACACATTATGCCAGCTTGCCCTCCGATAGTGCCATAGTTGATGTTTAGAGGGGGTGGGGGAGGTGGTCGTGCCCAGTTTGATTTAATAGAAATAAGATTATGATCAGAAGACCCTAAGGGGGCAGAAATTGAGAGGGAGGTGAGTGGGGTTGGTGAGAGGGAGGTGAGTGGGATGACACGAGCGATTATGCATCTCTCCCTCACTTTCAAATATCGTTATTATTTAATGGCGCGACATTTGGTGATACTCTCTCTCTCTCTCTCTCTCTCTCTCTCTCTCTCTCTCTCTCTCTCTCACATCATCTCCCAGTGTCTCTCAGTCAAGTCAGCCCAAATATACACTAGAGCCTCCATATATAATTAGAGCCCCATAGAGCCCTCAAATATACATCAGAGCCTCCACAGAGCCCCCATATATATACTAGAGCCCCATAGAGCCCTCAAATATACATCAGAGCCTTCACAGAGCCCCCATATATACACTATAGCCCACATATATACACTAGAGCCCCACAGAGCCCCCAAATATACACTAGAGCCCTATAGAGCCCCATAAATTCACTAGAGCCTCCTTATATACATTAGAGCCCCAAAATATACACTAGAGCACCATAGAGCCACCATATAAACACTAGAGCCCCATAGAGCCACCATATATACACTAGAGCCCCATAGAGCCACCATATATACACTTGTGCCCCATAGAGCCACCATATATACACTAGAGCCCCATAGAGCCATCATATATACACTAGAGCCCCACAGAGCCCTATATACACACTAGAGCCCCATAGAGCCCCATATAAACATTAGAGCCCCATATATACACTAGAGCCCCATATATACATTAGAGCCCCTATACATACACTAGAGCCCCATAGAGCCCCTATATATATATTAGAGCCCGTATATACACACTAGAGCCCCATATATACATTACAGCCCCTATATACACACTAGAGCCCCATAGAGCCCCATATAAACATTAGAGCCCCATATATACACTAGAGCCCCATATATACATTACAGCCCCTATATACACACTAGAGCCCCATAGAGCCCCATATAAACATTAGAGCCCCATATATACACTAGAGCCCCTATATATATATTAGAGCCCCCATATATACACTAGAGCCCCCATATATACATTACAGCCCCTATATATACACTAGAGCCCCATAGAGCCCCCATATATACATTAGAGCCCCTATATTATACACTAGAGCCCCATAGAGCCCCATATATACATTAGAGCCCCTATATTATACACTAGAGCCCCATAGAGCCCCATATATACATTAGAGCCCCTATATATACACTAGAGCCCCATAGAGCCCCCATATATACATTAGAGCCCCCATATATACACTAGAGTCCCATAGAGCCTCATATATACATTAGAGCCCCTATATATACACTAGAGCCCCATAGAGCCCCCATATATACATTAGAGCCCCTATATATACACTAGAGCCCCCATATATACATTATAGTCCCTATATATACACTAGAGCCCCATAGAGCCCCCATATATACATTAGAGCCCCTATATATGCACTAGAGCCCCATAGAGCCCCCATATATACATTAGAGCCCCTATATATACACTAGAGCCCCCATATATACATTATAGTCCCTATATATACACTAGAGCCCCATAGAGCCCCCATATATACATTAGAGCCCCTATATATGCACTAGAGCCCCATAGAGCCCCCATATATACATTAGAGCCCCTATATATGCACTAGAGCCCCATAGAGCCCCCATATATACATTAGAGCCCCTGTATACACTCTCCGAACTTCAACTGACCAAAGCAGCTTCACCCAAACCTTTTCAAGTCTCCATCTACAACCTTTACACCTCCTTCCGTTCTAAGGGAGGTGTATGGGCCTACTGCAGCACACGTACACCTATAGCCCGACTCACGGATCTTGAATCTCCCCTTTATGATGTCATCTGGCTCAAAATATCTCTACCAACTATGACTATTTTTCTTTGTTTCCTATATTGTTCACCCAACTCTTCCAACTATTTGGAACTCTTTGACTATCTCACTTCTTGCCATGAGTCGTTGCTCTCCACACACCCCAACACCGAGATCCTCTACCTAGGGGATTTCAATGCACATCACAGAGAGTGGCTTGGCTCTGGAAGGGATGACCCAGGTGGAGCTGAGGCACTCTCTTTTTCCTTACTTATGATTTGGAACAAATAATCAAACACCCTACACGCGATCCTGATCAGCTTGCTAACATTCTTGATCTTTGTTTTACCCCTAACCCCCCACACTATTCATACTCAATTTCTGCCCCCTTAGGGTCTTCTGATCACAACCTTATTTCTATTAAATCAAACTGGGCACGACCACCTCCCCCACCCCCCTCTAAACGTCAACTATGGCACTATCGGAGGGCAAGCTGGCAATCCTTGCGAGAATTCTTCATCGACTTTACTTGGAATGAATGTTGCTTTCCCACTTGGGATGCCTCAGTATGTGCTGACAGCATTGCTGGGGTTATACAGGGCGGTATGAGTGCATTTATCCCACCTTCTACCAAAACTTTCACTTTACAATCATGGTTTGATCGCTCCTGCTCTCTTGCATGCACGGTGAGAGATAGGGCATATCGAGCTATGAAACTATCTCCTTCTCCTATTACCCTCTCCTCTTTCATTACTTCTAGGAATCGTTGTAAGGCTATTCTTCGTAGGGCCAAGTGGAATTTTATAAAAAGAAAGACTGCTGTCCTGACTAATTTTTCCTCTAGTAAATCCTTCTGGTCCTTAACCAAAAACATCTGTAACAACTTCTGCACTCCTTCTTTCCTCCTCTCTTCCAACCTGATAACTCTATAGCCAACTCTCCCCCTGCCAAAGCCAATATCTTTGGCACCTTATTCTCCTCTAATTCCACCTAAGACGATTCCATCTCTATTCCTCCTACCCCTACTCCTATAATCTCCACTCGCAGGGTTGCCGGTGTGTTATCCAGGTTGGATGTGAGTAAGGTGCATGGACCGGACGGAATACCCCCTCGTGTTCTGAGGGAGTGTGCTGAAGCTCTGGCCCCTGTGCTTGCTCGCCTCTTTCGCCTTTGCCTCAAAACCCAAGCTTTTCCTTCTTCTTGGAAGCATACCTTCGTTCAGCCCATCCCGAAGAAGGGTGACCATTCTAATCCCTCTAACTATCGCCCCATTGCCCTAACTTCATCCTTCTCTAAGATTTTCGAAACTATTTTGAACTCCCATTTTCTCCGTCACCTTGAACGCCTTTCTCTTTTGTCGGAACACTAGTCTGGCTTTCGCCAGGTGAGATCTACTGGTAATCTGCTCTTCTACTGCACCCATCTTTGGTCATCCTCTCTTAGTGATTATGGGGAAACTTTCGTCGTGGCCTTCGACATCTCCAAAGCATTAGACAGGGTATGGCACAAGTCTTTGCTTTCTAAACTTCCCTCTTTTGGTTTCTCTCCCCCACTTTGTTTTCTCATCTCTAGCTTCCTTGAGAACCGACCCATGGCAGTTGTTGTCGAGGGATCGATCTCTCGCTCTTTCTCTACCAATAGTGGTGTCCCACAGGGTTCTGTTCTTTCACCTACTCTCTTCCTTCATTTTATCAATGATTTACTTCACACTACAACTAATTCTATCCATTCTTACGCTGACGATTCTACTCTTCACTCTTCTTCACATTTTACCCTTCCTCCTAACTCTCAAACTAGTTCTGTTTGTAGAGCTGATATCATTACTTCTATCAACGCGGATCTGTGCAGCATCTCTGAATGTGGAGGTAGAAACTTTGTTAAATTCAATAGTAATAAAGCTCAGAATTTTCCAATTACACTTTCTAAATTAGATGATCTCAAACCAATCAAATTTCAGGACGCTATCATTCTGCCAAAGTCGACAATAGATATGCTAGTCCTCACCATTTCCTCTAATATGTCATGGAAGCCACACATCCTCAACATTGATAAAGCTGCCTCCCGAAAGTTGGGAATGCTTTACAGATGCCGTAGTTACTTCACTCGTGAGCAGGTACTTCAAGGACAAAGATTCATTCCTCCTAACTTGGAGTACTGCTCTCATATCTGGGGTGGCTCTTCTTCTGTCCAACTGTTAGATAGGGTGGAATCAAAGGCATTTCGTCTTATTAACTCTCCTCCTTTAGTTGATAATCTTTCTTCCCTTTCTCTTCGCCGCAATGTTGCTTCGCTCTCTCTCTTTTACAGGTACTTTAACGGGCAATGGTCGGTGGATTTGGCATCCTGTGTACCGCCGGCAAGGCCGTAGGCTCGTAACACATGTCTTGCCCGCGGTGCCCACCGCTTCTCTGTGGATGTCGGTCACTCTAGAACAGGGGTTCTCAACCAGGGGGGAATTCCCCCCAAGGGGGGAATTCAGGTTTTCAGGGGGGGGGGGGGGTAAACTGATTCGGGAGCAAGAGATATGTTCGATGAGAAATCAATCACAGAATTTTGGCCCTTGATGTGCGATTCCTACCCAAAAGTGGCAGAAAGAGCTATCAGTGCATTGCTTCCGTTTGTGTCGACATATCTTTGTGAGTCAGGCTTTTCAACTCTGTTGCAAATTAAAAGGAAGCAACGTAGTAGATTAGAGGTAGAAAATGACCTGCGTTGTGCCCTTTCAAGCACTCCTCCGCGTATCCCAGAATTGGCGAAGAAAAACAATCACAGGTTTCTTATTGACTGTAATCTTCATCTGAATAAAATTAATTACAAATTTACAATATCCTGGTATTCTATTGAACTTTTTGTTTATTGCATTATGCTTCAGTTTGGTCTGTTAAGTAATTCATTATAAATATAAAAAAACTATTTTACTTTTATTCAAGTTTTATAAATCCATCAACATTTTCAATTGGCATTTAATATGTAAAACTCCACTATAAAAATAATCCATGTAAAATTGTAAATGTATATGTACTAATATGGAAAAAATAAAGGATTTTCAGTATTATATGAATATTATTTGGAATGCACTTTTTGAGGCAGACAATCTTGGAAAGGAGGGGAGGGGAATGACATTCTGACATATGGTGAAAGGGGTGCATGGGGCAAACAAGGTTGAGAACCACTGCTCTAGAATAACCCGTTACACTCGTTACAGTACATCCCTCTTTCCTCACACAGCCAAACTGTGGAATGCTCTGCCTTCTTCTGTGCTTCCACACTCATACAATCTGTCTCACTTTAAAAAAGATGGTTTTCCGGCATCTTCGTGGTGTAGATTATTATAACCTTTTTCTTTTCTATTTTTTTTCTTTCTGTTCTTATTTTATCGTCCCCTAGGCCCCGATGTGGGTCGTTTACCTGTGCGAATTCCCGTAAAAAAAAAAAAATTATATATATATACACACACACACACTAGAGCCCCATGGAGCCCCCACAATCCCTCACATTATTGGTAAAACAAAATAGATTGGACGAGGATATGAAGATAATTAAATATAAGACTTAATTACACGCCGATTAAATAGAGCCAAAGTGACGTCATTCATAGTTGACGTCCAATTAAAACTTTATTATAGTGAAAATAACTTCACGGCTGTGTTAATGTTCGTGGTTAACTTCACGGCTGTGTTAATGTTTGTGGTTAACTTCACGGCTGTGTTAATGTTCGTGGTTAACTTCACGGCTGTGTTAATGTTTGTGGGTAACTTCACGGCTGTGTTAATGTTCGTGGTTAACTTCATGGCTGTGTTAATGTTTGCGGTTAACTTCACGGCTGTGTTAATGTTTGTGGTTAACTTCATGGCTGTGTTAATGTTTGTGGTTAACTTCACGGCTGTGTTAATGTTTGTGGTTAACTTCACGGCTGTGTTAATGTTTGTGGTTAACTTCACGGCTGTGTTAATGTTTGTGGTTAACTTCACGGCTGTGTTAATGTTCGTGGTTAACTTCACGGCTGTGTTAATGTTCGTGGTTAACTTCACGGCTGTGTTAATGTTTGTGGTTAACTTCACGGCTGTGTTAATGTTTGTGGTTAACTTCACGGCTGTGTTAATGTTTGTGGTTAACTTCACGGCTGTGTTAATGTTCGTGGTTAACTTCACGGCTGTAAATTTTTGTCCCTAAAATCTCTCTCTCTCTCTCTCTCTCTCTCTCTCTCTCTCTCTCTTCCCATCAATATTACAACTATTTCTTATTGTCATTCGTGTGTTTCATCAAGTTATATTAAGTTGCGTTATGTCGTGTTTGGTTGGGTTAGCTGGGTGACATTGTATATATAAATTCATTTGTTCAGAGTTTATAGTAAAAATTTTCCAATTAATTAAACCGTAAATCGAGATTGACGCTTCGGGATAAAGTTACAGTTTTTATTGTCGTAACTAAATGGTTGCTATTTAATATATGTTTATAACCCCAACCTTCACTATAACACCACAACAACCTACACTATAACACCACAACAACCTACACTATAACACCACAACAACCTACACTATAACACCACAACAACCTACACTATAACACCACAACAACCTACACTGTAACACCACAACAACCTACACTATAACACTGTAACACACACACACTACTACTTTGCTGTCACTCTGTATCGAGTATGGCGATCATCAGCTGTGATACAATGATATGAGTTATTTAGGATGTCACCTTCACTGGTGAGCTCTGAGGTGACTAGGGAGGCCGATATGGGATCGGCAGGGTAGATCACAGATGATGTACGCGTGGGGGGCTACATCTAGTGCAGGACGGGCTGCGGTGCTTGTCTGCCTCGGTATGCAGTCGGGCTAACCCGAAAGTATTGACATCTTCTCGTGTGGTGCTCCTCCAAGCGTTACAGTGTGGAGTGATCGTCTCCCAGGTGAGGGGGTCGATTTGACACTTTTAAGGTTTGTCTTAAGATTATCCTTATACTGTACCTTTTCCCCCCTCCAGTGTTACGTTTATCATTCACCTCAAGGCCGAACTGCACATCCGCATCTGCATAGGTGTTCACAACCTCCGGTAGTTCACGTTCAGTGTGAGCGACAAGGGTGAGGTCGTCTGCATACCGAAGATCAGAGATGGAAGCTGCCGACACCTTCGTTCCTGCCTGGAGTCGTCTTATGTAGAAAAGTCCCTTCATACGGTACTCGATGTCCACCCCACCGAGTAAGGAAGGCAGCCCAAAAATGGAAGAATTGGTGCCAATACACACCCTTGTTTTACTCCCGTTTGGGTGGGGAAGAACTCAGACTGATTTATGTACTGTACGGCCCTGTAAATGTATTCAACGCATATCATTATGTTTAATCAAATGTAACCTTATATATTTTCAGCGACCGACTGCAACTCTATTAATAAACTGTTTATTATTATTATTATTATTATTATTATTATTATTATTATTATTATTAAATTGTGCAGGACACTGCCGTTCATGCCATCGCTGAGTTGCCTCACAATGGTGATTAATTTTGGTGAGCAGCCAAAGCCTCCCAGAAGATGGGAATGCTGTACAGATGCCGTAGCTACTTCACTCCTGAGCAGTTGCTTCAAGTATATAAGGGATTCATTCGTCCTAAGTTGGAGTACTGCTCTCATATCTGGGGTGGCTCTTCAACTGTTAGATAGGGTGGAATCAAAGGCATTTCGTCTCATTAACTCTCCTCCTTTAGTTGATAACCTCTCTCCCCTTTCTCTTCGCCGCAGTGTTGCTTCACTCTCTCTCTTTTACAGGTACTTTAACTGGCAATGGTCGGTGGATTTGGCATCCTGTGTACCGCCGGCAAGGCCGTGGGCTCGTAACACACGTCTTGCCGAGGGGCCCACTGTTTCTGTGTGAACGACATGTTCACACTAGACTAACCCGTTCTTTCTACTTTCTTTAATTCAACATATCGTACTGTCTGGTGACTGTTCGTTCCTGTGATCAACATTACCTTCTGCATCATCTCCTTCTTTGCTCACACAGCCAAACTGTGGAATGCTCCTCCTTCTGTGTTTCCACTCTCATACAATCTGTCTCACTTCAAAAGTTGTTTGTCCGTCATCTTCTCGGTGTAGATTAATGCAGTATTGTTCTCTTCCATTTGGTTCTTTTTACTCTTATTTTTTTGTCCCTCAGGCGCCGATGTGGGTCAATGACCTGTGCTCAGGTGGGCTATTACCCGTAAAAAACGAAAAACTATACCGTAAACAGCACAACAATGCTTACCACATTACACTAACACTACAACTTAACAATACCATAACAACACAACCACAACCTTAATACAACACTACAATCCCACTACAATACCAATACAACACCACTACAACACAACACCACCACTACAACACCACAACAACGCCACACCACTATAACACCACTACAATACCACTAAGACGCCACACCACTACAACACCACTGCTACACCACTACAACACCACTGCTACACCACTACAACACCACTACTACACCACTACAACACCACTACACCACAACAGCATCACTACAACACCACAACAGCACCACTACACCACAACAACACCACTACAACATCACTCCACCACTACAATACCACAACACACAACACCACTACAACACCACTACAACACCACTACAACACCATTACAACACCACTACAACACCACTTCACCACTACAACACCATTACAACACCACTACAACACCACTTCACCACTACAGCATCACTACAACACCACATCACCACTACAACACCACTGCAACACCACTGCAACACCACTTCACCACTACAACACCATTACAACACCACTACAACACCACTTCACCACTACAGCATCACTACAACACCACATCACCACTACAACATCACTACAACACCATTACAACACCACTACAACACCACTTCACCACTACAACACCACATCACCACTACAACACCATTACAACACCATTTAACCACTACAACACCACTACAACACCACTACAACATCACAACAACACCACAGCACCACTACAACACCACTGCAACACCACTCCATCCCTACAAAACACCACAACACCACTACAACACGACTTCATCACTACAACACCACTACAACACCACTCCACCCCTACAACATCACTACAACACCACAACACCACTACAACACCACTACAACACCACTTCACCACTACAACACCATTACAACACCACTACAACACCATTTCACCACTACAACACCATTATAACACCACTACAACACCACTCCACCCCTACAACATCACTACAACACCACAACACCACTACAACACCACTACAACACCACTTCACCACTACAACACCATTACAACACCATTTCACCACTACAACACCATTATAACACCACTGCAACACCACTACAACACCACTTCACCACTACAACACCATTACAACACCACTACAACACCATTTCACCACTACAACACCATTATAACACCACTACAACACCACTACAACACCACGGACCCTGGGATAAGACAGCTTGAGCTCCAGACGGCTGACATAATTGAATTCTTCTTAATTTACATATATAACTTTCTACTTAAATAAACTGATGCAATTGATGTTCCTCTACCCCTGTGTGTGTCTGTCTGTCTGTCTGTCTGTGTCTGCATGTGTGTGTCTGCGTATGTGTGTCTGTCTGTGTCTGTATGTGTAATAATAATAATAATAATAATAATAATAATAATAATAATAATAATTAATAAAATAATTAACGGTTTATTAAAAGAGCATGGCAGCCGGAAGGCTGAAATATACAGTTACATAATTGTGGAATGGGTCTCTTGATTTACAAATAAGATACAAGTAACATAAGTGACACAAATGTGATATATAATAACTAGGTGGGGAGAAGCTCAAACTACAGGGCATTTCAAATTAGTGACAGTGCAAAAAGTAAGATTGACTGGTAGTGAACACACTGGTTGATTACAAGTTATTGATAATTTTTACAATGGTTGGGACTGGGCTGTCCTTATAGCGATCAGATCATGCTCGTATGGGCTGGATGCAGTTGTGGTGCTGAACAGCAATTTTCGGACGAGGGATCTCGGGTGGTAGTAGGAGCTGGTGTCGAGGATGGCGCAGAAGCTTCTCACCAAATTTGCAGATGAGGCCGTGGTGGTGGTCAGTGAGAGCTGAGAGGGTCAGTGTGTTGAGTGCTTCTTGATATGCGGAGTAGGAGGGGGAGAGAATAATCTTGTATGCCTTCTTTTGCACTTTTTCTAGGTGTTTACGTTGTGTGGCATTTAGGGAGGAAAACCAGGTAGGGGAGGCATAGGTGAGCTTGGGAAGTATAAATGTTGAGTAAACACTGAGGAGCTCGGGGACAGGAACTCCGAGGGGCTTGAGTCGGCGGAGGAGGTGGAGACGGAAACTGGAGGATTTGATAACTTCACTGATGTGTGGTTTCCAATTTAGTTTGTTGTCTATGGTGACGCCGAGGAGCTTAGTGGAATCTACAACCTGGAGTGTGTTGGGACCTAAAGTAATGGAAGGGGGTGGGACAACGTCGGAGGAGAGGTTGATGTGCATAACCATGGTCTTGGTATGGTTGATGGTGATGTGGTTGTTGGTGGCCCAGTTTTGGAGACTGTTCAAAAAATCCTAAAGGGCTGTATAGTCAGGAGCAGAATTGTTGACACTGATCCCAATGGTGGAGTCGTCGACATATTTCCAGCGAGCAGGGGTTTCTCTTAGGGCATCATTGATAAGCATAATGGTCCCATCTTGGTGCCTTAGGGGACGCCACAGGTAAGTGACTGAAAGGTGGAGACAGCTTCTCGGAAGCGTACAGCTTGGCGTCGGTTACTGAGGAGGTCTGTAAGTCTGTGTGTCTGTGTGTGTGTGTGTGTGTCCGTGTGTTCGTGGCAACATCCACGATCCAAACACTGGCATCTCATTGACTACATCATTGTCAGAGAAAGAAATCGCCGAGATGTCCTCATCACCCGTGCCACCGAGAAACTGATCATCGGCTCGTCAGAGCCAAACCTCCAGAAGAGGTTTTAACACAAAGCGTCTGGAGGATCCAGAGGTAGCAAATGCTTTCAGAGAGCAGCTCGAACATGGGCTGATAAACAACCCGACAATGAACAATCCAAATCGCAGTGCCGAATGGGATATTCTCAACACCTGCAGAGAGACCCTCGGCCAGATCGAAAGAATACACCAGGACTGGTTTGATGAAAATGACCCGGCAATCAATGTACTCATCAATGATAAACGTGCTGCTTTAACTGACTGGCAAAACAACCCTCAGTCTCGGACCAAAGCTGATATCTTCCGCAAGAAAGAGCAGCGGCCCAGCGGGAACCTCGCAATCTAAAAAATGACTAGTTTAAAAATATAGTATGAGAAAAATAAAATTACAGATCAGCACAAGATGCAGCCCCCTTCCGCTCATCCGACGGTAACTCCATAATTAAAGACGATGAAGGCCTCCTTCAGCGCTGGAAAGAGCACTACCATTCACTGCTCAATCAAAACACTGATGTGGATGTCCTGACCCACCTCAGCTATCCTCCATCCCTGGATGAGGTAGCTTCTGCCATCAAGGTGATGAAAAATCGCAAAGCCTCAGGGCTTGATGGAATCCCAGCCGAGGAGTATAAAGCAGGAGAACTTCTGCTTACCAGTCGTCTCCACTCTCTCCTGGAGAATATATGGGAAAAGGAGGAAATCTCCCAAGCTCTTAAAGATGCCTCCATCGTCAATATTTATAAGAATAATGGAGACCGGTCAGACTGTGGCAACTACCGCGGGATCTCAGTGCTGTCAAAAGCTGGCAAGGTTTTTACCTGAGTCCTCCTAAACAGACTTCTCCCTGAGGCGGAAAACTTCCTCCCAGAATCTCTATGTGGCTTTAGACCATCACGTGGCACTACTGACATGATACAGGAAACGTGCAGAGAACAACGTCGGGACCAAACCAAGGCCTTCGACTCGGTCAACAGGGAAGCCCTCTGGTGGACCCTCAGTCGTTTTGGCTGCCCCCCCTCCCCCCAATTCATCGCCATCGTGAGGCAACTCCACGATGGCGATGAACGGGAGTGTCCTGCACAATGGCAGCCAGTCTGAGCTCTTCCCCATCTAAACTGGGGTTAAACAAAGGTGTATAACTGGCACCAACTCTCTTTTCCATTTTCTGGATGCCTTCCTTACTCATGCCAGTGCAAATTTAGCCGGCGAAGTGGACATCGAATACCTGATGAAGGGTCTTTTCAACATAAGACGACTCCAGGCAAGAACAAAGGTGTCGGCAGCTTCCATTACTGAACTTCATGACGCAGACGATCTCACTCTTGTCGCTCACATTGAACGTTACCTACAAAAGATTCTAAACACCTACATAGATGCATATGCACACTTCGGCCTTGAGGTGAATGTATGTAAGACTCAGATTCTCTTTCAACCTGCCTCAGGTTCAGACACACCTCCACCATCCATCCATCTTAACAGTCCTACCTTCACTAATGTTACCAACTTTTGTTATCTCGGCTCCCACCTGTCCACCACCACGGACATCGATGAAGAGATTCAGCATCGGATCAGATGTGCATCTCGAGCCTTTGGCAGACTCCGTACCCGTGTATTCAGCTGTAGGGAGCTGAAATTATCCACAAAGCTGCACGTATATCGAGCAGTGGTCCTCCCCACCCTGCTATATGGCAGTGAGACATGGGTCACATACAGGAGGCACCTCAAGGTACTTGAAAACTTTCACCAACGTAGTCTACGTTCCATCCTCCGAGTTTGATGGGAAGACAAGAGAACAAATGCCAGCGTCCTTGCTGACACCAACTGTCGGGGCATCGAGGTTACCATTATACATGAACTACTTCACTGGACTGGCCATGTTACCCGCACGGCCGACAGTAGATTGCCAAAGCAGCTACTTTACAGTCACCTAACGAATAGTAAACGTAATGCCGGCGGGCAACTGAAAAGTCACCTCAAATCTCACCAGTGAAGGTGACATCCTTAATAACTCATATCATTGTATCACAGCTGGATGATCGTCATACTCGATACAGAGTGACAGCAAAGTAGTAGTAGTGTGTGTGTGTGTGTGTGTGTGTGTGTGTTTGTCTGGTAGACTTTCTGTCAGTCTGTCTTTCTTATTCTGTCTGTTTGTCTGTACACTCACTAGGTTATTGGCGGGGTAAGTCATGGGAGGGAGGAAGGGAGAGTAGAAGGGAGGGAGGGAGAGTAGAAGGAGTAGGGGATGGGAGGGGGAGAGAAGGAGTACGGGAGGGAGGGAGGGAGAGGTGGAGTAGGAGGGAGGGAGGGAGGGAGGGAGGGAGGGAGTAGGAGGGAGGGAGGGAGGGAGGGAGGGAGGAGAGAGAGAGAGAGAGAGAGAGAGAGAGCTCCGGTTAAATAACCATTGGGACCAGGTTGATAGTGACGATCACAGTGATGGGTAGTGGCGGGTAGTGGTGGGTAAAGGCGGGTAGTGGTGGGTAGTGGCGGGTAGTGGTGGGTAAAGGCGGGTAGTGGTGGGTAGTGGCGGGTAGTGGTGGGTAAAGGCGGGTAGTGGCGGGTAGTGGTGGGTAAAGGCGGGTAGTGGTGGGTAGTGGCGGGTAGTGGTGGGTAAAGGCGGGTAGTGGTGGGTAAAGGCGGGTAGTGGTGGGTAGTGGCGGGTAGTGGTGGGTAAAGGCGGGTAGTGGCAGGTAGTGGTGGGTAATAGTGGGTAAAGGCGGGTAGTGGTGGGTAATGGCGGGTAGTCGTGGGTAGTGGTGGGTAATAATGGGTAAAGGCGGGTAGTGGTTAGGTTAGGGTGAGGGGTTGGCGAGGGGAAGGAGGGGTGAGGGGAAGGAGGGGGTGAGGGGAAGGAGGAGTGAGGGGAAGGAGGGGTGAGGGGAAGGAGGGGTGAGGGGAAGGAGGAGTGAGGGGAAGGCTAGGTGAAGGAGGGGTGAGGGGAAGGAGGGGTGAGGGGTAGGAGGGGTCAGGCGAAGGAGGGGTGAGGGGAAGGAGTTGGCGAGGGGAAGCAGGGGTGAGGGGAAGGAGGGGTCAGGCGAAGGAGGGGTGAGGGGAAGGCTAGGTGAAGGAGGGGTGAGGGGAAGGAGGTGGTGAGGGGAAGGAGGGGTGAGGGGAAGGAGGAGTGAGGGGAAGGAGGGGTGAGGGGAAGGAGGGTGAGGGGAAGGAGGGTGAGGAGAAGGAGGGTGAGGGGAAGGTGGGTGAGGGGAAGGAGGAGTGAGGGGAAGGAGGAGTGAGGGGAAGGAGGGGTGAGGGGAAGGTTGAGTGAGGGGAAGGAGGGGTGAGGGGAAGGAGGGGTGAGGGGAAGGTTGAGTGAGGGGAAGGAGGGTGAGGGGAAGGAGGGTGAGGGGAAGGTGGGTGAGGGGAAGGTGGGTGAGGGGAAGGAGGAGTGAGGGGAAGGAGGGGTGAGGGGAAGGTTGAGTGAGGGGAAGGAGGGGTGAGGGGAAGGAGGGGTGAGGGGAAGGTTGAGTGAGGGGAAGGAGGGGTGAGTGGAAGTGGGGTGAGGGGAAGGAGGGTGAGGGGAAGGAGGGTGAGGGGAAGGAGGGTGAGGGGACGGAGGGTGAGGGGACGGAGGTGAAGGAGTGGTGAGGGTGTGAGGAGACGGAGGTGGAGGCGCCTGTGTCTAGGACTGGAGACGCCAAGAGGTGGGGGAGGGGGAGAGAGAGAGAGAGAGAGAGAGAGAGAGAGGTAAATATCTTAACTTGTGTTCATTGTCTTTTGTATGGTTAGGTTAAGTTAGGTTCAACAGGTATTCTCTTTGCTGTGTGTTAGGTTCGGTATTGTCCACTTATATATTGTCCTCGTGAATAAGTGTCTCACATATCGGCCCACACCGCTGTCTATGATTGGCTATTAGGTGATACCCGAGAACTACCAATGAGGGTAGTTCACGGCCTGTATGGTTATATAAGTTTTCTAATGTTTTGATTTACGATGTTTCTTTATTTGAGTGTTATTTAGTTAAAACATTATGTAAGAGCAATATTCCGTTTTATAGGGTATAAGATGTAAACCTTTTAATGTGATGTACTGGGATTAGTTGACTTCGTGTGGTGGTGGTGATGGTCAGGGCAGAGCAGCGTGAGCCACCGAGTGAACCGGACAGCACAGAGAACCAGGAACTCCAGACAGAACTCACAAGAGAAGATTACATGTAGGAGGAAGTATAGAGAGTAGGACACTAAAGAGAGAAGCTTGGTAGCGTGGCCGGGATGTTATTTACTCAGCGTCAATACGCTTATCTTATCTCGTATGTCAATACACATATATTACGGTATCAAGGGGCAACCTGTCAAACACCTCTTCGATACAACTATTTATTAATTCACTCAATGACATGGACACATTAATATCAGTATTATATCGGGGGACTAACACATTATGTCTTACATTACTCGACACTGACTCTCGGACACCACATGAATGAATACACTTTCCGCAGTAGGTAACTCACCATAGAGATTGCTCTGACACTAACTCACGTGTACACCTGACGTATGCCCAGTGGGTGTTGGCTGGGCTCTCGTATGCGGGACTCTGCTTAGCTGGGGGCGTCGTGAAGTCCTCCCCCCCCCCCCCACCGGACCTGGGGGGGGGGGGGGGGAGGGGACGAGCGCAACTCCGTGCGAGTGACCAGAATGACCTCTCAATGACCAACCTCTCTGAATGATAGGGGAACATATGGGCACGGGGGTGGAGGAGACTGCAGTGGGAGCGGGTAAACAAAGTGAAAGATTGCAGGGAAATAGTGTTAGGAATGATGACAAAACTAAATTAGACAGGGAGTTTAAACCTAAACTCGGTAAAGAGAGGACTCAGAACACGACAAACTTAAATGTCGACTACGCAAACAGTAGAAGTATGAAAAACAAAATGGATGATATTAGGGCCTTGGTATGTACCGAAAAAATCGACGTAATAGCATTCAATGAAACATGGATCAACCTAGACTCACGTGAGTTACCAGTCGAATACCAAATTGCGGGTTACAAATTGTTCCATACCGATAGGCAGACCAGGAAAGGAGGCCGAGTAGCAATCTATGTTAGGGATAATCTGAAGTGTGAAATAAATAAGGAAATAAAAACTGAGAGGAATACAGAAACAATTTGGATAGAATTAATCGACGGTCGGGAAAAATTTATCACAGGAGTAATATATAGACCCCCCAATCTTGATAGCGTCAATGAGCGACTTATCTGGGATGAAATGCGCAGGGCTTCCATACACAACAAAGTCTGTATAGTAGGCGACTTTAACCTTGGCCAAATAGATTGGACTGACCTTACGGGTAACTCAGAATCAGAGGATTTTCTCGAGACGATCCAGGACTGTTTCCTAAGTCAACATATAACCGAACCCACACAGGGTAACAATATACTGGACTTAGTTCTGTCGAACAGAGAAAACCTCATTAGCAATGTCGAGGTAGGGAACGAACTTGCAAACAGAGATCACAAAGAAATTCGATTCCAGTTAGATTTTCAGGGCAGACGTAAGGAAAATTCCACTAAAGTATCAGATTTCAGAAGGGCAAACTTTGACAGTTTAAAGAGGCAGCTGGGAGAGGGGGTGTCGAGCTTGGCCGTGAACCTGACAGATGACACCGACCTATAACGAGATCTGAGATTGCCGAATTCCACGACAATTTAAATAGTGAGTTACTTAATGCACAAAGGCAGAACATACCATACAAAAAACTCAGATCAGACAACAATGGCCCTAAATGGATAAATAATTATTTAAAGAACATCATTGGCCAAAGGAAGGCTATAGGTAGAAGGATAAATCGTGGCGAAATTCACCTCCGGGACTATTATAGGGTATTGGCGAGTAGGGTTAAAACCGAGATAAGGAAAGCAAAGAGGAATAATGAGATAAGGATAGCAAGGGAGGCGAAGACAAACCCCAAAGGATTCTACCAAATGTATCAAACTAAAACACGAGAAAAGATTGGACCAATACGGTCAGACTCCGGCGAGCTCACTGATAACGAAGGAGAAATGAGCAATAATTTGAATAAATATTTTTTAACAGTTTTCACCACCGAAAATTTAAACATGATACCCGAGGCACCGACTCTTTTCAGAGATAGTGAAGAAAACAAATTAAGTGAGATTGTAGTGACTAGTAACGATGTTAGTAAGCAAATAGACAAACTAAAGCCTAATAAGTCACCTGGTCCCGATGAGATATTTGCCAGAGTATTAAAGGAATGTAAGGAAGAGCTTAGTATGCCCTTAGCAAAGTTGTTTAACATGTCCTTAAAAACAGGAGTAGTACCAGAATCCTGGAGGATAGCAAATGTAATACCGATTTTCAAGAAGGGGGATAGATCACTATCCTCTAACTACCGCCCAATCAGTCTAACATCAATAGTAGGCAAATTACTGGAAGCAATCATTTCAAACTCTATTCGAAATCACCAGGAGAAGCACCGATTGATCAATGATTCCCAGCATGGCTTCACAAGCGGACGTTCTTGCCTAACTAATCTATTAACATTCTTTTCATCAGTTTTCGAATCGGTGGACGAGGGGCACAATTATGATATGGTATATCTCGACTTTAGCAAAGCGTTCGACAGAGTCCCCCACGAAAGACTAATTAGAAAGGTAGAAGCTCATGGCATCAAAGGTGACATCCTTAAATGGATTAGGGCGTGGTTAAAGGACAGGAAACAGCGAGTGAGCATTAACGGCACTAAGTCCCATTGGAGCAACGTCACAAGTGGAGTTCCCCAAGGCCCAGTACTTGGACCATTATTATTTATTATATACATAAACGACATAGATATCGGCATAGACAGCAACATAAGTAAATTTGCTGATGACACTAAAATAGGACGTGTTATCAAATCTGACGAGGACTCGGCAAAACTACAGGAAGATCTAATCAAATTTTTCGAATGGTCTGAAAAATGGCAGATGAAATTCAACGTGGACAAATGTAAAGTACTCAGTATAGGAGATGTAAACAGGGAAACCAGATACCAGATGAACAACGATGCCATAGAGAAATCCGACTGCGAGAGAGATTTAGGAGTAATGATAAGTAGGAACCTTAAGCCAAGTAAACAATGTGTTTTTGCTCGTAACAAGGCTAATAAAGTACTTGGGTTCATACAAAGGAGTGTTAGTTACAAGACTAGCGAGGTCATCCTAAAACTGTATCTTGCTCTTGTGAGACCACACCTGGATTACGCAGTTCAGTTCTGGTCACCGTATTACAGAATGGATATAAAATCCTTGGAAAGAATTCAGAGGAGAATGAGAAGACTAATCCCGGGCATTAGGAACCTTGAGTATAGAGACAGGTTAAAGCATCTTAATTTGCACTCCCTTGAGAGACGTAGAGTGAGGGGCGACCTGATAGAGGTGTATAAGTGGAAGGCAGGGCTAAACAAAGGGGACATTACAAAGGTACTCAAACTATCCAACCAGGTAAACACTGGTTTGGAAACAGAGTAGTGGATGAATGGAACAAGTTACCAAATATCATCATTAACTCGAATACGCTGAATTGCTTCAAACATAGGTTGGATGCTTATATAATCAATAGGGGTTGGGTGTAAACGGGACTGCCCAGTATGGGCCAATAGGCCCGCTGCAGTTTCCTCCATTCTTACGTTCTTATCACGAATGGAATGAGAAAAATCAGCGTGGACGGGACTGTAGGGCCTTTATATGGGGTCGGCCCAGCCGGCTTTTGACCTGTAACCAATTATCACTAAACTGGTTAGATCTGGACAGCGTGTTCAGGTGTGGTCATGCCCAGGTGCCTTGGTCAGGTAAAGTCACCTGCTAATTCAAGTCATTAGCGGCGAGGTCGGGTCCCTTGGGTCTTGGGGTGTGTCTTCCTGGGATGTGGTGGTACCACGAGGTCTGTACTGTACTTGCTGTTATATGTGATGTAATTCTGGGCTGTAAGCTTTGGTCTGATAGTGGTGGGTAGTGGTGGATGATGGTGGGTAGTGGTGGATAATGACGGGTATTGGTGGATAATGGTGGATAATGGCGGGTATTGGTGGGTAGTGGTGGATAATGGCGGGTATTGGTGGATAATGACGGGTAGTGGATATTGGCGGGTATTGGTGGATAATGGTGGTTAATGGTGGGTAGTGGTGGGTAGTGGTGGATAATGACGGGTAGTGGTGGATAAAGGTGGTTAATGGTGGATAATGACGGGTAGTGGTGGATGATGGTGGATAATGGCGGGTATTGGTGGTCAGTGGTGGTTAATGGTGGATAATGACGGGTATTGGTGGATAATGACGGGTAGTGGATATTGGCGGGTATTGGTGGATAATGGTGGTTAATGGTGGGTAGTGGTGGATAATGACGGGTAGTGGTGGATAAAGGTGGTTAATGGTGGATAATGACGGGTAGTGGTGGATGATGGTGGATAATGGCGGGTATTGGTGGTTAATGGTGGTTAATGGTGGATAATGACGGGTAGGGGTAGATGATGGTGGATAATGGTGGTTAATGGTGGATAATGGCGGGTATTGGTGGTTAATGGTGGATAATGGCGGGTATTGGTGGTTAATGGTGGATAATGGCGGGTATTGGTGGATAATGGTGGTTAATGGTGGATAATGGCGGGTATTGGTGGTTAATGGTGGATAATGATGGGTAGTGGTGGATAATGGTGGTTAATGGTGGATAATGACGGGTAGTGGTGGATGATGGTGGATAATGGCGGGTATTGGTGGTTAATGGTGGATAATGACGGGTATTGATGGATGATGGTGGATAATGACGGGTAGTGGTGGATAATGGCGGGTATTGGTGGTTAATGGTGGATAATGACGGGTAGTGGTGGATAATGGTGGTTAATGGTGGATAATGACGGGTATTGGTGGATAATGGTGGTTAATGGTGGATAATGACGGGTAGTGGTGGATAATGGCGGGTAGTGGTGGATAATGGTGGGTAGTGGTGGATAATGGCGGGTAGTGGTGGATAATGACGGGTAGTGGTGGATAATAGCTGGTAGTGGTGGATAATGGCGGGTTGTGGTGGATAATGACGGGTAGTGGTGGATAATGGCGGGTAGTGGTGGATAATAGCTGGTAGTGGTGGATAATGGCGGGTTGTGGTGGATAATGACGGGTAGTGGTGGATAATGACGGGTAGTGGTGGATAATAGCTGGTAGTGGTGGATAATGGCGGGTTGTGGTGGATAATGACGGGTAGTGGTGGATAATAGCTGGTAGTGGTGGATAATGGCGGGTTGTGGTGGATAATGACGGGTAGTGGTGGATAATGGCGGGTAGTGGTGGATAATAGCTGGTAGTGGTGGATAATGGCGGGTTGTGGTGGATAATGACGGGTAGTGGTGGATAATGACGGGTAGTGGTGGATAATAGCTGGTAGTGGTGGATAATGGCGGGTTGTGGTGGATAATGACGGGTAGTGGTGGATAATAGCTGGTAGTGGTGGATAATGGCGGGTTGTGGTGGATAATGACGGGTAGTGGTGGATAATGGCGGGTAGTGGTGAATAATAGCTGGTAGTGGTGGATAATGGCGGGTTGTGGTGGATAATGACGGGTAGTGGTGGATAATGACGGGTAGTGGTGGATAATAGCTGGTAGTGGTGGATAATGGCGGGTTGTGGTGGATAATGACGGGTAGTGGTGGATAATAGCTGGTAGTGGTGGATAATGGCGGGTTGTGGTGGATAATGGCGGGTTGTGGTGGATAATGGCGGGTAGTGGTGGATAATAGCTGGTAGTGGTGGGTAATGGCGGGTTGTGGTGGATAATGACGGGTAGTGGTGGATAATGGCGGGTAGTGGTGGATAATAGCTGGTAGTGGTGGATAATGGCGGGTTGTGGTGGATAATGACGGGTAGTGGTGGATAATGACGGGTAGTGGTGGATAATAGCTGGTAGTGGTGGATAATGGCGGGTTGTGGTGGATAATGACGGGTAGTGGTGGATAATAGCTGGTAGTGGTGGATAATGGCGGGTTGTGGTGGATAATGGCGGGTTGTGGTGGATAATGGCGGGTAGTGGTGGATAATAGCTGGTAGTGGTGGATAATGGCGGGTTGTGGTGGATAATGACGGGTAGTGGTGGATAATGGTGGTTAATGGTGGATAATGAAGGGCATTGGTGGATAATGACGGGTATTGGTGGATAATGGTGGATAATTGTGGGTAGTGGTGGATAATGGCGGGTAGTGGTGGATAATGGCAGTTAATGGTGGATAATGACGGGTATTGGTGGATAATGGCGGGTAGTGGTGGATAATGGTACTTAATAAGAACATAAGAACATAAGGAGTCTGCAATAGGCCGGTTGGCCTGTGCATGGCAGCTCCTGTCGAGAGTTACTACCACTCTCTATCATCCATGAATCTATCTAGCCTCCTTTTGAAACTTTCCAGAGTTTCCGCACTTACTACAAAGTTGCTAAGCTTGTTCCACTCGTCCACCACCCTATTTGTGAACCAGTTTCTTCCCATCTCCCTCCTAAACCTAAACTTATCCAACTTGAATCCGTTGCTCCGAGTCCTATCCTGCTCGGATATTATAAGAACTTTATCTATATTCCCTTTATTGATTCCTTTCACCCACTTAAATACTTCTATCATATCTCCCCGCACTCTTCGTCTTTCTAGGGAATGCAAGTTCAGTTTCTTTAACCTATCCTGATATGGAAGGTTTCTAAGTCCCTGAATCATTTTTGTCATTCTTCGCTGCACCGACTCTAGTGAATTTATATCCATTTTATAATAGGGGCACCAGAACTGAACCGCATAATCGAGGTGCGGCCTAACTAGCGCAAGACATAGTTGCAATAAGACCTCTGCACTCTTGTTACTTACACTTCTAGATATAAAACCCAATACTCTGTTTGCCTTATTTCGAACATTAACGCACTGTTTTCTAGGCCGTAGGTCCGGGCTTACAAGTACCCCTAGGTCTCTTTCACAAGTCGACTTCTCTAGGTTGATGTTGTTAAGGCTGTACACATTATAAGTATTTGTTCTTCCAATATTAAGTACGCTGCACTTGCTGGTGTTGAATTTCATTTGCCATTTCTCTGACCACTCCTGCAGTTTATTTAGATCCTCCTGTAATGCATTTGCATCCTGCCCTGAATTAATCTGCCGCCCTATTTTGGTGTCATCCGCAAACTTGCTTATGTCACTGCTGATCCCAGTATCGAAATGGTGAATAATGGCGGGTAGTGGTGGATAGTGGTGGATAATGGTGGTTAATGGCGGGTAGTGGTGGATATTGGCACTTAATGGTGGATAATGGTGGATAATGACGGGGATTGGGGGTTAATGGTGGATAAAGGCGGGTATTGGTGGATAATGGTGGTTAATGGTGGATAATGGCGGTAGTGGTGGATAATGATTGCGGGTAGTGGTGGATAATGGCGGGTATTAGTGGGTAATGGCAGGTAATGGCGGGTAATGGCGGATGGCGGGTAATGGCAGGTAATGGCGGGTAATGGCAGGCAATGGCAGGTAATGGTGGGTAATGGCAGGTAATGGTGGGTAATGGCAGGTAATGGCTGTTAATGGCGGGTATTGGCAGGTAATGGCTAGTAATGGCTGGTAATGGCGGGTAATGGCAGGTAATGGCGGGTAATTGCAGGTAATGGCAGGTAATGAAGGGTAATGGCAGGTAATGGCGGGTAATGGCAGGTAATGGCAGGTAATGGCAAGTAATGGCGGGTAATGGAGGGTAATGGCAGGTAATGGCGGGTAATGGCTGGTTATGGCTGGGAATGGCAGGTAATGGCAGGTAATGGCAGGTAAAGGAGGGTAATGGTGGGTAATGGCAGGTAATGGAGGGTAATGGCTGGTAATGGCAGGTAATGGCAGGTAATGGAGGGTAATGTGGGTAATGGCATGTAATGGAGGGTAATGGCAGGTAATGGAGGGTAATGGCAGGTAATGGCACTAGAACGGCAACATCTATACACCTGGCCCACACCTTCAGTACACCTGGCCCACACCTTCAGTACACCTGGCCCACACCTTCAGTACTCCTGGCCCACACCTTCAGTACTCCTGGCCCACACCTTCAGTACTCCTGGCCCACACCTTCAGTACACCTGGCCCACACCTTCAGTATACCTGGCCCACACCTTCAGTACTCCTGGCCCACACCTTCAGTACACGTGGCCCACACCTTCAGTACACCTGGCCCACACCTTCAGTACACCTGGCCCACTCCTTCAGTACTCCTGGCCCACACCTTCAGTACACCTGGCCCACACCTTCAGTACTCCTGGCCCACACCTTCAGTACACCTGGCCCACACCTTCAGTAATCCTGGCCCACACCTTCAGTACTCCTGGCCCACACCTTCAGTACACCTGGCCCACACCTTCAGTACACCTGGCCCACACCTTCAGTACACCTGGCCCACACCTTCAGTACTCCTGGCCCACACCTTCAGTACACCTGGCCCACACCATTAGTACACCTGGCCCACACATTCAGTACACCTGGCCCACACCTTCAGTACTCCTGGCCCACACCTTCAGTACACCTGGCCCACACCTTCAGTACTCCTGGCCTACACCTTCAGTACACCTGGCCCACACCATCAGTACACCTGGCCCACACCTTCAGTATACCTGGCCCACTCCTTCAGTACTCCTGGCCCACACCTTCAGTATACCTGGCCCACACCTTCAGTACACCTGGCCCACACCTTCAGTACTCCTGGCCCACACCTTCAGTACACCTGGCCCACACCTTCAGTACACCTGGCCCACTCCTTCAGTACACCTGGCCCACACCTTCAGTACACCTGGCCCACACCTTCAGTACTCCTGGCCCACACCTTCAGTACACCTGGCCCACACCTTCAGTACACCTGGCCCACACCTTCAGTACTCGTGGCCCACACCTTCAGTACACCTGGCCCACACCTTCAGTACTCGTGGCCCACACCTTCAGTACACCTGGCCCACACCTTCAGTACACCTGGCCCACACCTTCAGTACTCCTGGCCCACACCTTCAGTACTCGTGGCCCACACCTTCAGTACACCTGGCCCACACCTTCAGTACACCTGGCCCACACCTTCAGTACACCTGGCCCACACCTTCAGTACACCTGGCCCACACCTTCAGTAAACCTGGCCCACACCTTCAGTACACCTGGCCCACACCTTCAGTACACCTGGCCCACACCTTCAGTACACCTGGCCCACACCTTCAGTACTCGTGGCCCACACCTTCAGTACACCTGGCCCACACCTTCAGTATACCTGGCCCACACCTTCAGTACTCCTGGCCCACACCTTCAGTATACCTGGCCCACACCTTCAGTACTCCTGGCCCACACCTTCAGTACACCTGGCCCACACCTTCAGTACACCTGGCCCACACCTTCAGTACACCTGGCCCACTCCTTCAGTACACCTGGCCCACTCCTTCAGTACACCTGGCCCACACCTTCAGTACACCTGGCCCACACCTTCAGTACACCTGGCCCACACCTTCAGTACACCTGGCCCACTCCTTCAGTACACCTGGCCCACTCCTTCAGTACTCCTGGCCCACACCTTCAGTACACCTGGCCCACACCTTCAGTACACCTGGCCCACACCTTCAGTACTCCTGGCCCACACCTTCAGTACACCTGGCCCACACCTCCACTTCCTCACACTTGGCTGACTGCTGGTGCCTCGGGATCGAACTAGGGATTCTTAGGGACGGGGGCGAGCGTTGTGTCCACCTGACCACCGCACTTTATAACTTAACTCATTAATATTACAAGAGGAGACACTTTGTTCTCTGACACACTTAAGTGCAAGAGGAGACACTTTGTTCTCTGACACACTTAAGTGCAAGACGAGACACTTTGTTCTCTGACACACTTAAGTACAAGAGGAGACACTTTGTTCTCTGACACACTTAAGTACAAGAGGAGACACTTTGTTCTCTGACACACTTAAGTGCAAGAGGAGACACTTTGTTCTGACACACTTAAGTACGAGAGGAGACACTTTGTTCTCTGACACACTTAAGTACAAGAGGAGACATTTGTTCTCTGACACACTTAAGTACGAGAGGAGACACTTTGTTCTCTGACACACTTAAGTGCAAGAGGAGACACTTTGTTCTCTGACACACTTAAGTACAAGAGGAGACACTTTGTTCTCTGACACACTTAAGTGCAAGAGGAGACACTTTGTTCTCTGACACACTTAAGTACGAGAGGAGACACTTTGTTCTCTGACACACTTAAGTACAAGAGGAGACACTTTGTTCTCTGACACACTTAAGTACAAGATGAGACACTTTGTTCTCTGACACACTTAAGTGCAAGAGGAGACACTTTGTTCTCTGACACACTTAAGTGCAAGAGGAGACACTTTGTTCTCTGACACACTTAAGTACGAGAGGAGACACTTTGTTCTCTGACACACTTAAGTACGAGAGGAGACACTTTGTTCTCTAACACACTTAAGTACGAGAGGAGACACTTTGTTCTCTGACACACTTAAGTGCAAGAGGAGACACTTTGTTCTCTGACACACTTAAGTACGAGAGGAGACACTTTGTTCTCTGACACACTTAAGTGCAAGAGGAAACACTTTGTTCTCTGACACACTTAAGTACGAGAGGAGACACTTTGTTCTCTGACACACTTAAGTACGAGAGGAGACACTTTGTTCTCTGACACACTTAAGTACAAAAGGAGACACTTTGTTCTCTGACACACTTAAGTACAAGAGGAGACACTTTGTTCTCTGACACACTTAAGTACAAGAGGAGACACTTTGTTCTCTGACACACTTAAGTGCAAGAGGAGACACTTTGTTCTCTGACACAATTAAGTACAAAAGGAGACACTTTGTTCTCTGACACACTTAAGTACAAGAGGAGACACTTTGTTCTCTGACACACTTAAGTACAAGAGGAGACACTTTGTTCTCTGACACACTTAAGTACAAGAGGAGACACTTTGTTCTCTGACACACTTAAGTGCAAGAGGAGACACATTGTTCTCTGACACACTTAAGTACAAGAGGAGACACTGTGTTCTCTGACACACTTAAGTACGAGAGGAGACACTTTGTTCTCTGACACACTTAAGTACAAGAGGAGACACTTTGTTCTCTGACACACTTAAGTACGAGAGGAGACACTTTGTTCTCTGACACACTTAAGTACGAGAGGAGACACTTTGTTCTCTGACACACTTAAGTACAAAAGGAGACACTTTGTTCTCTGACACACTTAAGTACAAGAGGAGACACTTTGTTCTCTGACACACTTAAGTTCAAGAGGAGACACTTTGTTCTCTGACACACTTAAGTACAAGAGGAGACACTTTGTTCTCTGACACACTTAAGTACGAGAGGAGACACTTTGTTCTCTGACACACTTAAGTACAAGAGGAGACACTTTGTTCTCTGACACACTTAAGTACGAGAGGAGACACTTTGTTCTCTGACACACTTAAGTACAAAAGGAGACACTTTGTTCTCTGACACACTTACTGTAAGTACAAGAGGAGACACTTTGTTCTCTGACACACTTAAGTACAAGAGGAGACACTTTGTTCTCTGACACACTTAAGTACAAGAGGAGACACTTTGTTCTCTGACACACTTAAGTACAAGAGGAGACACTTTGTTCTCTGACACACTTAAGTACGAGAGGAGACACTTTGTTCTCTGACACACTTAAGACAATATATGGCAGGAGTGAATAAAAAAATTTATTGGGATTCAGACCAAGACGTGACAGTTTGCATCAGTGGGTGAAGAAATACCAACTGTGTCAAGACAATTTCACGGTCTTAAGAAAATATTAAGGCCGCCTATATCCGAAAGAAGATAAAACAGGGAAGAAAAAATAAGAAAATGTCCTGCCTCTCCATACAAGGAAATCAAGACATTTCTCTCCGGGTTTTACAACGCTGAACAAATAACAACACAAATAACATCGCTCGCAAAAAATAACAGCGACATTTTCCATCGTAAACATATTTCGGGAGGATCCCATTCAGGGCTCCAGGCGCCCGAGTGTACGACCGTGTGGCGTGTGGAGATGGCGTAGTGAGGCTCCTGCACACCTGTCACCCTGTAGTGAGGCTCCGGCACACCTGTCACCCTGTAGTGAGGCTCCTGCACACCTGTCACCCTGTAATGAGGCTCCTGCACACCTGTCACCCTGTAGTGAGGCTCCTGCACACCTGTCACCCTGAAGTGAGGCTCCGGCACACCTGTCACCCTGTAGTGAGGCTCCTGCACACCTGTCACCCTGTAGTGAGGCTCCTGCACACCTGTCACCCTGTAATGAGGCTCCTGCACACCTGTCACCCTGTAGTGAGGCTCCTGCACACCTGTCACCCTGTAGTGAGGCTCCTGCACACCCGTCACCCTGTAGTGAGGCTCCTGCACACCTGTCACCCTGTAGTGAGGCTCCTGCACACCCGTCACCCTGTAGTGAGGCTCCTGCACACCCGTCACCCTGTAGTGAGGCTCCTGCACACCTGTCACCCTGTAGTGAGGCTCCTGCACACCCGTCACCCTGTAGTGAGGCTGCACCACCACCAAGAGACTATGGTGGACTGGGAATGCCCTGAGATCGACCCAACGACCCTTAACGAGAGAGAGAGAGAGAGAGAGAGAGAGAGAGAGAGAGAGAGAGAGAGAGAGGTACTCGCCCTGGACTCTCAAGGTTGTGCTGGAAATCGTCAGTAGTAACTCAGGCTGATCAAGGCGGCCAGTGTCTCGGGGGAGGGACCTGAATTGTCTGGGACCACCTGGGACAGCTTGAGATTGTCTAAGACAGTTTAGGACCAACTGGGAAAACCTGGGATAGTTCGGGATCGTCTGGGACCGTCTGAGTATAGCGGTATTGGTTACTATTATCCAGTATAAGGACGAGGACAACTGTTATGAATTATGTTTAAGCTCCTGAGCAACCTCCTCCAGGAGGTCGGGAACCTGACATAACCTCCTCCAGGAGGTCGGGAACCTGACATAACCTCCTCCAGGAGGTCGGGAACCTGACATAACCTCCTCCAGGAGGTCGGGAACCTGACATAACCTCCTCCAGGTGGTCGGGAACCTGATATAACCTCCTCCAGGAGGTCGGGAACCTGACATAACCTGCTCCAGGAGGTCGGGAACCTGACATAACCTCCTCCAGGAGGTCGGGAACCTGACATGACCTCCTCCAGGAGGTCGGGAACCTGACATAACCTCCTCCAGGTGGTCGGGAACCTGACATAACCTCCTCCAGGTGGTCGGGAACCTGACATAACCTCCTCCAGGTGGTCGGGAACCTGACATAACCTCCTCCAGGTGGTCGGGAACCTGACATAACCTCCTCCAGGAGGTCGGGAACCTGACATAACCTCCTCCAG
Organism: Homarus gammarus; assembly: GCA_958450375.1. Lineage (NCBI taxonomy): Eukaryota > Metazoa > Arthropoda > Malacostraca > Decapoda > Nephropidae > Homarus > Homarus gammarus. The sequence continues at coordinate 116,219 of CAUDMG010000936.1, forward strand.
GAGGTCGGGAACCTGACATAACCTCCTCCAGGAGGTCGGGAACCTGACATAACCTCTCCAGGTGGTCGGGAACCTGACATAACCTCCTCCAGGAGGTCGGGAACCTGACATAACCTCCTCCAGGAGGTCGGGAACCTGACATAACCTCCTCCAGGAGGTCGGGAACCTGACATAACCTCCTCCAGGAGGTCGGGAACCTGACATAACCTCCTCCAGGAGGTCGGGAACCTGACATAACCTCCTCCAGGTGGTCGGGAACCTGACATAACCTCCTCCAGGTGGTCGGGAACCTGACATAACCTCCTCCAGGTGGTCGGGAACCTGACATAACCTCCTCCAGGAGGTCGGGAACCTGACATAACCTCCTCCAGGAGGTCGGGAACCTGACATAACCTCCTCCAGGTGGTCGGGAACCTGACATAACCTCCTCCAGGTGGTCGGGAACCTGACATAACCTCCTGCAGGTGGTCGGGAACCTGACATAACCTCCTCCAGGTGGTCGGGAACCTGACATAACCTCCTCCAGGTGGTCGGGAACCTGACATAACCTGCTCCAGGTGGTCGGGAACCTGACATAACCTCCTCCAGGTGGTCCGGAACCTGACATAATCTCCTCCAGGTGGTCGGGAACCTGACATAACCTGCTCCAGGTGGTCGGGAACCTGACATAACCTCCTCCAGGAGGTCGGGAACCTGACATAACCTCCTCCAGGTGGTCGGGAACCTGACATAACCTCCTCCAGGTGGTTGTACACCCACAAAAGTGATATAGTTGAAAACCGAGACCCAGACCGAGCCTGACTGTGTAAACGGAGAATATGGTCAGCCTCACATACAGTGCTGTACAAGGCTGACTTACAGGCTACCAGATAACGTTAGTGTGAGATGCCCGGGCCAGTGTGAGATGTCCGGGCCAGTGTGAGATGCCCGGGCCAGTGTGAGATGCCCGGGCCAGTGTGAGATGCCTGGGCCAGTGTGAGAAGCCCGGGCCAGTGTGAGATGTCCGGGCCAGTGTGAGATGTCCGGGCCAGTGTGAGATGCCCGGGCCAGTGTGAGATGTCCGGGCCAGTGTGAGATGCCCGGGCCAGTGTGAGATGATCGGGCCAGTGTGAGATGCCTGGGCCAGTGTGAGATGTCCGGGCCAGTGTGAGATGCCCGGGCCAGTGTGAGATGCCCGGGCCAGTGTGAGATGTCCGGGCCAGTGTGAGATGTCCGGGCCAGTGTGAGATGTCCGGGCCAGTGTGAGATGCCCGGGCCAGTGTGAGATGCCCGGGCCAGTGTGAGATGTCCGGGCCAGTGTGAGATGTCCGGGCCAGTGTGAGATGCCCGGGCCAGTGTGAGATGCCCGGGCCAGTGTGAGATGTCCGGGCCAGTGTGAGATGTCCGGGCCAGTGTGAGATGTCCGGGCCAGTGTGAGATGCCCGGGCCAGTGTGAGATGCCCGGGCCAGTGTGAGATGTCCGGGCCAGTGTGAGATGTCCGGGCCAGTGTGAGATGTCCGGGCCAGTGTGAGATGTACAGTTGTTGGGGCGAGACTTGCGGTTTTTTAGGGCGAGACTTGCGGTAACGTTCGAGGTGTGAGGATCCCTGGTAAGTTATTGACGTAATGGACGACACACTCCCACAAGTAACAAGACAACTACCGCATGCGTCACCAGGCCAAGCACTACCACAAGTAACAAGACAACTACCGCATGCGTCACCAGGCCAAGCATTACCACAAGTAACAAGACAACTACCGCATGCGTCACCAGGCCAAGCACTACCACAAGTAACAAGACAACTACCGCATGCGTCACCAGGCCAAGCATTACCACAAGTAACAAGACAACTACCGCATGCGTCACCAGGCCAAGCATTACCACAAGTAACAAGACAACTACCGCATGCGTCACCAGGCCAAGCACTACCACAAGTAACAAGACAACTACCGCATGCGTCACCAGGCCAAGCATTACCACAAGTAACAAGACAACTACCGCATGCGTCACCAGGCCAAGCACTACCACAAGTAACAAGACAACTACCGCATGCGTCACCAGGCCAAGCTTTACCACAAGTAACAAGACAACTACCGCATGCGTCACCAGGCCAAGCATTACCACAAGTAACAAGACAACTACCGCATGCGTCACCAGGCCAAGCATTACCACAAGTAACAAGACAACTACCGCATGCGTCACCAGACCAAGCATTACCACAAGTAACAAGACAACTACCGCATGCGTCACCAGACCAAGCATTACCACAAGTAACAAGACAACTACCGCATGCGTCACCAGGCCAAGCACTACCACAAGTAACAAGACAACTACCGCATGCGTCACTCGAGTACTATGTCCTTGCCGTACCTATATGTGTGCTATCGTGCACCAAAGTCGTGTCCACTACCCATCCACAGTGAGGTTTCGAATAGCCTTGAGTCTGAAGTTTCGAAACAGTTGGGGGAAATGCTATGGTCGGCCAACAGATGTCGCCCACTGGTGTGTGTGTGTGTGGGGGGGGGGGGGGTAGAGGAGGTGGGGGTTAGTCTAGTAACAGGTTGTGTGTAGGTGGAGCATAACATCGTGAATTCCGCAATCACTGATAACAATAAGAATGTCATGAAGATAGTTAATATTATTAAGCATGATGAGAGATGTGTAACGGGTAAATAAAACCACTACAACGACCATATCTCTGCCATTCATGGCTACGACGGTGAGACTGATGGGCACACCAGTAATTAATTCTCCGTGACTACCAGTAATGGTAGTCACGGAGAATACACAAGTTGTTACCAAGGTTGGCGCCACCCACACCAGTCGGATTTCTCAATAACATCGTTGTTCGTCTGGTATCTGGTTTCCCTGTTTACATCTCCTAGACTAAGTACTTTACATTTGGCCACATTAAATTTCATCTGCCATTTTTCAGACCATTCATTTATAATCTCTTCCATGAGGTCGGAAACCTACAGAGCCTCCAGGAAATGGCCGGAAACTTGAGGGATTCTATTAAAACCTCTTGGAAATGACAGACATAACTTAGTGTGGGTCAGCCGGCGACACGGGGAGAGCGAGGCGACAACAAGGTGCGCGCTTGCTCTCGCTCTCGCTCTCTCGCTCTCTCTCTCTCTCTCTCTCTTTAAGGTACATCCACTCTCTCTCTCTCTCTTTAAGGTACATCCACTCTCTCTCTCTCTCTCTCTCTTTATGGAACAGAAAACTCTCTATGACACACACACACACAGTATTTTGTTTCATAAGTTACAAGAGTTAATATACGGCCAGACAGTACACAGACCCGGCCGTAGTAACAAGAGTTAATATACGGCCAGACAGTACACAGACCCGGCCGTAGTAACAAGAGTTAATATACGGCCAGACAGTACACAGACCCGGCCGTAGTAACAAGAGTTAATATACGGCCAGACAGTACACAGACCCGGCCGTAGTAACAAGAGTTAATATACGGCCAGACAGTACACAGACCCGGCCGTAGTAACAAGAGTTAATATACGGCCAGACAGTACACAGACCCGGCCGTAGTAACAAGAGTTAATATACGGCCATACAGTACACAGACCCGGCCGTAGTTACAAGAGTTACTATACGGCCATACAGTACACAGACCCGGCCGTAGTTACACTCTTCTCAATGTTAAGATGACAGCGTTGGACAGTAATGTATTTGACATTATTTTAGTACTTATTACTATACAAAATGTATTTAGTGACAGAAATTGATAAATATATTTGTGAGAGCATATCTAAATACACTTTAAAATTATTTAGTAATATTAAATACTTTTTCAAATGCATTTCCTCAATACATATTGTCACATAAGAACACGAGTACACAAGAATGGAGGAAACAGCAGCGGGCCTATTGACCCATACTGGGCGGTTCCGTTTACACCCAACCCCTATTGCTCATATACCCACCCAACCTGTGTTTGAAGCTATCCAGCGTATTCGAGTTAATGATGATATTTGGTAACTTGTTCCACTCGTCCACTACTCTATTTCCAAACCAATGATTACCTATTTCGCGCCCAAATCTTTTTTTTTTTTAACAGGGAATAGCCCACCGGAGCACAGGTCATCGACCCACAACGGGGCCTGGGGGGGGGGGGGGGGGAAGAGTAAAAATCAATTAAAAATAGAAGAGAAAAATACTACATTAATCTACACCACGAAGATGCCGGAAAACCAGCTTTTTAAAGTGAGACAGATTGTATAAGTTTGGAAACAGAGAAGAAGGCAGAGCATTCCACAGTTTGGCTGTGTGAGGAAAGAAGGGTGTACAATAAGGGGTTATTCTAGTGTGACCGACATCCACAGAGAAATGGTGGGCACCGCGGGCAAGACGAGTGTTACGAGCCCACGGCCTTGCCGGCGGTACACAGGATGCCAAATCCACCGACCATTGCCCGTTAAAGTACCTGTAAAAGAGAGAGAGTGAAGCAACATTGAGGCGAAGAGAAAGGGAAGAAAGATTATCAACTAAAGGAGGAGAGTTAATGAGACGAAATGCCTTTGATTCCACCCTATCTAACAGTTGGACAGAAGAAGAGCCACCCCAGATATGAGAGCAGTACTCCAAGTTAGGAGGAATGAATCCCTTATAAACTTGAAGCAACTGTTGTGGAGTGAAGTAGCTACGACATCTGTACAGCATTCCCATCTTCTGGGAGGCAGCTTTAGCAATGTTGAGGATGTGTGGCTTCCATGACATATTAGAGGAAATGGTGAGGCCAAACATATCTATTTTAGAACTTGGCAGAATGATAGCGTCCTGAAATGTGATTGGTGGAAGATCATCTAATTTAGAAAGTGTGATTGGTGAATACTGAGTTTTTTTACTATTGAATTTAACCAAGTTTCTACCTCCCCATTTGGAGATGCTGCACAGATCCGCACTGATAGATGTAATGATATCAGCTCTAGAAACAGATCTAGTTTGAGAGTTAGGAGGAAGAGTAAAATGTGAACAAGAGTGAAGAGTATAATCATCAGCGTAAGAATGGATAGAATTGGTTGTAGTGTGAAGTAAATCATTGAAAAAAGAAGGAAGAGAGTAGGTGAAAGAACAGAACCCTGTGGGACACCACTATTGGTAGAGAAAGAGCGAGAGATCGATCCCTCGACCACAACTGCCAGGGATCGGTTCTCAAGGAAGCTAGAAATTAGAGAACAAAGTGGGGGAGAGAAAACAAAAGAGGGAAGTTTAGAAAGCAAAGACTTGTGCCATACCCTGTAAAATGCTTTGGAGATGTCGAGGGCCACGACGAAAGTTTCCCCATAATCACTAAGAGAGGATGACCAAAGATGGGTGCAGTAGGAGAGCAGATCACCAGTAGATCTCGCCTGGTGAAAGCCATGCTGGTGATCCGACAAAAGAGAATGGCGTTCAAGGTGACGGAGAAAATGGGAGTTCAAGATAGTTTGGATAATCTTAGAGAAGGATGAAGTTAGGGCAATGGGACGATAGTTAGAGGGATTAGAATGGTCACCCTTCTTCGGGGTGGGCTGAACCAAGGCATGCTTCCAAGAAGAAGGAAAAGTTTGGGTTTTGAGGCAGAGGCGAAAGAGGCGAGCAAGCACAGGGGCCAGAGCTTCAGCACACTCCCTCAGAACACGAGGGGGTATTCCGTCCTGTCCATGCGCCTTACTCACATCCAACCTGGATAACACACCGGCAACCCTGCGAGTGGAGATTATAGGAAAGTGCATAGGTTCAGCAGGAGGTGCAGGGGTAGGAGGGATAGAGTGGGAATCGTCTAAGGTGGAATTAAAGGAGAATAAGGTGCCAAAGAGGTTGGCTTTGTCAGGGGGAGAGTTGGCTATAGAGTTATTGGGACGGAAGAGAGGAGGAAAAGAAGGCGTGCAGAAGTTGTTACAGATGTTTTTGGTTAAGGACCAGAAGGACTTACTAGAGGAAGAGTTAGTCAGGACAGCGGTCTTTGTGTTTATAAAATTCCGCTTGGTTGGATAGTTTGAGTACCTTTGTTATATCACCTTTGTTTAGCCCTGACTTCCATTTATACACCTCTATCAGGTCGCCCCTCACTCCACGTCTCTCGAGGGAGTGCAAATTAAGATGCTTTAACCTGTCTCTGTACTCAAGGTCCCTTTATTTTCGAAGCTTTTAAGCTTTCTGGTTAGGCTAGGTTAGGTTAGGTTAGGCTAGGTTAGGTTTTATAACCATTACTTGCTTTATCATGAATTACTTTCATCGTTTAGTTATGAGGAACATTTTTGTGAGACAAGTGAGCCTCTCTCTCTCTCTCTCTCTCTCTCTCTCTCTCTCTCTCTCTCTCTCTCTCATAAAGGAATACATGGCAGAAAATATATATGGCTTTAGAAAACTATTTGAGATGTATTTACTATCTTGTTCCATTTCCTTTACCTGTAATAGATCTTGTACTTAATTATACTTTATGAAGAGTAATGTATTAAGAAATATATATGTATCAATGTATTTTTGCTCTGAGAGCTTTATTAAGAAACTGAATTAATGTTATCAAACGGTATCGGTCGGCCTGTTTAATGACGTGGCTACCGTTAATGACGTGGCTACCGTTAATGACGTGGCTACAGTTAATGACGTGGCGACCGTTAATGACGTGGCGACCGTTAATGTACGTCCGTTTATACAGTCTACCGTTAATTCCAAATAACATTTTCTCCACCCTTTCTTTCACCGCCTGCCTTCACTCTCTCGTTTCTTTCACAAGCTTCCATCTTCTGGTCTTGACAACTTTCATCAGAGATTTTCTTTCAAAAGTTTTCTCCCCGACAGCTTTTATTTCATACAAACAATCGTTCTCTAACCTAACCTAACCTCACCTCACCTCACCTAACCAAACCTAACCTAACCTAACCTAACCTCACCTAACCTAACCTCACCTCACCTAACCTAACCTAACCTCACCTAACAGCTACGTTACGATTGGTTTATCTCTGTTGATGACGTCAGGTACCAGGGTGTTTACTGTTGATGACGTCAGGTACCAGGGTGTTTACTGTTGATGACGTCAGGTACCAGGGTGTTTACTGTTGATGACGTCAGGTACCAGGGTGTTTACTGTTGATGACGTCAGGTACTAGGGTGTTTACTGTTGATGACGTCAGGTACCAGGGTGTTTACTGTTGATGACGTCAGGTACTAGGGTGTTTACTGTTGATGACGTCAGGTACCAGGGTGTTTACTGTTGATGACGTCAGGCACTAGGGTGTTTACTGTTGATGACGTCAGGTACCAGGGTGTTTACTGTTGATGACGTCAGGTACTAGGGTGTTTACTGTTGATGACGTCAGGTACCAGGGTGTTTACTGTTGATGACGTCAGGCACCAGGGTGTTTACTGTTGATGACGTCAGGTACCAGGGTGTTTACTGTTGATGACGTCAGGTACCAGGGTGTTTACTGTTGATGACGTCAGGTACTAGGGTGTTTACTGTTGATGACGTCAGGTACCAGGGTGTTTACTGCTGATGACGTCAGGTACCAGGGTGTTTACTGTTGATGACGTCAGGTACCAGGGTGTTTACTGTTGATGACGTCAGGTACCAGGGTGTTTACTGTTGATGACGTCAGGTACTAGGGTGTTTACTGTTGATGACGTCAGGTACCAGGGTGTTTACTGTTGATGACGTCAGGTACTAGGGTGTTTACTGTTGATGAGGTCAGGTACCAGGGTGTTTACTGTTGATGACGTCAGGTACTAGGGTGTTTACTGTTGATGACGTCAGGTACCAGGGTGTTTACTGTTGATGACGTCAGGTACCAGGGTGTTTACTGTTGATGACGTCAGGTACCAGGGTGTTTACTGTTGATGACGTCAGGTACCAGGGTGTTTACTGTTGATGACTTCAGGTACCAGGGTGTTTACTGTTGATGACGTCAGGTACCAGGGTGTTTACTGTTGATGACGTCAGGTACCAGGGTGTTTACTGTTGATGACGTCAGGTACCAGGGTGTTTACTGTCGATGACGTCAGGTACCAGGGTGTTTACTGTTGATGACGTCAGGTACCAGTGTGTTTACTGTCGATGACGTCAGGTACCAGGGTGTTTACTGTTGATGACGTCAGGTACCAGGGTGTTTACTGTTGATGACGTCAGGTACCAGGGTGTTTACTGTCGATGACGTCAGGTACCAGGGTGTTTACTGTTGATGACGTCAGGTACCAGGGTGTTTACTGTCGATGACGTCAGGTACCAGGGTGTTTACTGTTGATGACGTCAGGTACCAGGGTGTTTACTGTTGATGACGTCAGGTACCAGGGTGTTTACTGTTGATGACGTCAGGTACCAGGGTGTTTACTGTTGATGACGTCAGGCACCAGGGTGTTTACTGTTGATGACGTCAGGTACCAGGGTGTTTACTGTTGATGACGTCAGGTACCAGGGTGTTTACTGTTGATGACGTCAGGTACCAGGGTGTTTACTGTTGATGACGTCAGGTACCAGGGTGTTTACTGTTGATGACGTCAGGTACTAGGGTGTTTACTGTTGATGACGTCAGGTACCAGGGTGTTTACTGTTGATGACGTCAGGTACCAGGGTGTTTACTGTTGATGACGTCAGGTACCAGGGTGTTTACTGTTGATGACGTCAGGTACCAGGGTGTTTACTGTTGATGACGTCAGGTACCAGGGTGTTTACTGTTGATGACGTCAGGTACCAGGGTGTTTACTGTTGATGACGTCAGGTACCAGGGTGTTTACTGTTGATGATGACAGGTACCAGGGTGTTTACTGTTGATGACGTCAGGTACTAGGGTGTTTACTGTTGATGACGTCAGGTACCAGGGTGTTTACTGTTGATGACGTCAGGTACGAGGGTGTTTACTGTTGATGACGTCAGGTACCAGGGTGTTTACTGTTGATGACGTCAGGTACCAGGGTGTTTACTGTTGATGACGTCAGGTACTAGGGTGTTTACTGTTGATGACGTCAGGTACCAGGGTGTTTACTGTTGATGACGTCAGGTACTAGGGTGTTTACTGTTGATGACGTCAGGTACCAGGGTGTTTACTGTTGATGACGTCAGGTACCAGGGTGTTTACTGTTGATGACGTCAGGTACCAGGGTGTTTACTGTTGATGACGTCAGGTACCAGGGTGTTTACTGTTGATGACTTCAGGTACCAGGGTGTTTACTGTTGATGACGTCAGGTACCAGGGTGTTTACTGTTGATGACTTCAGGTACCAGGGTGTTTACTGTTGATGACGTCAGGTACCAGGGTGTTTACTGTTGATGACGTCAGGTACCAGGGTGTTTACTGTTGATGACGTCAGGTACCAGGGTGTTTACTGTTGATGACGTCAGGTACCAGGGTGTTTACTGTTGATGACGTCAGGTACTAGGGTGTTTACTGTTGATGACGTCAGGTACCAGGGTGTTTACTGTTGATGACGTCAGGTACCAGGGTGTTTACTGTTGATGACGTCAGGTACCAGGGTGTTTATTGTTGATGACGTCAGGTACCAGGGTGTTTACTGTTGATGACGTCAGGTACTAGGGTGTTTACTGTTGATGACGTCAGGTACCAGGGTGTTTACTGTTGATGACGTCAGGTACCAGGGTGTTTACTGTTGATGACGTCGGGTACCAGGGTGTTTACTGTTGATGACGTCAGGTACTAGGGTGTTTACTGTTGATGACGTCAGGTACCAGGGTGTTTACTGTTGATGACGTCAGGTACCAGGGTGTTTACTGTTGATGACGTCAGGTACCAGGGTGTTTACTGTTGATGACGTCAGGTACCAGGGTGTTTACTGTTGATGACGTCAGGTACTAGGGTGTTTACTGTTGATGACGTCAGGTACCAGGGTGTTTACTGTTGATGACGTCAGGTACCAGGGTGTTTACTGTTGATGACGTCAGGTACCAGGGTGTTTACTGTTGATGACGTCAGGTACCAGGGTGTTTACTGTTGATGACGTCAGGTACTAGGGTGTTTACTGTTGATGACCCACCTGAGAGACAGACCTGACGGTTACAACGACAAGAGAAGAGAGACCAAACAAAACTGAGAGATAGTGAGAGACCAAATGGGTTAATAATATTTTTTCAGTCCATTAGCAAGTTCCAAGGAGCGCCTCCAGTTCTATCTCTTGAAAAAGGTTCCCCGATAAACTCTCTCTCTCTCTCTCTCTCTCTCTCTCTCTCTCTCTCTCTCTCTCTCGTCGCCAAAACCAAAATCTTTTACAGACGCTGCCAACGAATTATTTTCTTCTTGGTTTATTAAATGATGTGTTTTGCAAAGCTTTTAACCCCCTGAGTACGATGACTTAACCCCTTGAGTACGACGACTTAACCCCTTGAGTACGATGACTTAACCCCTTGAGTACGATGACTTAACCCCTTGAGTACGATGACTTAACCCCTTGAGTACGATGACTTAACCCCCTGAGTACGATGACTTAACCCCTTGAGTACGATGACTTAACCCCTTGAGTACGATGACTTAACCCCCTGAGTACGATGACTTAACCCCTTGAGTACGACGACTTAACCCCTTGAGTACGATGACTTAACCCCTTGAGTACGATGACTTAACCCCTTGAGTACGAAGACTTAACCCCCTGAGTACGATGACTTAACCCCTTGAGTACGATGACTTAACCCCTTGAGTACGACGACTTGACCCCTTGAGTACGACGACTTAACCCCTTGAGTACGACGACTTGACCCCTTGAGTACGACGACCTCATCATTATCACATATTCTCTCTGTGTATCATTTGTCTTCTAATTTTCTCCAACTTTTATAATTTTCACATTGCAGAGATAAGTTTTGGTGGTGAGGACAGTGTTGTGTGTGGTGGTGATGGTGTTGTGTGTGGTGATGATGGTAGGTCGCTGTGTTGTGTGTGGTGATGATGGTAGGTCGCTGTGTGGTGGTGATGGTAGGTCGCTGTGTTGTGTGTGGTGATGATGGTAGGTCGCTGTGTTGTGTGTGGTGATGATGGTAGGTCGCTGTGTTGTGTGTGGTGATGATGGTAGGTCGCTGTGTTGTGTGTGGTGATGATGGTAGGTCGCTGTGTTGTGTGTGGTGATGATGGTAGGTCGCTGTGTTGTGTGTGGTGATGATGGTAGGTCGCTGTGTTGTGTGTGGTGATGATGGTAGGTCGCTGTGTTGTGTGTGGTGATGATGGTAGGTCGCTGTGTTGTGTGTGGTGATGATGGTAGGTCGCTGTGTTGTGTGTGGTGATGATGGTAGGTCGCTGTGTTGTGTGTGGTGATGGTAGGTCGCTGTGTTGTGTGTGGTGGTGATGGTAGGTCGCTGTGTTGTGTGTGGTGATGATGGTAGGTCGCTGTGTTGTGTGTGGTGATGATGGTAGGTCGCTGTGTTGTGTGTGGTGATGATGGTAGGTCGCTGTGTTATGTGTGGTGATGATGGTAGGTCGCTGTGTTGTGTGTGGTGATGATGGTAGGTCGCTGTGTTGTGTGTGGTGATGATGGTAGGTCGCTGTGTTGTGTGTGGTGATGATGGTAGGTCGCTGTGTTGTGTGTGGTGATGATGGTAGGTCGCTGTGTTGTGTGTGGTGATGATGGTAGGTCGCTGTGTTGTGTGTGGTGATGATGGTAGGTCGCTGTGTTGTGTGTGGTGATGATGGTAGGTCGCTGTGTTGTGTGTGGTGATGACGGTGGTGTGTGTGGTGATGATGGTAGGTCGTTGTGTTGTGTGTGGTGATGATGGTAGGTCGCTGTGTTGTGTGTGGTGATGATGGTAGGTCGCTGTGTTGTGTGTGGTGGTGATGGTAGGTCACTGTGTTGTGTGGTGGTGATGGTAGGTCGCTGTGTTGTGTGTGGTGATGGTAGGTCGCTGTGTTGTGTGTGGTGATGACGGTGTTGTGTGTGGTGGTGATGGTAGGTCGCTGTGTTGTGTGTGGTGATGGTAGGTCGCTGTGTTGTGTGTGGTGGTGATGGTAGATCGCTGTGTTGTGTGTGGTGATGATGGTAGGTCGCTGTGTTGTGTGTGGTGATGATGGTAGGTCGCTGTGTTGTGTGTGGTGATGATGGTAGGTCGCTGTGTTGTGTGTGGTGGTGATGGTAGATCGCTGTGTTGTGTGTGGTGGTGATGGTAGGTCGCTGTGTTGTGTGTGGTGATGATGGTAGGTCGCTGTGTTGTGTGTGGTGGTGATGGTAGGTCGCTGTGTTGTGTGTGGTGATGACGGTGTTGTGTGTGGTGGTGATGGTAGGTCGCTGTGTTGTGTGTGGTGGTGATGGTAGGTCGCTGTGTTGTGTGTGGTGATGATGGTAGGTCGCTGTGTTGTGTGTGGTGGTGATGGTAGGTCGCTGTGTTGTGTGTGGTGATGACGGTGTTGTGTGTGGTGGTGATGATAGGTCGCTGTGTTGTGTGTGGTGGTGATGGTAGGTCGCTGTGTTGTGTGTGGTGATGATGGTAGGTCGATGTGTTGTGTGTGGTGATGATGGTAGGTCGCTGTGTTGTGTGTGGTGGTGATGGTAGGTCGCTGTGTTGTGTGTGGTGGTGATGGTAGGTCGCTGTGTTGTGTGTGGTGATGATGGTAGGTCGCTGTGTTGTGTGTGGTGATGATGGTAGGTCGCTGTGTTGTGTGTGGTGATGATGGTAGGTCGCTGTGTTGTGTGTGGTGATGATGGTAGGTCGCTGTGTTGGTGCGGAAAGAGAGAGAGAGAGAGAGAGAGAGAGAGAGAGATCGTACACTTTAAGAATAACTGTTCCTTCACACACTGGCCACCATATCGCTCCGGCGTACCCTACAGGCGGCGGCCCTCACGGTAGGTTCCTGGGTGTTTATGTTGACTCTCTCTTTTCCCTCCCCTCACATCCTCTCTCCCAGGATTATACCAGTAAACTCCCACCAAGATGTCAGTGCTAGAGCTGGTGATCAATCCACGACAGATAGAAAAAGTAGCAATTTAAATTCGGAGAGGAATGGAAAAAGTGTGTAACGGTGATCAGTGGTCGCGGCCCACGCCTTACACCCACGAGTGACCCACGTATGAGACCTACAACCAACACCACGTACAACTGAGGCCGACAACACCACGTGGAACTGAGGCCGACAACACCACGTAGAACTGAGGCCAACAACACCACGTGGAACTGAGGCCGACAACACCACGTAGAACTGAGGCCGACAACACCACGTAGAACTGAGGCCGACAACACCACGTAGAACTGAGGCCGACAACACCACGTAGAACTGAGGCCGACAACACCACGTACAACTGAGGCCGACAACACCACGTACAACTGAGGCCGACAACACCACGTACAACTGAGGCCGACAACACCACGTACAACTGAGGCCGACAACAACACGTAGAACTGGGGCCGACAACACCACGTAGAACTGAGGCGTACAACACCACGTAGAACTGAGGCTGACAACACCACGTAGAACTGAGGCTGACAACACCACGTAGAACTGAGGCCGACAACACCACGTGGAACTGAGGCCGCCAACACCACGTAGAACTGAGGCCGACAACACCACGTAGAACTGAGGCCGACAACACCACGTGGAACTGAGGCCGTCAACACCACGTAGAACTGAGGCCGACAACACCACGTGGAACTGAGGCCGTCAACACCACGTAGAACTGAGGACGACAACACCACGTGGAACTGAGGCCGTCAACACCACGTAGAACTGAGGACGACAACACCACGTGGAACTGAGGCCGTCAACACCACGTAGAACTGAGGCCGACAACACAATGTAGAACTGAGGCTGACACCACGTAGAACTGAGGCCGACAACACCACGTAGAACTGAGGACGACAACACCACGTGGAACTGAGGCCGACAACACCACGTGGAACTGAGGCCGACAACACCACGTAGAACTGAGGCCGACAACACCACGTAGAACTGAGGCCGACAACACCACGTAGAACTGAGGCCGACAACACCACGTAGAACTGTGGCCGACAACACCACGTACAACTGAGGCCGACAACACAATGTAGAACTGAGGCCGACAACACCACGTAGAACTGAGGACGACAACACCACGTGGAACCGTGGCCGACAACACCACGTGGAACTGAGGCCGACAACACCACGTACAACTGAGGCCGACAACACCACGTAGAACTGAGGCCGACAACACCACGTAGAACTGTGGCCGACAACACCACGTAGAACTGAGGCCGACAACACAATGTAGAACTGAGGCCGACAACACCACGTAGAACTGAGGCCGACAACACCACGTAGAACTGAGGCCGACAACACCACGTAGAACTGTGGCCGACAACACCACGTAGAACTGAGGCCGACAACACAATGTAGAACTGAGGCCGACAACACCACGTAGAACTGAGGACGACAACACCACGTGGAACCGTGGCCGACAACACCACGTGGAACTGAGGCCGACAACACCACGTAGAACTGAGGCCGACAACACCACGTAGAACTGAGGCCGACAACACCACGTAGAACTGTGGCCGACAACACCACGTAGAACTGAGGCCGACAACACAATGTAGAACTGAGGCCGACAACACCACGTAGAACTGAGGACGACAACACCACGTGGAACTGTGGCCGACAACACCACGTGGAACTGAGGCCGACAACACCACGTAGAACTGAGGCCGACAACACCACGTAGAACTGAGGCCGACAACACCACGTAGGACTGAGGACGACAACACCACGTGGAACTGTGGCCGACAACACCACGTAGAACTGAGGCCGACAACACCACGTAGAACTGAGGCCGACAGCACCACGTAGAACTGAGGCCGACAACACCACGTAGAACTGAGGCCGACAACATCACGTGGAGCTGAGGCCGACAACACAATGTAGAACTGAGGCCGACAACACCACATAGAACTGAGGCCGACAACACCACGTGACAGTGAACATAGGGTATACCACAACTGCATCAGGGTTACAGCGTGACTATTAGCCACTGGTTATGTTCACCTCATGAGTCCTCCTCCTCTTCCCTGTCCTGAGAGTGTGTGTTAAATGAGCCACTCCCCACAATGCATTATGTCGCTTGTATTCAGTGTATTTCAACCTTTGGCTCCTGTATTCTCTCAATAAACCACCCGCACCTCCCTACCAAATTTCAGCTCTACCTTTAAAAAAAAGAAAATGCATAACACACACACACACACACACACACACATACATGAGACTTAACCTTCATCCTCACTTCAGGTTTTTATTATAGCCAACATTGACCGAGTGGTGCTTGACCTAGTATTCAGACCCAGCCGGACTAAGAGCAGTTTACCGCCAACACCACCGCCGCGAACACCACCACCACCACCACTACCACCACCGCCACTAACACCACCACCACCACCCTCAACTTTGCCACCACCACCTCCAACGTCACCACCACCGCCACCACCGCAACCACTACCACCACCACCGCCGCCACCATCATAAGAACATAAGAACATAAGAATGGAGGAAACCGCAGCGGGCCTATTGACCCATACTGGGCAGTCCCATTTACACAGAACCCCTATTGCTCATATATCCATCTAACCTGTGTTTGAAGCTATCCAGCGTATTCGAGTTAATGATGATATTTGGTAACTTGTTCCACTCATCCACTACTCTATTTCCAAGCCAGTGTTTACCTACTTCACGCCTAAATCTAAGTTTGTCTAATTTATAACCATTGTTACGAGTTCGCTCCTGGTTGGATAGTTTGAGTACCTTTGTTATATCACCTTTGTTTAGCCCTGACTTCCATTTATCCACCTCTTTCATATCGCCCCTCACTCTACGTCTCTCGAGGGAGTGCAAATTAAGATGCTTTAACCTGTCTCTGTACTCAAGGTTCCTAATGCCTGGGATTTCCCTTGTCATTCTCCTCTGAATTCTTTCCAAAGATTCTATATCCAATCTGTAATACGGTGACCAGAACTGAACTGCGTAATCCAAGTGAGGTCTCACAAGTGCAAGATATAGTTTTAGGATGACCTCGCTATTCTTGTAACTAACACTCCTTTGGATGAACCCAAGTACTTTATTAGCCTTGTTTCGAGCAAATACACATTGTTTACTTGGCTTAAGATTCCTACTTATCATTACTCCTGAATCTTTCTCGCAGTCGGATTTCTCAATAACATCGTTGTTCATCTGGTATCTGGTTTCCCTGTTTACATCTCCTATACTGAGTACTTTACATTTGTCCACATTGAATTTAATCTGCCAATTTTCAGACCATTCGAAAAAATTTGTTTAGATCTTCCTGTAGCTTTGCGGAGTCCTCGTCAGATTTAATTATACTCCCTATTTTAGTGTCATCAGCAAATTTACTTATGTTGCTGTCTACGCCGATATCTATGTCGTTTATGTATATTATAAATAATAGTGGTCCAAGTACTGAGCCTTGGGGAACCCCACTAGTGACGTTGCTGCAATCGGATTTAGTGCCGTTAATGCTCACTCGCTGTTTCCTGTCCTGTAACCACGCCCTAATCCATTTTAGAATATCTCCTTTAATGTCATGAGCCTCCACGTTTCTTATTAGTATTTTGTGGGGGACTCTGTGGAAGGCTTTATTAAAGTCGTTATATACCACACCATAATTGTGCCCCTCGACCACTGATTCGAAAACAGATAAAGAGAATGTTAATAGATTAGTTAGACATGAACGTCCGCTTGTGAAGCCATGTTGGGAATCCTTGATCAAATTGTGCTTCTCTAGGTCAGGGGTTCTTAACCTAGGGTCCATGGACCCCCAAGGGGTCCATGGATGGGCTTCAGGGGGTCCGTGAAGGTCAGATAAAAAATTAACATTTATATTCACTATACTTTGTGTATGTCATACACAGTATGAGGCAATGAATTTTCAATATAAATAAAGTAAAATCATTGCATGCAAAGTTGTGTTTATGTGCTTATGGGCATTTTTCTAGGGAGGGGGTCCATAGCTTTCACCACATTCTCAAAGGGGTCCGTGACTCAAAAAAGGTTAAGAACCACTGCTATAGGTGATTTCGAATGAGTTTAAAATGATTGCTTCCAGTAATTTGCTTACAACTGATGTTAGACTGATTGGACGGTAGTTAGAGGATAGTGATCAATCTCCCTTCTTGGAAATAGTTATTACATTTGCTATCCTCCAGGATTCTGGTACTACACCCGTTTTTAAGGACATGTTAAAACTACTTTGGTAAGGGCATACTAAGCTCTTCCTTACAGTCCTTTAATACTCTGGCAAATATCTCATGAGGACCTGGTGACTTATTAGGCTTTAGTTTGTCTATTTGCTTACTAACATCGCTACTAGTCACTACTATCTCACTTAATTTGTTTTCTTCACTATCTCTGAAAAGAGTCGGTGCCTCGGGTACCATGTTTAAATTTTCGGTGGTGAAAACTGTTGAAAAATATTTATTCAAATTATTGCTCATTTCTCCGTCGTTATCAGTGAGCTCGCCGAAGTCTGACCGTATTGGTCCAATCTTTTCTCGTGTTTTAGTTTGATACATTTGGTAGAATCCTTTAGGGTTTGTCTTCGCCTCCCTTGCTATCCTTATCTCATTATTCCTCTTTGCTTTCCTTATCTCGGTTTTAACCCTACTCGCCAATACCCTATAATAGTCCCGGAGATGAATTTCGCCACGATTTATCCTTCTACCTGTAGCCTTCCTTTGGCCAATGATGTTCTTTAAATAATTATTTATCCATTTAGGGTCATTGTTGTCTGATCTGAGTTTTTTGTATGGTATGTTCTGCCTTTGTGCATTAAGTAACTCACTATTTAAATTGTCGTGGAACTCGGCAATCTCAGATCTCGTTATCAGGTCGGTGTCATCTGTCAGGTTCACAGCCAAGCGCGACATCCCCTCTCTCAGCTGCCTCTTTAAACTGTCAAAGTTTGCCCTTCTGAAATCTGGTACTTTAGTGGAGGAGCAACTCAGAAATAGGTATACTGTAATGAACTATCTAGGAATGTTAAGAAAAATGTAAGGAAAGCAAAGAGAGACTATGAAATCAAAATAGCAAGAGAATCCAAGGCGAATCACTAGGGATTTTTCCAGGTATATAGGACAAAGGTCAAGGACAAAGTTGGGCCTTTAAAGTCAGGGAGGGGAGAAGTGATAAATGGCAGTGAAGAAATAAGCAAAGCATTGAACAGCTACTTCTTATCAGTTTTCACAGAAGAAATTTGTGATGAAATTCCAGAGGTGGAACTGATATTTAAGGGAAAGGAAGAAGAGAAATTATAGAATATCACTATCAGAAAAGAGGATGTTCTTAAGAAGATAAATAAACTAAAGAAGACAAAATCCCCAGGGCCGGGTGAAATTTTCCCTGGAGTCTTGAAAGAGTGTAGGGAACTGATTAGCGGACCCCTCGTAAACTTATTTACAAAATCATTAGACACTGGAGTTGTGCCAGACTTGTGAAAACAGGCAAATGTAGTACCCATATTCAAAAAGGGAGACAGAGCATCAGCGTCAAATTACCGGCCGATCAGTTTGACGTCAGTTGTGGGGAAATTTCTTGAATCAATTATAGCAGATAGCATCCGATCGCATCTAGAGAAAAGCAAATTAATCTACGACTCTCAACATGGGTTTACAAAGGGAAAATCTTGTCTAACAAATCTGTTGACGTTTTTTAGGAAAGTCTTCGAGGTAGTAGATAATGACGAAAATTACGATGTTATTTACTTAGACTTTAGCAAAGCATTTGACAGAGTACCGCATCAGAGGCTTCTGAGAAAAATTAAGGCTCATGGTATCGAGGGGAAAGTTTTAAATTGGATAAAATCATGGCTCACCAATAGAACGCAGAGGGTCAGCGTAGATGGTGGTAAATCTGAGTGGGGCCGTGTAACCAGTGGGGTTCCCCAGGGGTCAGTACTAGGCCCACTCTTGTTCATAATCTACATAAACGACCTAGATACTCGGATCAGCAGTGACATAAGCAAGTTTGCGGATGACACCAAAATAGGGCGGCAGATAAATTCAGGGCAGGATGCAAATGCATTACAGGAGGATCTAAATAAACTGCAGGGGTGGTCTGAAAAATGGCAAATGAAATTCAACACCAGCAAGTGCAGCGTACTTAATATTGGAAGAACAAATGCTGATAATGTATACAGCCTTAACAACATCAACCTAGAGAAGTCAACTTGTTAAAGAGACCTAGGGGTACTTGTAAGCCCGGAGCTACGGCCTAGAAAACAGTGCGTTAATGTTCGAAATAAGGCAAACAGAGTATTGGGTTTTAAATCTAGAAGTGTAAGTAACAAGAGTGCAGAGGTCTTATTGCAACTATATCTTGCGCTAGTCAGGCCGCACCTCGATTATGCGGTTCAGTTCTGGTGCCCCTATTATAGAATGGATATAAATTCACTAGAGTCTGTGCAGCGAAGAATGACAAAAATGATTCCGGGACTTAGAAACCTTCCATATCAACATAGGTTAAAGAAACTTAACTTGCATTCCCTAGAAAGACGAAGAGTGTGGGGAGATATGATAGAAGTATTTAAGTGGGTGAAAGGAATCAATAAAGGCGATATAGATAAAGTTCTTATAATATCCGAGCAGGATAGGACTCGGAGCAACGGATTCAAGTTGGATAAGTTTAGGTTTAGGAGGGAGATAGGAAGAAACTGGTTCACAAATAGGGTGGTGGACGAGTGGAACAAGCTTAGCAACTTTGTAGTAAGTGCTGGAACTCTGGAAAATTTCAAAAGGAGGCTGGATAGATTCATGGATGATAGAGAGTTGTAGTAACTCTCGACAGGAGCTGCCATGCACAGGCCAACCGGCCTATTGCAGACTCCTTATTTTCTTATGTTCTTAACACCCTCCCCACCACCACCACACCCTCCCCACCACCACCACAGCCTCCCCACCACCACCGCGCCCTCCCCACCACCACCACCACACCCTCCCCACCACCACCAACACCCTTCCCACCACCACCACACCCCCCATCACCACCACCACCCTCCCCACCACCACCACCACCCTCCCCACCACCACCACCACACCCTCCCCACCACCACCACCACCCTATCCGTCAACCAACAAATGCATCTGGAAAGACTCAACAAATTTCTGTTGATTTTCTATTCTAACTCCCTCTAATATAGTTTATACCCGCGACCAGAGACACACTCTCTGTCCTCTACCATATAATACTGACAGATTATTTCTATTTGTTGTCCGAGCACTTTGTCATTTCCCCATGTTGTAGTAGTGTATAGGGACATATAGCGACAGTAATATTATATAAGTATGGTCTTATCACATATATTCATTATATTAATACTAACACCCAGACTATTGAGCATACAGCTACATAAGCATTTGTTATTTCACACCTCCTCGGGTGGACAGCACATAAAACTACAGGTTCAACCCTCAGTATGTGGGTCGGCTGTTTCGTTAATAGCCGTGTTTTAATGTGGTTACTCTCCAACCACCAGTCACCAGACTCAAGAGAGTTCAGCGCAGTTCTCACCAGTTCACAGCCTGACACGATGTCCTAAAGTAGTGTCGTGAGACCAGCTCTCCAGGCTGTGCCCCTCTCTTTATATATCAGCTAATTACAAGCTAATAGCTAATGCTCATTATTCTGTCATTACCAAATATTGTACCCAATATAACTAGAAAATCACCACGTGTGTTTACATTAAACTAAGGAACAACGAGTGAAGAGAACATGCCGTGAGAATAAGTGATATTTCACTCAGCTGCATCAAAAGTACCAGCGATGAACCTACTACACTCATTCAGGCAAGTGTTAACAAGTGAGATAGTTCGACATCCTTTCACAACTAAAACAGTCGCACTTTATTGTCACTTTCCACTTGTGTTCTGACCTCACTAGAGGAAAGGTCACGGCAGGCTTAGCTCCCGGGGATTAATTGTCATAATGGCTAGTGCTACTGGTGAACAGGGCTGTGTCCTTCAGAGGGCCGAGTTAGAGAGCCAAGGAAGACATCTTGAAATAAAAGGAAGTGAGAGCGAGGATGAAGGAAGAAACGAGACAAGGAAAGCCCGTGTCTGACGAAAACTCAGGCAAATGGAAGGTTGTGAGGAGAGGGACGACCAAACTGGTGGTGAGAAAACACACCAAGGATACTACAACAACAGCTAAGTGTACCAACTCTTTCAGTCCTTTGACAGACGAATTGGACGATAGCATAGTCAGGGACAAGGCTGACAAGGAAGGTACAAAAACCTTAATTGTTGGCGATTCCCAGGTAGGGTACCTGGACAGAGGGGAGGGATCCCTATCATATGTGGTGTCCTGCCTAGAAGGAGAGTTGGCAAGGAATGGTTGTCAAGGGCAGTTGGTGTCAACGGCCGTCTTGACAGATATTGCAAGTCAATATCAGTCCCATTCATTGACAACTGGGACAACTTCTATGGCAGAAGGGACCTTTATGCTAGGGATGGGGTGCACCTGTCTAGGGATGGAGTAGCAACCCTGGCTGGGGCTCTAGAGGGGGCAGTTCAAAAGATGTCGAAATTTTTAAACTGCTAGGAGAACATATGAGCAAGGGGGTGGAGGATACTGCAGAGGGAGTGGGTAAACAAAGTAAAAGGTTACAGGGAAATAGTGCTAGGAATGACGACAAAACTAAATTAGGCAGAGAGTTAAAACCTAAACACGACAAAGAGAGGACTTGGAACACGACTAACTTAAAAGTCTACTACGCAAACAGTAGAACTATGAGAAACAAAATGGATGAAATCAGGTCGTTGGTATGTACCGAAAAAAATCGATATAATAGCATTCACCGAAACGTGGATAAACATAGACTCACACCAGTTACCTGTCGAATACCAAATTGCAGTTTACAAATTATTCCATACTGATAGGCAGATTAGGAAAGGAGGCGGAGTCGCAATCTATGTCAGGGATAACCTGAAATGTGAAATAAATAAGGAAATAAAAACTGAGCGGAATACAGAAACAATTTGGTTAGAATTAATCAACGGTAGGGAAAAATTAATCGCAGGAGTAATATATAGACCTCCTAATCTTGATAGCGTTAATGATCTACTTATTTGGGATGAAATGCACAGGGCTTCCATACATAGCAAAGTCTGTTTAGTAGGCGACTAACTTTAGCCAAATAGATTGGATAGATCTTACGGGTAACTCAGAATCAGAGGATTTTCTTGAAACAATCCAGGACTGCTTCCTAAGCCAACATCTAACCGAACCCATCCGGGGTAATAATATACTTGATTTAGTTCTGTCAAACAAAGAAAACCTCATTAGTAAAATCGAGGGAGGGAACGAACTTGCTAACAGCAATCACAAAGAAATTTTATTCCAGTTAGAATTTCAGAGCAGACGCAAGGAAAATTCCAATGAAGTCCCAGATTTCAGAAGGGCAGACTTTGATAGTTTGAAGAGGCAGCTGAGAGAAGGGGTATCACGCTTGGGGGTGAACTACATGACCTCACATGAGGTGACCTCACACAATGTACCCACAGAGGGCGACCTCACCTTACCTGGAGACGTGACGATTGAGAATGACCTGATAACGAGATCTGAGGTTGAGGAGTTCCACAATAACTTAAATAACGAGGTACTTAATGCACAAAGGCAGAACACACCATACAGAAAACTCAGATCAAACAATAATGACCCTAAATGAATAAATAATTATTTAAAGAACATTATTGGCCAAATGAAGGCTATAGGTAGGAGAACAAATTGTGGTGAAGTTTACCTCCGAGATTATTATAAAGTATTGGCCGGTAGGGTTAAGACCAGGATAAGAAAAGTAAAGAGGAATAATGAACTCAAGGTAGCAAGGGAGGCGAAGTCAAACCCCAAGGGATTCTATAAAATGTATCAAACTAAAACAAGAGAAAAGATTGGACCAATACAGTCACCTACATGTGAGCTAACTGATAACGACGGAGAAATGGGCAATAATCTGAATAAATATTTTTCAACAGTTTTCACCACTGAAAATTTAGAAATGATACTCGAGGCACCGACTCCATACAGAGATAGTGAAGAAAACAAATTAAGCGAGATAGTAGTGACTAGTAACGATGTTAGTAAGTAAATAGACAAACTAGAGCCTAATAAGTCACCAGGTCCCGATGAGATATTTGCCAGAAAATTAAAAGGAATGTAAGGAAGAGCTGAGTATGCCCTTAGCAAAGTTGTTTAACATGTCCTTAAAACAGGTGTAATACCAGAATCCTGGAGGAATACGAATGTAATACCGATTTTCAAGAAGGGAGACAGAACACTATCCTCTAACTACCGTCCAATCAGTTTAACATCAATTGCAGGCAAATTACTGGAAGCAATCATTTCAAACTCTATTCGAAATCGCCTGGAGAAGCACAAGTTGATCAATGATTCCCAACATGGCTTCACAAGTGGGCATTCATGTCTAACTAATCTATTAACATTCTTTTCATCTGTTTTCGAATCAGTGGACGAGGGGCACAATTATGATGTGGTATATCTTGACTTTAGCAAAGCCTTCCACAGAGTCCCCCACGGAAGACTAATAAGAAAAGTGGAGGCTCATGGCATTGAAGGAGATATTCTAAAATGGATTAGAGTGTGGTTTCAGGACAGGAAACAGGGGTCTAGGACAACTGGCCGCCGCCATCTGGCCGCAGCCTCACTGGCCGCGGGAAACTCGCCGCTTTTTACTGGCCGCCATATGGAACTTTTTGTTGACAACCTAACCTAACCTAACCTAACCAAACCTAACCAAACTGGGCTGCGGCCAGATGGCGGCGGCCAGTTGTCCCATTCCCAGGAAACAGCGAGTGAGCATTAACGGCACTAAATCCGATTGGAGCAACGTCACTTGTGGAGTTCCCCAAGGCTCAGTACTTGGACCACTATTATTTATAATATACATAAAGGACATAGATATCGGCGTAGACAGCAACATAAGTAAATTTGCTGATGACACTAAAATAGGGCGTGTAATTAAATCTGAAGAGGACTACGCAAAACTACAGGAAGATCTAAACAAATTTTTCGAATGGTTTGAAAAATGGCAGATGAAATTCAATGCGGACAAATGTAAAGTACTCAGTATAGGAGATGTAAACAGAAAAACCAGATACCAGACGAACAACGATGTTATTGCGAAATAAGATTGTGAGAAAAATTTAGGAGTAATGATAAGTCGGAATCTTATGCCAAGTAAACAATGTGTATTTGCTCGAAACAAGGCTGATAAAGTACTTGGGTTCATGCAAAGGAGTGTTAGTTACAAGACTAGCGAGGTCATCCTAAAACTATATCTTGCACTTGTGAGACCTCACTTGGATTACGCAGTTCAATTCTGGTCACCATATTACAGAATGGATATAGAATCCTTGGAAAGAATTCAGAGGAGAATGACAAGGGAAATCCCGGGCATTAGGAACCTTGAGTACAGAGACAGGTTAAAGCATCTTAATTTGCACTCCCTAGAGAGACGTAGAGTGAGGGGCGATATGATAGAGGTGGATAAATGGAAGTCAGGGCTAAACAAAGGTGATATAACAAAGGTACTCAAATTATCCAACCAGGAGCGAACTCGTAACATTGGTTTTATTACACAAATTCAGATTTAGGCGCGAAATAGGTAATCATTGGTTTGGAAATAGAGTAGTGGACGAGTGGAACAAGTTACCAAATGTCATCATTAACTCGAATACGCTGGATAGCTTCAAACACAGGTTGGGTGGGTATATGAGCAATAGGGGTTGGGTGTAAATGGGACTGCCCAGTATGGGTCAATAGGCCCGCTGCAGTTTCCTCCATTCTTATGTTGTCTTCACACTTTACTGTCACTTTCCACTTGTTATCTTAGCACTTTACTGTCATTTAGTCCAGTACATTATGTTAAGTAACAGTAAATAAGTAACCATCATCAAGTAACACTTAACAACAGATGTCAAGTAAAACTAACACTAGCGAGGTAACACTAGTCATGTAACTCTAGCCAGGTAACACTAGCGAGGTAACACTAGTCATGTAACACTAGCCAGATAACACTAGCCAGGTAACACTAGCGAGGTAACACTAGTCATGTAACACTAGCCAGATAACACTAGCCAGGTAACACTCGCCAGTTAACACTCGCCAGGTAACACTAGCCAGTTACAGCACTAGTCAGGTAACACTCACCAGTTACAACACTGGTCAGGTAACACTAATCAGGTAACACTAGCCAGGTAACACTTACCAGCTACAACACTAGTCAGGTAACACTTACCAGTTGCAACAGTAATCAAGTAACACTATTCAGGTAACCCTAGCCAGGTAACCCTAGTCAGGTAACACTTACCAGCTACAACACTAGTCAGGTAACCCTAGCCAGGTAACCCTAGTCAGGTAACACTTACCAGCTACAACACTAGTCAGGTAACCCGAGTCGGAAAACACTGGCCAGGTAATACTAGTCAGGTAACACTAGCCAGGTAACACTATTCAGGTAACACTCACCGGTTACAACACTAGTCAGGAAACACTCATCAGTTTCAACACGATCCAGGTAACACAACTCAGGGAACACAAGCCAGGTAACACTAATCAGGTAACACTTACCATTTACACCACTAGTCAGGTAACACTGGCCTGGTAACACTAGTCAGGTAACACTATCCAGGTAACACTAGTCAGGTAACACGAGCCAGGTAACACTAATCAGGTAACACTTACCATTTACACCACTAGTCAGGTAACACTGGCCAGGTAACACTAATCAGGTAACATTAGCCAGGTAACACTAATCAGGTAACACAAGCCAGGTAACACTAGTCAGGTAACACTAGTCAGGTAACACTAATCAGGTAACACAAGCCAGGTAACACTAGTCAGGTAACACTCACCCGTTACAACACTAGTCAGAAAACACTCACCAGATACAACACTATCCAGGTAACACTAGTCAGGTAACACGAGCCAGGTAACACTAGTCAGGTAACACTAGCCAGTAACACTAGTCAGGTAACACTAGTCAGGTAACACTAATCAGGTAACACAAGCCAGGTAACACTAGTCAGGTAACACTCACCCGTTACAACACTAGTCAGAAAACACTCACCAGATACAACACTATCCAGGTAACACTAGTCAGGTAACACGAGCCAGGTAACACTAGTCAGGTAACACTAGCCAGTAACACTAGTCAGGTAGCACTAGTCAGATGTAATGATTGTTTATCAGACCACAGCTTACAGCCCAGAGAAAGACGACCCTTATAACAGTGAGTAGATGAGCAGGTGTACACCCATAGGTTGACACCCTACAGTAGAGAGTGACAGTTTGGCAAAAGTTTTCAAAATCTAATTGCTTGGGTTGGATTATTTGTCTATCGGCCACGCTAATTCCGAATATGTTTGAGTTTTTTACATCATTGCATTAGAAGGTTTGTGGATACTTTTGGGTTTGGCATGAAAAACGCGAAAAAACTGTAAATAATAAAGGGACTGGCAATGTGGCACAACCTGTTAAAATCAAGTTATTCAATTGGATTATTCGACTACTGTGTACACTGGTTCATAATATGCTATTGTTTTACAACTCAATGCGCTACAAATTATGCCGATATTTTTGCTGCAAGTCACCACATACGTATATTTCGAAAACCAGGGCCCAATATTACCAACGGCGTGGATAGATTCCGTGGAATGAATTCAGGACATTCCCGCTCATGGAACATTACCAAACTCCGTATATGTGTCAATGGCAGGCCAATGGCAATATTTACAGAGTTTGTTGAGGCTCCCTGGACGGGAATGCCCTGAATTTATTCCACGGAATCTATTCACGCCGTTGGTAATATTCGTCCCAGGACTGATCAACGAATTCAGCCCAAGTAGCTTGACTTGGACAGTTAAGGACAAAATCTCAGTCCGTACTTTTGAATAAAATATTGTTCAATAGGTGGTGATATTGAAGTGCTGAAAGTTGTTTTTTCTGTGTTGTTTTGCAGTTAGTTCAAAGGGCCGCCACCAAGATGGGTCGTCCTAAGATTAGCAACACTCAGCTGCGCCAGGGTAACGATAAGGTGTTCGGGGTTCGGATGCCTCTGCCATCTAACAAGTTGCCTCTGAACAAGGAAGTTGGAAGTGCCCTGGCTTATGAAGCAGAAAACGAGAGGTTAAGGAGAAGAACAAATGCTTTTGATTATATGGATGCCACCAACAAGGTGACTGAGAAGGTACTGGATGTGTATAGGAAGGCCACTGTCCCCACTATCTCTGAAATCAGGGTGAAAATGAGAGTCCACGACCTGTGGAGGATGCGGAGGGAGACGATGATGATGAAGGGAAATGGACAGAAACAGAAAAGGAAGAAAACGAAGAACGGGAAGCTGAAGATGAGGTTCGAGGATATAGCTGAGAAGTTGTTTGATGTGGCAGACGACAGCAAAGTGCACGAACGAGAGAAAAGCTTCCTGGCAGCCCAGAGGAAACCGGGAAGGGAGGGCTGCATTGATGGCGTTGACAAAATTGTGACTGCCAAGCTGAAAGAAGAGAGGGAGAAGGAAGCGAAGAGGACAAAGAAAAGGGCTGAGGAAGAGAGGAAAACTGAGAAGATGAGGTCAAAGAGTAAGGAGGAGATGGAGAGGATGTCGTGTAAAGTGTCGGCAGTGGATGACAATGCTCAGGAAGATGGCAGAGGCATTCGAACCCCGAACACCTTATCGTTACCCTGGCGCAGTTGAGTGTTGCTAATCTTAGGACGACCCATCTTGGTGGCGGCCCTTTGAACTAACTGCAAAACAACACAGAAAAAACAACTTTCAGCACTTCAATATCACCACCTATTGAACAATATTTTATTCAAAATTACGGACTGAGATTTTGTCCTTAACTGTCCAAGTCAAGCTACTTGGGCTGAATTCGTTGATCAGTCCTGGGACGAATATTACCAACGGCGTGAATAGATTCCGTGGAATAAATTCAGGGCATACCCGTCCAGGGAGCCTCAACAAACTCTGTAAATATTGCCATTGGCCTGCCATTGGCACATATACGGAGTTTGGTAATGTTCCATGAGCGGGAATGTCCTGAATTCATTCCACGGAATCTATCCACGCCGTTGGTAATATTGGGCCCTGGTTTTCGAAATATACGTATGTGGTGACTTGCAGCAAAAATATCGGCATAATTTGTAGCGCATTGAGTTGTAAAACAATAGCATATTATGAACCAGTGTACACAGTAGTCGAATAATCCAATTGAATAACTTGATTTTAACAGGTTGTGCCACATTGCCAGTCCCTTTATTATTTACAGTTTTTTCGCGTTTTTCATGCCAAACCCAAAAGTATCCACAAACCTTCTAATGCAATGATGTAAAAAACTCAAACATATTCGGAATTAGCGTGGCCGATAGACAAATAATCCAACCCAAGCAATTAGATTTTGAAAACTTTTGCAAAACTGTCACTCTCTACCCTACAGTGACCCAGGGGCCACAAGGTACCTGAGTTAACCCGGCGACAAGAGTGTGTTAACTCAAGAAGCCACCCTCCAGCCAGTACACCTGTCACCTGACCAGACACACCCAGATTAGTGACGACATCTTCTGGCTTGTCATCGCCAATATAAAGAGCCTGCAGCTCCTTCCATTAGCATTCGGATTACTATTATAACATGGAAGGGGCCGACAAAACTCAGAAGACAGAAGTAACGCTAGTCACTAGTCGAGGTCGAGAGGAAACTTCCCTCCCCAGCACTTAGACCCAGCTAGCAGAGTCTACCCACAGGAGACATTGTCCAGCACTCTCTTCAGAAGCACCTGCAGACATCCCCCAGCCGCTGGGCTTCCCTCAGGTCACACGTGAGTCATTGTCAGAGCGATCCATAGGGTGAGTTACTCACAGTGGGAAGTGTATTCATTTCATGTTTGTGTTCGAGAGTCGGTGTCTAGTAACTTCGATATATTGATCTATTAATGTGTGTGTGTGTCATTGAGGGAATAATAAATAGCTGTACTTAGAGTTGGTGTTTAGAGTATATTCCCCCTAAGAATATGATACCAAGTTTAAATAACTAACCAGCCACGCTACCATTCCTTTACAATCCCCCTTCTATAATTTCTATCTATACTTTCTACACTTAATGTGCTGTATTACACTGGTGGCAGCAGTGGGATCAAAGACCATCCTGTCCTACACCTTCACAGTGGTGAATCCCTCCCTGGGTGGGCTCACCAGGAGTTAATGTAAGGTGCTGTCATCCTGGCCGATCTCTGCATACAGCTTGGACATGCGACATCAGGTCATGCCCAAGTGAGCTGGTTATCTCCAATATCCGGCTGGCCATGGGGCGGTACTGTGTGTGACAATTGACAGAGAAAGACAATCCTAAAGGGATGATAGACTAGTTGGAAGTGCATCAGTAAAAAAAAAAAATATATTTACGTTATACATTACGCAAATTTTTGCCAACTATGGATTCTGTCGCGACAATGTTCTCATTAGGATGGTACGGGGAGGGTAGCTCTTCTCACTATGCTGAATATTATTTATCACTTAATGTGAAAGAGTACATTATAAAACATATTAGCCTAAAATTACACTGAGTGAAGCTCTGCAAGTATCGCAATATCAAATTCCACGAACCATCTATTTCAAAGTATAGCTTATATGACAAAACAGACTGGGAATTAGTGAGGTCACAAGGGGCAGGGAGGAGTCGGGGCGAGGGGGGCAGACATGACACTCTTGTACAAAGGGCTAGCCCAGGTCTGCGTACCCTGCCCTACACACCATCCAGAGTGATGACACCCCAAGCAGTGGGCGGGCTCTAGTCCCGGCCGGAAGGGTGGAAACTCAGATGGAACTGGAAAAATCCATCTGGAATATGTGGGAAAACGATGCTCTTTAGAGGAAACTCAGATGGAACTGGAAAAACCCATCTGGAATATGTGGTGAAAACGATGCTCTTTAGAGGAAACTCAGATGGAACTGGAAAAATCCATCTGGAATATGTGGGAAAACGATGCTCTTTAGAGGAAACTCAGATGGGACTGGAAAACCCATCTGGAATATGTGGGAAAACGGTGCTCTTTAGAGGAAATTCAGATGGGACTGGAAAAATCCATCTGGAATACGTCGGGAACTGCCGCTCTACACACAAAAGAAATGCATGTGGAGGAAGTGAAGCACGCGACAAACACTGTGGCAGACCACCGGACGGGCCAGAAACGCCAACCACTGTATCTACTGCGTTGATCACCCTGATGCCGGACAGTGACTGGTGGATAGACCATGCACCACCCTGGAGCTGGACCTTGACGAATGCTGATGAGTTTTTTCATTTGCCTTTGTATCTTGTTAATAATTTCTGCTGCTCTCTTAGTATGTACAACTAGTTTTTTCTTTGTTCACAAGTTGTATTTTACCCCCCCCCCCCCCGCCCTCTCACAGGGGCCATGTAGCTCACTCACTATAATATATGTTGTGTGTGCTGCCCTGAGCAAGAGTATAGCCTTCGAAGCAACAAGTATGTAATCTGTTTCAAGCTTAACAAAGATGATAATGGTAGGGAACCTAAGCAAAAATAAGGAAGGGCAAGAAACATTACATAACCCTGCAAGCCTCCACTGTGTGTTCTCATCTACTTTCCTCAAGTTTTGCTCTCCGACAAGCATCTGCTTTGGCGCTCTCTTACTTCTTTATACCTACATTCATCTTTCCTTTTCTGTATCGTTAGTTAGCCGCTTGAAAATTGTTAACATTATTAGACTATGGTAGGTTGTGAGGTGCATATATTCCACCTCTGTAGCTATTATCTCAGGTTAGGCACTCGTTAATGTCATCCACTGTGAACATCGGCTGCTTATGGCATGAAAGCGTTGGTCTTGGCGGGAGGTATAATGTTTATTTATCAGACCAAAGCATCCACGGAAGTTAACACACCCTACAGGGACTAAGGTGAGATAAAGACCTGACCCAAAGAACATAAGAATATATGGAGTCTGCAATAAGTTGGTTGGCCTGTGCATGGCAGCTCCTGTCGAGAGTTACTACCACTCTCTATCATCCATGAATCTATCTAGCCTCCTTTTAAAACTTTCCAGCGTTCCAGCACTTACTACAAAGTTGCTAGGCTTGTTCCACTCGTCCACCACCCTATTTGTGAACCAGTTCCTTCCTATCTCCCTCCTAAACCTAAACTTATCCAACTTAAATCCGTTGCTCCTAGTCCTATCCTGCTCGGATATTATAAGAACTTTATCTATATCGCCTTTATTGATTCCTTTCACCCACTTAAATACTTCTATCATATCTCCCCGCACTCTTCGTCTTTCTAGGGAATGCAAGTTTATTTTCTTTAACCTATCCTGATATGGAAGGTTTCTAAGTCCCGGAATCATTTTTGTCATTCTTCGCTACACCGACTCTAGTGAATTGATATCCATTCTATAATAAGGGCACCAGAACTGAACCGCATAATCGAGGTGCGGCCTGACTAACGCAAGATATAGTTGCAATAAGACCTCTGCACTCTTGTTACTTACACTTCTAGATATAAAACCCAATACTCTGTTTGCCTTATTTCGAACATTAACGCACTGTTTTCTAGGCCGTAGGTCCGGGCTTACAAGTACCCCTAAGTCTCTTTCACAAGTCGACTTCTCTAGGTTTATCTATATCCCCTTTATTGATTCCTTTCACCCACTTAAATACTTCTATCATATCTCCCCGCACTTTTCGTATTTCTAGGGAATACAAGTTTAGTTTCTTTAACCTATCTTGATATGGAAGGTTTTTAAGTCCCGGAATCATTTCCGTCATTCTTCGCTGCACCGAAAGAAGGTCAAGGTCACAAAGGGAACCACAATTTTCACCGCCAAGTGAATAGCTTAACCTTGTTAATTCAAGTAACTGCTATCCAGCCAGCACTTCTGTTACCTGACCTAACAGCCGGTCTAGACACACCCAGATTAGTGTTAATTAGGAGAGGTCATCTGCTGGCTGGTGATCTCTAATATAAAGGCCCTGCAGCTCCTTCCACCATGATTATTCTTATAACCGTGAAGGGCCAGCAACACACGTCCCCAGTCCCGCTCGTCGTCTCATCCAAGAAGACCGTCACTAAGGGCAACGAGGTCTCAGCCGGGTCCATCGACTTGTTTGGTAATAGGAATATATCATAGTCTATTATATATTGTGTACGAACCCCCATTAATCCCCCCTATTGAACTAGTAAAATAAAGCTGTAACACTTGTACGGAGCCTGTGTTAATATGCAGCACTATCTTCACACCCTCGAGTCACGCTACCTACTTCCCTCACTATACGACTCTGTCTCTTCATGTGAGATTTAACCTCATTATACAGTTAACACTAGTCAGGTAACACTAGTCAGGTAACACTCACCAGTTACAACACTAGTCGGGTAACACCTAGTCAGGTAACAAGAGCCAGGTAACACTAGTCAGGTAACACGAGTCAGTTAACACTAGCCAGGTAACACTCGCCAGTTACAACACTAGTCAAGAAACACTAGTCAGGTAACAGTTGCCAAGTAACACTCTTCTACTAACATTAGTCAAATAACACACGTTAAGTAATACCCAAGTAGCATTCGACAAGAAACACTAAAGCAATACTCGCCAAGTAACATTAATTAACACCTGAGCCTTGAAAGCCACACACACACAATGTCCTTCAATTTCCTGCACCCTAGCTCCTCAGTGCTCACCTATGCCTCCCCCACCTGGTCTTCCTCCCTAAATGCCACACAACGTAAACACCAAGAAAAAGTGCAGAAGAGGGCATGCAAGATTATTCTCTCCCCTTCCTACTCCACATATCACGAAGCGCTCAACACACTGACCCTCTCGACTCTCTCTGAACATAAGAACATAAGAGTGGAGGAAACTGCAGCGGGCCTATTGGTCCATACTGGGCAGTCCCATTTACAACCAAGACCTATCGCTCATACCAGTTATTGATGATATTTGGTAACTTGTTCCACTCATCTACTACTCTATTTCTAAACCAATGTTTACCTATCTCGCGCCTAAATCTAAATTTGTCTAATTTAAAACCATTGTTGCGAGTTCACTCCTGGTTGGATAGTTTGAGTACCTTCGTTTGGCCCTGTCTTCCATTTAAGCACCTCTTTTATATCGCCCCTCACTTTACGTCTCTCGAGGGAGTGGAAATTAAGATGCTTGAACCTGTCTCTGTACTTAAGGTTGCTAATGCCCGGGATTAATCTTGTCATCACCACGACCTCATCTGCAAATTTGGTGAGAAGTTTCTACACCATCTTTGGCACCGGCTCCTACTTCCACCGGACATCCTTCTTCCGCGAATTGCTGTTCGACACCACAACCGCATCCAGCCCATACGACCACGTACTGATCGCTATAAGAACAGCCCAGTCCCAACCATTGTAAAAATTATCAACAACTCGAAGTCAACCAGTGTGTTCACTCGCAGTCAATCTTACCTTTTTGCACTGTTACTATGTTGAAATGCCCTGTAGCATGACCTTCTCCCCACCTTGTTATTATATATCATATTTGTATCACTAATGTTACTTGTATATTATTTGTCAACCACGTGACCCATTCCCTTCTTCTGTGTTTCCCCACTCATACAATCTGTCTCGCTTCAAAAAGTTGGTTTTCCGGCATCTTCGGGTGTAGATGAATATAACCCTTTTCTTTTCCATCTTTAATTTCTTTTTACTCTTATTTTTTCACACCCTATGCTCCGTCGATAACTTATGCCATTAAGTACGTTGTCTCAACCCCTTTAGTACGTCATAACCCCTCTGAGTACGATGACATACGCCATTGAGTACGATGTCTTAATCCCTCTAGTACCCTCATAACCCCTCTGAGTACGATGACATTGGACTCAAGATTCAGTGACAAGCATCACATAACACAATGAAAAGGTAAACACTCAGACTTACATTACCTGAGCATCTGGAGTAAATAAAAAGGTAAATAACAGAGAAAATAATACTTACTCTTTCGCTTGTGTCTGTGTAGTAGAGTAGTGAGGCGGCCGTCACTCAGGGCCTCAGGACCACCGTGTGAGGGCCTCTGTCTCGTTGCTCCACTCTTGAGGTCGTATGAGAGAGAGAGTTCCAGTACGTCAGCTTCACCCGAGTGTGGCCCCAAGTCTTCCTGTGCTTCAAACTCAGCCGAGTGTGTCGAGTCTTCCTCCACCACATCCACCTCTTCCTCTCTTTCGTCCTCCTCTTGCTCCACGACCACTGTTTGTCGTTCTCTCATGTCGTTTGTGGGAAGACTTTCCGTGTGGCTGAGTTGGACTTGTGGGGAAGGAAGTTGAGCTTGCGATCGTGGAGGATGAGGACCTGCCCGGGTTGCTGGTGAAGAAGGGATGAAGGAACCACCAGGGATCTCGTTGCCCTCCGGAAAGTCTTCAATTACACTAAAGTAATGAGGAGTTTGGGCCAAAGTTGGAGCCCTAAGAGAGGTCGGCTGTGTAGAGTAGTTACCGCCATATCTGGGGTAAACCTCCACCTTTGCCTCCTGCAGGATAGTGTTGTCAATCACAGCTGCAGGGGTGAGAAGGTCAACTCGGTGCCCCTCGCACGTTTCATCCGAGTCCAGATTGGCCCTTATCTCGTCTCTATCGTAGCCTCGTGTCTGGGTGCCGGGCAGAAAGGGCCAAGGATTTTTACCCCGCGGCCAACCTGGCTTGTTGCCGCCTTGAGACACCCAAATATTGGTACCAGCTCCCTCCTGTGGACGTTGGCGACGCCAGTTTACAACCTCGCTGTTCTTGTTTGAACTTAGTGCGCCACGAGAAACAGTCTTTGTTGGCCTACTGGCGCTGCGCTCGGTATAGTCATCGCTACTGTCGGGCTGATCTTCCTCGCCACTATGACGCTGATCACCGCTGTTATGATACTGATCTTCCTCGCCACTATGACGCTGATCACCGCTGTTATGATACTGATCTTCCTCGCCACTATGACGCTGAACACCGCTGTTATGATACTGATCTTCCTCGCCACTATGACGCTGATCACCGCTGTTATGATACTGATCTTCCTCGCCACTTTGAGCCTGATCATCCACACTTTCCAGGGACTGATCTTCCTCGCTTCTCAGGGGACTTGAGTCTGTTTTACGACGTCTTAAACTTGGGTTATAACTATATAAGGAGAGATGAGGGAGGAGGCAGCCTTCACCACTATCTAACTGGTTGTGGTACAAACACGAGGAAGTTTCCTGCCGCCGCTGACCACCTCCTCCCCACATGGTCTGTCCTCGTGAACGAACCTTCGTCAGTAGAAGAGAAGACCCTACATATGTGAGAGCCCTGTCGTGTGCAGGTGTCGGTGAAGACCCTACAGATGTAAGAGCCGCGCCGTGTGCAAGTGTCGGTGTGGAGGTTGGAGGTATGTCCCAGATATTGATCACAGTGGAGGTTGGAGGTGCAAGCATCCCTGACCCAGGCTCCTGTGGGGGTGTTTGTGACACCATCAGCGAGGGAGATGTGAGAGGCTTCCACAATGGATGGTGGAGCCTCACCGGCGGTGGAAACCTCTGTGGCTTCCCCAGAGGCCACAGTTGTGCTCCGAGTGAGGCTCCTGTCTTGCTCGCCTGTACACTGGAGCTCTGGGATAACAGTAGAAGCACCGGCACAAGTAATCTGCTGAGGGCGCCTCGCCACACTCCTCGACAGTCCTCTCCTGCTGGACGGTGACGAGGTGTGGCGGAGCATGACACAAGTACTGGCTCCTGTGAGCAAGGAGGCCCCCGGGTCAAGTCCCTGTGGGGTCCCGGGGGAAGTAGTATGACACGCCTCCCACTCATACATGTATGAGCTACACCCCGGGGGCACACAGCCACTCATACATGTATGAACTACACCCGAGGGCATACACCCAAACAGAAATGTATGGGTCTTACACCCCGGGGGACACACAGGGTCAGGTGGGCCCCAGACGCTTCACAAACTCAACATATTTAGGCAACAGTTTAGCCCAACGCCCGGCCCACCATCCTCTGTCCTTACAGTCGTTTTAAGTGTGTTCAGATACACTTACACTTGACTATTACACCTACTTATGTTGCTACACCTCCCGCTGTTGCCTGGACGCTTATGGTAATGTTCCCTGGAGTCTCTTTAATGTTCACAGTGACTTTCTTCACCTCACACTTATTGAAACTCGCTCTCTTGTTTCCTTCCTTCACTCTTCCTTAATACTTTCACTATTCCTTCTTTCACTAATCCTTCGTTCAGCACTAGTCCTCACTAATCCTTCGCTCAGCACTAGTCCTCACTAATCCTTCGCTCAGCACTAGTCCTCACCAATCCTTCGTTCAGCACTAGTCCTCACTAATCCTTCGTTCAGCACTAGTCCTCACTAATCCTTCGTTCAGCACTAGTCCTCACTAATCCTTCGTTCAGCACTAGTCCTCACCAATCCTTCGTTCAGCACTAGTCCTCACTAATCCTTCGTTCAGCACTAGTCCTCACTAATCCTTCACTATGGTTGATACAGTTCGTTGTTTAAATCTTAACGATAAAGATCACTGTTGTTCGTTAAACTAACAAAAGTTTCATGTACTGTACAGGAATATTCTTCGTTAAGTTCACTCTTGTTATAGGTTGTTGAGCAATAGAAAGACATAATATCGTCCGTTTACCAAATCCCACACTTAACGAGTCATTTCTTATGTGCCTCGTTGAACGCTAAATAATGGGTCCTGTTTTCAATGAAATAAACGAGGTTATGATTAACGAGAAGCACTGACTACACGTAAGTAACTGAGCCTGTCTTGTTAACTACTAAAAGATGGCGTTTTCTTTCTCTTTAATTAAATATGTAATATTATATCAGTGAGCTCGGGATTTGGTGTAGGACACTGAATTCTTGTAAGCGTCACTCTGGGTCATCACCACATGACCTGACCTCACAGTTGTCAAGTTTTCCAAGGGTATATGGACACAACCCCACCCAACATATCCCAATGGGCAAAATATAAACACAAAAATTAATAATGTAAACACTATCCCCCCCTCCCCCCCCCTAGGACATTGTTTGCTAAGTTCGTTTTAGTTAGGTTAAGTTTAGGTTAGGTTAGGTTAGGTTAGGTTAGATTAGGTTAAGTTCATTTTAACCTTAATTGCGTTAATTTGGGTAATGTTAAGTGAGATTTTCTCCAGCGAACTTTTCTTAAGTCACTTTTCTCATAAAGGTTCAAAACACAGACAGACTGACACAGTCACCGTCAGGCCTTGAGTCAGCAGACTGTCACTACCGAGGATCATCACTATACACATTATCTCCAACGAGACATACACACACTTCAACACTCTCTCGATTTAAAAACAATATGAGAGAAGAGTGACACAGCCTCACACGTCACACACCGCTGGTAGTGTTTACGAGGGCCAGGATATAAATAACACTCAATTTAAAGCCAAATGATTCTGTTATTACACTCATATCAACGTTCATCTTCGTATAAAATGATGACCATCAAGTCCACAATTATTGGTGGGTGAAGCAACGTGGATTTACTAAAATATTATCCACATAGAGACAAAGAAGTTGCCTGCGTCAGTATAGAAAGTTTGGACAGAGCGGATAATGTCAGCATCACAATCCTGATGGCCAAGTAGAGAAACACCTCCAGACACACGGTGAAATAGGTAGGTGTAGGAGGAAGGGTGTGAGTGTGTGAGAACCACCAGCCACCCACTCTCACGTTCCAAGATGCACTAGACGCAAATCAATGGTTCAGGCAACTCTGGCTGGCACCCCCCCCCCCCCCTAACGACTGGCTGCCAGAGGTTTCCAGCCGCACAAACACACCGTTCGATATCTCTCTCTCTCTCCCTCTCTCCCTTTCTCCTTCTGTAACTGTGTCTTGATTAATGGCGTAAAGCAGCTAATATCTGGCGGTGATGGGCGCCCTTCGTAGCCTCTCCACGACATAGCTGTGTAAACAATGCGTGTGTGTGTGTGTGTCTTGATGGTGCTGGGTGACAATAACATTTAAGTTGCAGTAACACAAAGACAAATGGAGAAAGGGGAAATGAGAGAGAGAGAGAGAGAGAGAGAGAGAGAGAGAGAGAGAGAGAGAGAGAGAGAGAGAAAACTAAAAACTCGGGAAAAGTCAAAAAGATAATGAGTTTATAAATCATGAAGGACAATATTGACAACACCCCGGCCAGTGTACACCACCACCCCGGCCAGTGTACACCACCACCACCCCAGCCAGTGTACACCACCACCACCCCGGCCAGTGTACACCACCACCACCCCAGCCAGTGTACACCACCACCCCGGCCAGTGTACACCACCACCCCGGCCAGTGTACACCACCACCCCAGCCAGTGTACACCACCACCCCGGCCACACACTAAGTTATGGAGAGGTGTGTGGGAGGCGCGGCGGCCACTACCAAACTGTCCTCCCCACTGTCAATAACTCCTACTCTTCCTGTGCTGTTACTTGATGGATCACTCAAACGCTTAGAACAATATGGTGAACCTCTGAGGGTGTACAGGAGACCGTCCTTACTTATGTGCTAACAGGTGAACCACCGACTTATGGTGCTCATTTACTGCCGTTAACAGGTGAACCACCGACTTATGGTGCTCATTTACTGCCGTTAACAGGTGAACCACCGACTTATGGAGCTCATTTACTGCCGTTAACAGGTGAACCACCGACTTATGGAGCTCACTTACTGCCGTTAACAGGTGAACCACCGACTTATGGTGCTCATTTACTGCCGTTAACAGGTGAACCACCGACTTATGGTGCTCACTTACTGCCGTTAACAGGTGAACCACCGACTTATGGAGCTCACTTACTGCCGTTAATAGGTGAACCACCGACTTATGGAGCTCATTTACTGCCGTTAACAGGTGAACCACCGACTTATGGTGCTCATTTACTGCCGTTAACAGGTGAACCACCGACTTATGGTGCTCACTTACTGCCGTTAACAGGTGAACCACCGACTTATGGAGCTCACTTACTGCCGTTAACAGGTGAACCACCGACTTATGGTGCTCACTTACTGCCGTTAACAGGTGAACCACCGACTTATGGAGCTCACTTACTGCCGTTAACAGGTGAACCACCGACTTATGGAGCTCACTTACTGCCGTTAACAGGTGAACAACCGACTTATGGAGCTCACTTACTGCCGTTAACAGGTGAACCACCGACTTATGGAGCTCATTTACTGCCGTTAACAGGTGAACCACCGACTTATGGAGCTCACTTACTGCCGTTAACAGGTGAACCACCGACTTATGGAGCTCATTTACTGCCGTTAACAGGTGAACCACCGACTTATGGAGCTCATTTACTGCCGTTAACAGGTGAACCACCGACTTATGGTGCTCACTTACTGCCGTTAACAGGTGAACCACCGACTTATGGTGCTCACTTACTGCCGTTAACAGGTGAACCACCGACTTATGGAGCTCACTTACTGCCGTTAACAGGTGAACCACCGACTTATGGTGCTCACTTACTGCCGTTAACAGGTGAACCACCGACTTATGGTGTTCACTTACTGCCGTTAACAGGTGAACCACCGACTTATGGAGCTCATTTACTGCCGTTAACAGGTGAACCACCGACTTATGGTGCTCATTTACTGCCGTTAACAGGTGAACCACCGACTTATGGTGCTCACTTACTGCCGTTAACAGGTGAACCACCGACTTATGGAGCTCACTTACTGCCGTTAACAGGTGAACCACCGACTTATGGTGCTCACTTACTGCCGTTAACAGGTGAACCACCGACTTATGGTGCTCATTTACTGCCGTTAACAGGTGAACCACCGACTTATGGAGCTCACTTACTGCCGTTAACAGGTGAACCACCGACTTATGGTGCTCACTTACTGCCGTTAACAGGTGAACCACCGACTTATGGAGCTCATTTACTGCCGTTAACAGGTGAACCACCGACTTATGGAGCTCACTTACTGCCGTTAACAGGTGAACCACCGACTTATGGAGCTCACTTACTGCCGTTAACAGGTGAACCACCGACTTATGGTGCTCACTTACTGCCGTTAACAGGTGAACCACCGACTTATGGAGCTCATTTACTGCCGTTAACAGGTGAACCACCGACTTATGGAGCTCACTTACTGCCGTTAACAGGTGAACCACCGACTTATGGTGCTCATTTACTGCCGTTAACAGGTGAACCACCGACTTATGGAGCTCATTTACTGCCGTTAACAGGTGAACCACCGACTTATGGTGCTCATTTACTGCCGTTAACAGGTGAACCACCGACTTATGGTGCTCATTTACTGCCGTTAACAGGTGAACCACCGACTTATGGAGCTCACTTACTGCCGTTAACAGGTGAACCACCGACTTATGGTGCTCATTTACTGCCGTTAACAGGTGAACCACCGACTTATGGTGCTCACTTACTGCCGTTAACAGGTGAACCACCGACTTATGGTGCTCATTTACTGCCGTTAACAAGTGAACCACCGACTTATGGAGCTCATTTACTGCCGTTAACAGGTGAACCACCGACTTATGGTGCTCATTTACTGCCGTTAACAGGTGAACCACCGACTTATGGTGCTCACTTACTGCCGTTAACAGGTGAACCACCGACTTATGGTGCTCACTTACTGCCGTTAACAGGTGAACCACCGACTTATGGAGCTCACTTACTGCCGTTAACAGGTGAACCACCGACTTATGGAGCTCATTTGTCTTGGTGAGCTCTTTAAACCTCATCGCCTTTGACTAACACGTGATAAACAAATCTTTCATTAATAAACTACATTTTCTCGCAGATGAAAACATTAAAATGTGGTGATTTATTCTTTTGTTTCTACATATATATATATAAATGGTCTTTAAATAAGAGGAAGTAGTACACTTGTCAACCAACACTACAGTACTCATACATAACTGTAACGCCGGGTTTGAGGTTCGCCAGTAGTACACTTGTCAACCAACACTACAGTACTCACACATAACTGTAACGCCGGGTTTGAGGTTCGCCAGTAGTACACTTGTCAACCAACACTACAGTACTTACACATAACTGTAACGCCGGGTTTGAGGTTCGCCAGTAGTACACTTGTCAACCAACACTACAGTACTTACACATAACTGTAACGCCGGGTTTGAGGTTCGCCAGTAGTACACTTGTCAACCAACACTACAGTACTTACACATAACTGTAACGCCGGGTTTGAGGTTCGCCAGTAGTACACTTGTCAACCAACACTACAGTACTTACACATAACTGTAACGCCGGGTTTGAGGTTCGCCAGTAGTACACTTGTCAACCAACACTACAGTACTCACACATAACTGTAACGCCGGGTTTGAGGTTCGCCAGTCGTACACTTGTCAACCAACACTACAGTACTCACACATAACTGTAACGCCGGGTTTGAGGTTCGCCAGTAGTACACTTGTCAACCAACACTACAGTACTCACACATAACTGTAACGCCGGGTTTGAGGTTCGCCAGTAGTACACTTGTCAACCAACACTACAGTACTCACACATAACTGTAACGCCGGGTTTGAGGTTCGCCAGTAGTACACTTGTCAACCAACACTACAGTACTCACACATAACTGTAACGCCGGGTTTGAGGTTCGCCAGTAGTACACTTGTCAACCAACACTACAGTACTCACACATAACTGTAACGCCGGGTTTGAGGTTCGCCAGTAGTACACTTGTCAACCAACACTACAGTACTCACACATAACTGTAACGCCGGGTTTGAGGTTCGCCAGTAGTACACTTGTCAACCAACACTACAGTACTTACACATAACTGTAACGCCGGGTTTGAGGTTCGCCAGTAGTACACTTGTCAACCAACACTACAGTACTCACACATAACTGTAACGCCGGGTTTGAGGTTCGCCAGTAGTACACATGTCAACCAACACTACAGTACTCACACATAACTGTAACGCCGGGTTTGAGGTTCGCCAGTAGTACACTTGTCAACCAACACTACAGTACTTACACATAACTGTAACGCCGGGTTTGAGGTTCGCCAGTAGTACACTTGTCAACCAACACTACAGTACTCACACATAACTGTAACGCCCGGTTTGAGGTTCGCCAAAGGTGTTGTAAAACTCAGAAGTTTTGTGTTATTTTCTTAAACACAGAAACCAGCGTTGATGGTTCATATTAGTTTAGTGACCTTGTGTGAGTAACCAGAAAGTTTTAACTTGTGTTTCAAAATGTTTTAGGCCATAATGCAATCTCACCATCCTCTGTTGATGAACCACTAAAATGACCTGTAGGCATGTTATGTATCTGTGTGTGAGATTACTGCAACAATGTCGTACACTCTAGTGCCGGGCAGGACGTTGGGGATCTCTTGGGAGGAAGATCTGATAAGTACAGGTGGTCAGGAATCTGGACTGAGATGATGACAGAGCTGGCCCTTACGCGCTCCCTGAAAACAACCGGAGGTGTGACTCAAGGGTGTGGTATTTCACCCTGAACTATAGTAAAATGAATTTATTCAATGCCTGCAACACCCTGAGTAGTGACGCTATGGAACTCTTCGCTCGGGTGACAGTGCCACTTGTGAGCAGCACATTGACCTGCAGGAGTCTCAACAACATCACGACCTTGTTGACAGGAGAATTTCCCTGGACTGTTCACACCTCCACAATCCAGTCAATCAAGCCACACGCCAATCAACCTCCCTGGTGAGTGGCCAATGATTTGTGACGACGCTCGGTTAGTTGGGGAAGCGTCTTTGGAGACAATGAAGGGCAAACTGTTCAGTAACATCCATCTGCAGAGAAGAAATAACATCAAGTCTTTGACAATGTGACAAAACCCATAACAATGCGGGACAAAGACGTTAACATGAACCCTGACCAGTTGTTCCACCAGATAATATACGTTGTCAGGAACTGGTGTGATCTTGAGCCTTATTTAACGTAAGAGCTGGCCGCTCGCCCCTCTGCTCCTTTTGACGACTGCTCTTTGCGGAAACGAAACTACGCTTCCATTGTTCCAGTGCTAGAAATTTTGGGCCCTGTGAAATTGTTCTTATATTTCCCCTGGAGCAGAGTATACCATTGATGGTGGCTGCCTTCCTCACTGTGTTATTTAGCAGTGTCCAGCAACGTATTTATGCAC
This sequence comes from Homarus gammarus, assembly GCA_958450375.1. Taxonomy (NCBI): domain Eukaryota; kingdom Metazoa; phylum Arthropoda; class Malacostraca; order Decapoda; family Nephropidae; genus Homarus; species Homarus gammarus. Next base: position 159,295 of record CAUDMG010000936.1, read on the forward strand.
CCTGCAGCTCTTGGGGAAGCAAGTCAAGGTTTATTGCTCTCCTCTCCCACCATCAGGAGGCTGCTGGTGGTAAGGTTGACCAGGCAGAATCATATACTAACAGACTAGTACAGTAGTAACAACAGGAACAGGAGATTCGGGGGTTGAATCAGTACAAGTTGGAGAAAACAGTCATCTTCTCGTCCTCTTGATTGCTTTCACAAATCCTGATATAGGCACTAAGATGCTGATCCCTGCAGACAAAGCTCATCCTTATAGATAAGTTTTACAGCAGCAAGAGATTACAGTGTCATGAGTGAAGTTAATAACAGCTTGTTGCTTCTGCATGTGATTACGGGACGTGATACAACATCCACTCTATCGCAAAGGAAAGAAAGTCCTATTTTAGAAACTCAAAGAAGATCCTGTACTGCGCATTCAGATGAAGTCTCCAACAACCCCGAGTCTTGTGCACCTGACAGCTGCGGCCGGTGATCATTTTTCTTGTCATGTATGGAGTAAATCAAACGAGTCTCAGTGTAAAGAGGCACCTTATGTATCAACGGGCAAGAGGTGAACTGAACAAGCAGTGCTGCCAAAGAAGATTCGGCTACATTATCGCCAATGTCAACAGAAGCACGTCAGCAGCAGCGAGGAGTGGATCTAGGGCCAACTGACTGGGGGTTGGTGGCTGAAGATGGACGCTTAAAACCAGTTCCATATCTTCAAGAACCTGCACCGCCATCCCTACTTCATCTCATAGCCTGTAGTTACAGGTCAGGGTGTGAAAACTACTGTCATAGTCTCTGGAGTGACCTTCCTGCACATCCATGTGTGGAAACTGTGTCGGATATGGCTGCAGTAACTGAGCCTTGGATGATGAAGTTGTTGTGGATGATGTATTAGTGGATGAGATCGTCGGGAGGATGATGCTGCCATCCTCACTATAACACAGCGGGAATAGATACAGTTTGCCTCCTTTATATATATAATATATTGCTTACTCCGAGTTTATCTCAAGAAAGTATTTATGGCAGAAAACAAACTTTCATTGTTTTTTTTTTTGTTTAATATTATTCAGTTTGTATAACAGGAATAGTTGTTGTATTTACTGTGTGTAGCATTGATGACTCTATAGGTCATTAGTTGTGAGGTGCACATCAAGGCTGCTGTACCGTGTAAGGTGTACATCAAGGCTGCTGTACCGTGTAAGGTGTACATCATGGCTGCTGTACCGTGTAAGGTGTACATCAAGGCTGCTGTACCGTGTAAGGTGAACATCAAGGCTGCTGTACCGTGTGAGGTGTACATTAAGGCTGCTGTACCGTGTAAGGTGTACATCAAGGCTGCTGTACCGTGTAAGGTGTATATCATGGCTGCTGTACCGTGTAAGGTGTACATCAAGGCTGATGTACCGTGTAAGGTGTACATCAAGGCTGCTGTACCGTGTGAGGTGTACATCAAGGCTGCTGTACCGTGGAAGGTGTACATCAAGGCTGCTGTACCGTGTAAGGTGTACATCATGGCTGCTGTACCGTGTGAGGTGTACATCAAGGCTGCTGTACCGTGTAAGGTGTACATCATGGCTGCTGTACCGTGTAAGGTGTACATCATGGCTGCTGTACCGTTTAAGGTGTACATCATGGCTGCTGTACCGTGTGAGGTGTACATCAAGGCTGCTGTACCGTGTGAGGTGTACATCAAGGCTGCTGTACCGTGTGAGGTGTACATTAAGGCTGCTGTACCGTGTAAGGTGTACATCAAGGCTGCTGTACCGTGTAAGGTGTACATCAAGGCTGCTGTACCGTGTGAGGTGTACATCAAGGCTGCTGTACCGTGTAAGGTGTACATCAAGGCTGCTGTACCGTGTAAGGCGTACATCAAGGCTGCTGTACCGTGTAAGGTGTACATCAAGGCTGCTGCACCGTGTGAGGTGTACATCAAGGCTGCTGTACCGTGTAAGGTGTACATCAAGGCTGCTGTACCGTGTGAGGTGTACATCAAGGCTGCTGTACCGTGTAAGGTGTACATCAAGGCTGCTGTACCGTTTGAGGTGTACATCAAGGCTGCTGTACCGTGTGAGGTGTACATCAAGGCTGCTGTACCGTGTAAGGTGTACATCAAGGCTGCTGTACCGTGTGAGGTGTACATCAAGGCTGCTGTACCGTGTAAGGTGTACATCAAGGCTGCTGTACTGTGTGAGGTGTACATCAAGGCTGCTGTACCGTGTAAGGTGTACATCAAGGCTGCTGTACCGTTTGAGGTGTACATCAAGGCTGCTGTACCGTTTGAGGTGTACATCAAGGCTGCTGTACCGTGTGAGGTGTACATCAAGGCTGCTGTACCGTGTAAGGTGTACATCAAGGCTGCTGTACCGTGTGAGGTGTACATCAAGGCTGCTGTACCGTGTAAGGTGTACATCAAGGCTGCTGTACCGTGTGAGGTGTACATCATGGCTGCTGTACCGTGTAAGGTGTACATCAAGGCTAGATACGTTCACTTAACACCAGTTATTGTTAGCTGGGAACGGAACATTGTCATTATAAGACAGGTTGTGATAACAGTAACAACAAGAGACAACTTAATAGGTTATTGGCACACATGGTAAACCTCTTAGCTGAGAACTTAATAAGCTTAACATCGAGTCACTTAAGAGTTAGCTGTAAAGATAATACGATAACTAGAGAGCTTTGTTAGCTTTAACGAGACGAATTAAATACATTCATGTAGCAACACATTGTGGAGTGTGGTGGCTGCGCTGATAGAGCACCCACCTCATTTCCTAAGGGTCGGCGGTTCGATCCCAGGTCACCACCAGTCCACCCGGCTGTTCATTGGTGCCTAAGTTTACAGTTGAGGAAGTGAAGGTAGTAGAATACAGTGTCGGCCACGCTGCCTCCCCGGGCACTGAAGGTTTGGTGTGTTGTATAACGAACGGGCCATGTACTGTAGGGCTAGGTTAGGAGACAGGTGGTGGTAGGTTATGGTAGGAGACAGGTGGTGGTAGGTTATGTTAGGAGACAGGTGGTGGTAGGTTAGGCTAGGAGACAGGTGGTGTTAGGTTAGGCTAGGAGACAGGTGGTGGTAGGTTAGGTTAGGAGACAGGTGGTGGTAGGTTAGGTTAGGAGACAGGTGGTGGCAGGTTATGTTAGGAGACAGGTGGTGGCAGGTTATGTTAGGAGACAGGTGGTGGTAGGTTATGTTAGGAGACAGGTGGTAGTAGGTTATGTTAGGAGACAGGTGGTGGTAGGTTATGTTAGGAGACAGGTGGTGGTAGGTTATTCTAGGAGACAGGTGGTGGTAGGTTATGTTATGTTAGGAGACAGGTGGTGGTAGGTTATGGTAGGAGACAGGTGGTGGTAGGTTATGTTTGGAGACAGGTGGTGGTAGGTTATGTTTGGAGACAGGTGGTGGTAGGTTATGTTTGGAGACAGGTGGTGGTAGGTTATGTTAGGAGGCAGGTGGTGGTAGGTTATGTTAGGAGACAGGTGGTGGTAGGTTATGTTAGGAGACAGGTGGTGGTAGGTTATGCTAGGAGACAGGTGGTGGTAGGTTATGTTAGGAGACAGGTGGTTGTAGGTTATGTTAGGAGACAGGTGGTAGGTTAGTTAGGACAGTGGTGGTAGGTTTGTTAGAGACAGGTGGTGGTAGGTTAGGTTAGGAGACAGGTAGTGGTAGGTTATGTTTGGAGACAGGTGGTGGTATGTTATGCTAGGAGACAGGTGGTGGTAGGTTATGTTAGGAGACAGGTGGTGGTAGGTTATGTTAGGAGACAGGTGGTGGTAGGTTATGTTAGGAGACAGGTGGTGGTAGGTTATGTTAGGAGACAGGTGGTGGTAGGTTATGGTAGGAGACAGGTGGTGGTAGGTTATGTTTGGAGACAGGTGGTGGTAGGTTATGTTAGGAGACAGGTGGTGGTAGGTTATGCTAGGTGACAGGTGGTGGTAGGTTAGGTTAGGAGACAGGTGGTGGTAGGTTATGTTTGGAGACAGGTGGTGGTAGGTTATGCTAGGAGACAGGTGGTGGCAGGTTATGTTAGGAGACAGGTGGTGGTAGGTTATGTTAGGAGACAGGTGGTGGTAGGTTATGGTAGGAGACAGGTGGTGGTAGGTTATGGTAGGAGACAGGTGGTGGTAGGTTAGGCTAGGAGACAGGTGGTGGTAGGTTAGGCTAGGAGACAGGTGGTGGTAGGTTAGGCTAGGAGACAGGTGGTGGTAGGTTATGGTAGGAGACAGGTGGTGGTAGGTTATGCTAGGAGACAGGTGGTGGTAGGTTATGTTATGTTAGGAGACAGGTGGTGGTAGGTTATGGTAGGAGACAGGTGGTGGTAGGTTAGGCTAGGAGATAGGTGGTGGTAGGATATGTTAGGAGACAGGTGGTGGTAGGTTAGGCTAGGAGACAGGTGGTGGTAGGTTATGCTATGTTAGGAGACAGGTGGTGGTAGGTTATGTCATGTTAGGAGACAGGTGGTGGTAGGTTAGGCTAGGAGACAGGTGGTGGTAGGTTATGCTAGGAGACAGGTGGTGGTAGGTTATGCTAGGAGACAGGTGGTGGTAGGTTAGGCTAGGAGACAAGTGGTGGTAGGTTATGTTATGTTAGGAGACAGGTGGTGGTAGGTTATGCTAGGAGACAGGTGGTGGTAGGTTAGGCTAGGAGACAAGTGGTGGTAGGTTATGTTATGTTAGGAGACAGGTGGTGGTAAGTTAGGCTAGGAGACAGGTGGTGGTAGGTTATGCTAGGAGACAGGTGGTGGTAGGTTATGTTAGGAGACAGGTGGTGGTAGGTTATGCTAGGAGACAGGTGGTGGTAGGTTATGTTAGGAGACAGGTGGTGGTAGGTTATGTTAGGAGACAGGTGGTGGTAGGTTAGGCGAGGAGACAGGTGGTGGTAGGTTATGCTAGGAGACAGGTGGTGGTAGGTTATGTTCGGAAACAGGTGGTGGTAGGTTAGGCTAGGAGACAGGTGGTGGTAGGTTAGGCTAGGAGACAGGTGGTGGTAGGTTAGGCTAGGAGACAGGTGGTGGTAGGTTAGGCTAGGAGACAGGTGGTGGTAGGTTAGGCTAGGTGACAGGTGGTGGTAGGTTATGTTAGGAGACAGGTGGTGGTAGGTTATGTTAGGAGACAGGTGGTGGTAGGTTATGGTAGGAGACAGGTGGTGGTAGGTTATGGTAGGAGACAGATGGTGGTAGGTTATGCTAGGAGACAGGTGGTGGTAGGTTATGTTATGTTAGGAGACAGGTGGTGGTAGGTTATGCTAGGAGACAGGTGGTGGTAGGTTAGGCTAGGTGACAGGTGGTGGTAGGTTATGCTAGGAGACAGGTGGTGGTAGGTTATGTTAGGAGACAGGTGGTGGTAGGTTATGCTGGGAGACAGGTGGTGGTAGGTCATGTTAGGAGACAGGTGGTGGTAGGTTATGTTAGGAGACAGGTGGTTGTAGGTTAGGTTAGGAGACAGGTGGTGGTAGGTTAGGCTAGGAGACAGGTGGTGGTAGGTTATGGTAGGAGACAGGTGGTGGTAGGTTATGTTAGGAGACAGGTGGTGGTAGGTTAGGCTAGGAGACAGGTGGTGGTAGTGTCTCGTTATGTAAATGTTTCTTTTAATATATCTGCGCCCAGAATTACCTCCAGTTCAGGTACAACGTCCTTGTTACAGCACAAGACCGCCCGTAAAGCTAAGTCTTGCTGTACACATGATGCTGGTTGCTTAGCTTTATATGGTGTTAAGGAAAGCTAAAATTAATGAGAAAACCTGTGTTATAAGTTAGGCTCACTCCCTCAAGCTAAGTTAGGCTCACACCCTCAAGCTAAGTTAGGCTCACACCCTCAAGCTAAGTCAGGCTCACACCCTCAAAACTAAGTCAGGCTCATATTCTCAAAGCTAAATCAGGCTCATATTTTCAAAGCTAAGTCAGGCACACACCCTCAAAGCTAAGTCAGGCTCATATTCTCAAAGCTAAGTCAGGCTCACACCCTCAAAGCTAAGTGTTGTATTAATCCAATGGTCCTTGATGGTGGTAGTGGTGGTGTAGATTCAGTAACTGCACTAGCTCAAGTGGTAGTTGGTGTATGCGTATGTACAGTAACTCAGGAGGTAAGTGGCACTAATGCTCACGCTGCTGTATTAGAGGTAGTCGGCCCCACAACGAAATACATACACGATGCACCAACTCCCGCTTGGAGCTTCCCTCAGGACCAACACTCAGGAACGATCCCCCAGATGGGCCGTCGGGAAGCGGTGATGCCTGTGGGATTAAGATATTATATACTGGCCCTGAGATGGTAGTCGGTGAGGGTATTATACTGTATTGAGGCAAGTATACTGTGTTGAGGCAAGTATACTGTGTTGAGGCAAGTATGCTGTATTGAGGCAAGTATACTGTGTTGAGGCAAGTATGCTGTGTTGAGGCAAGTATGCTGTGTTGAGGCAAGTATACTGTGTTGAGGCAAGTATACTGTGTTGAGGCAAGTATGCTGTGTTGAGGCAAGTATGCTGTGTTGAGGCAAGTATACTGTGTTGAGGCAAGTATACTGTGTTGAGGCAAGTATACTGTGTTGAGGCAAGTATACCGTGTTGAGGCAAGTACACTGTGTTGAGGCAAGTATACCGTGTTGAGGCAAGTACACTGTGTTGAGGCAAGTATACTGTGTTGAGGCAAGTATACTGTGTTGAGGCAAGTATACTGTGTTGAGGCAAGTATGCTGTGTTGAGGCAAGTATACTGTGTTGAGGCAAGTACACTGTGTTGAGGCAAGTACACTGAAGTAAGTATACGACTTTACCTTTAGTCAAAAACATTAGAATAAGTTAAGAAGAATCTTACAATTTGATGATTTCTGGGAAAAGTTAAGCTGTGAGTCCTCAGTCAACACATTGTAGGTGAACTGACCCGGGGCGTATACTCAGTTCACAGGACTCACGTGACACAGATCTTGTGCAATGACGGACTGAGGATTAATCTGCAGCTCTTCATTATTAATTTTCTTTATATTCTGCAATTGTAAGTAATGTAAACAATTAAGTGTTTATCTAGTATGATATGTGATGGCTGGGGGGTCAACGTTAACACGGGAAACACCTTGACGTAGATAACTTAACGTGAAGAGGAAAAAGTTAGCGGCGTAGGGTGACAATTTTTGTATACCTCCAGATCTCCGTGGACAAAATAAGACGGTTTGAGGAATATAATGATTGGCCAAGATGGTTAATATGACACAGAAGTGGCCTGACCTCAAACCCAGGCTAACAGTTTACCACCACCATAACATCTTAAATAATGAGTTGCTTGAAAGCCAACAACTTTATACCGTATAAGCAATTAAGGTCGAGTAATAATAACATGTTAACATGAATGAGACGTTATGACGCTTATCCCTAAAACGATTTCAATAAATTGAACAGAAATCTGAAGAAATATATAAGGAAAGCAAAGATAAATTATCAAGTAAAAGTAGCAAGTGAACACAACCCGGCGAGCTAACTGATAACGACGGAGAAATGACCAATAATATGAATAAATATTTTTCAACAGTTTTCACCACCGAGAATTTAAACATGATACCCGAGGCACCGACTCTATACAGAGATAGTGAAGAAAACAAATTAAGCGAGATAGTAGTGACTAGTAACGATGTTAGTAAGCAAATAGACAAACTAAAGCCTAATAAGTCACCTGGTCCTGATGAGATATTTGCCAGAATATTAAAGGAATGTAAGGAAGAACTTAGTATGCCCTTAGCAAAGTTGTTTAACATGTCCTTAAAAACAGGTGTCGTGCCAGAATCCTGGAGGAAAACGAATGTAATACCGATTTTCAAGAAGGGAGATAGATCACTATCCTCTAACTACCGTCCAGTTAGTTTAACTATTTGTGTACAGGATCATCTCTCTGTTGAATAACATGATCTGACGTTAACCAAATAGAATATTAAAAGTGGCGCCCCTCAGCAAAGTTTAATATCAAATGCGGGAAACTATCAGAAACAATAATAATTATTTCAATTGGAATTCAGCTGAAAACGCAGATTGACCCGAGGCACATTCGTCCGCACTGGTTGGTTGGTTAGGTTAGGCTAGGGTAGGTTGGTTAGGTGTACTGCGCACATCATTGTCATTCCTAAAAATCCGTTTTAATTCATATTACTCTACATAACACTCAAATCCACCGCGCTTGTAGAATCTCAGGAGAGACGTGTATTTCCCATCTGTTTTACCCTCAGGATCACTCCCAGTAAGTCCCGCCTTCGAACACAGTTGTCACTACGTTTATTGCACTCTCTACTGGCAAACACAACCTTGAATTAGTCTGTTTAAATCAACTTTAGTAATTCGCCAGACCTTTGTCAACTGAGGGTCATCTTTGAATGAGTGACAGTTAGTTTGTTTGTGATTATTTTCATTGCGTGAGTAGCGATCACTGGCAACTCAGGGGTATATAAACTTAAGATGGCCAGGGAGCGCGTCCCCTGACGCTGCCCCGTTTGTCTCCAGGTATGTTCCGTGTTCCCTATCCATTCAGTCAATTATAGTGAATATCAGTGTTCACCAGTGTTCATGATTTAACAGTTGAATTGTCATTCACCCAGTGTAGAAGTAATATAACGTAAATACGTCTGTCGTCTAGACAAGAGAGTTTGTTGGTGTTGTCATGTTTCTCGTCCCCTGACGCTGATTCCCGTTTGTCTCCAGATCGAGGGTGGGCTTAATTGAAACCCACTGGTCGCTCGGAGCCGGTGGATACCCAGCAGTGGTCAATATAGGAGTGATGGCGCTGATTCGGCATGATTAATCGGCTCAACTCTACCTCGTGGGCCGAGGACCCCAAACCCATCTCGGGTTGGAGTGTAACCGACCACAACAACAGTTGTTAGAGGCGCCAGTGCTATACCCTGGGACAGGCCTTGGAATTATGGTCCACAGTGTAGTTGTATGTGTATTTTTTACCAGTGTGTTTTATAAGAAATAAATCAATGAAGACATGTTATGGTTTCACCCTTCTTTACCCTTATCGATCTGGTCAATGGAAAACCTAACCCAGTGCCTAGTCCACTCTGCCCGCTACCTAACGAGCTACATGCTGTCCAGAGGGGGTCTGGTGGCAGCGACCCTTAGAAATTAAGATTAGAGTTAAGTTATCCCCTTAGACTTAGTGACCCGGAATCTGGCAGTATATAGGTTAGGTTAGGGTAGGTTAGGAAAAACCAAAAATAATTATAATCTTACAAACTGGTCTTCATGACATATACAGGAACACCCACAAAAAACACTCCGCCTCTCCTGCCGAATGAATCACTGCCGACACTAAGCGAGGTAATGCAACGCCAGCTGTGTCGAGACCCTGAACTACACACACCATTGACCAGCAAACATTGGTGGTTATAATGTTCCTTTCCTGAGTATGTTATACACATTTCCTCTATAACATTCCGTTCTACATGTAGTGAGAAATAAGAACAAACAAACGATGCCCCACATCTCTTATTGGTTGTCACTCCCTCTCTCCAGACGACGGCAGCAGGTTATTGAAGTCTTCATAAGTTTGTCTTTCAGCATTACGACAACAGAAATATTTTTATATATTTTACATGGGTGTTAATAATATGTTTATACGTGCATCTGTTTCCCACACTATATTGTGACATATGTAAGGCGCAATAAAAGCTCCACTATGCACTAGATACAACAAACAAATATTGAAATAAGACTTGTTTTATTTTACGGGGATTATTTAGACCACCCGGGCACTGACCCACATCAGGGCCTGGGGGCGGAAATAATAATAATAATAATAATAATAATAATAATAATAATAAAATAATAATAATAATAATAATAATAATAATAATAATAATAAAATAATAATAATAATAATAATAATAATAATAATAATAAATCAAAAAATATTATAATAAATAAAATAATAGTAAAAATAATAAAAATAATAACCATATATACAAAAATAAAAAATAAATCAATAGTGAGAAACGATAAACATTATGTATGTTGTGTTGTCAATAGTAAGAGAAACAGTTGAGACCCTGCAATTGTGTGTAAATGAGGCAGAAAGTCAGATCAGCAACCTGGGACTTGGTCACATATGGCAGCAGGGTCCACCATTAGACAACACATTATGCTTCCAATATCTTCCCAGGCGGTAGTACCTCCCTGTTTGGTAGCTGCCAACTACCTACATGTTATCGTCCACCACCAGCCAGCGGTGGGAAGATATGCAACTGCTACACTCTGCTTTATTGAAAGATTGGATCACGTGTTTCAATGTGAATTTACACATTTTAGTGCGGTGGTCTGACTCCCACACACGAGTCACAGACGCGGGGGCTCGGAGCAGTGCACAGAGCTCGTCCCGAACGAACAAATGAGCGATTACCCAAACTATAGCGACCAGGTGTAGCGAGAGGTGCACCGGGCGGCCAAAACTGAGGACTGGATGATGGCGCGGTAATATATGCTCCCGGTGGAGTTATGGTCTTCAGTTTGTGCGGTGTGTGTATTAAATAGCACCTACCTACCATGACACCATCAACATGGCACCTTACCAGATGTGCTGTCTAAGGAAGAAAGTGCTTACAAGACCAGGAAGGTGATTGGATGTTATCTAACCCACAACAATTCAGTCTATCCTGCTATTGTTGTTGTAACTGTTATACACAATGCTGCTCTTATTCGTCATTATTCTTCACTATACACTATATAATTATATCTCTCGTTCGTGTAAGTTAATACATCACCAAACAGCCAACATGTACTGTACTGTGTCTCAGGTCATCATCATATGAGGTCTGTCTACACATCCACGGCTGATAATAGCAGGTCTCTATACCTTGGCTCCCTCATTAAGTTATTTTAAGCTATTAATGACTATTTTAAGACCAAATTCACACATTTTACTTCTTCTTGGTCACGTAAATATTCACTAAGACATGGAGCCTTATCATTAAACTTAATAATGTTTAACAGTAAACTAAGTCACGGAGACGTTAACACACATAACCTGTATGATAAACTTGTATAATATTGTGGCAGAAATAAGTTTATGGTAACTTGTTCTCCTATAAATCATCTTAGAAACTAACGCTGTTTTGGGTACACAAAGGGGCAGACTTTTCTACCCATAATGTCACCATCCCAGGAGTGATAACTATAATATTACACCAGAAAGTTGATAAGTTTTCTGCTCAGAACAATATCGACAGATTAATGAGGATGGAACCATGTGCTTCCAAATTGCAGTTCAATAAAAATCAATGTAAGTTATCGTCCTTGGTTGTGGCGGTGATAACTGAAGAGCCTTTGGTGAACAAGACAACGTTGGGGAACAATTGACGACTGCCAGGAAGCTCCATAGTTTACTACGATATATTTTACTTTTAGAGGAAAACACGACATTCAAGTAGGAATGTTGTGTTTCCTTCAGATAACTACCAGCGCATGAGGGAGGAAGACCATAACAATGTCTTAAAGGAAGAACCAGATAACTAGACGTCCCCCTCGGTCAGGGAGGAGCACCAAGATCTACTGGGTACAGACTCAATCCCGTATTGAGAAAAGTTCAATGAAAAATGACTTTTGCATATTGTGATTCAGTTTGGACCCGATCTTTGGTAACCACAAGAAACACTGGGAAACGTGTCAGTTGTATGAGGCTGGGATGGTCAATGACTTAAAACATCACTTAATAATAACAAAGGAATTCTAAGTTCCGGAGGTTGATTGGGTTAATGATATATGTAAGTCACTCCGTAGAAAATTTCCTGAGTGACTTTATATAATAAACGTGATCACGATGTTTAACACGGGAGGTAACGACGACTTACTGAATCAGCCGAGACTCAAGACTCACCAGCAGGTACAGAAACACTGATAACTCATGTATGAAACTGACTTGGACAAACCTGATGTGTTGTGGTGTGTTACGGTCCCTCGAGGAGCTGTTAACTTTCACCTACCTGGAAAAAAAAATCCGTTTAACCTTCCATCTCCTGCAAAAAAAAAAATAAAATCGTAAACCGTGACGCCATATTGTAAACACACTGTCAATAAATTTATTCATTTCTAACAATATGTCACGTATTTCACCAAGTTAATCCTTGTGTAGTGTTATTTGAGTTTTTTCGTGGATTGATTGGTAAGAGTTTTTAGTGTTTAGGTAACGTTATCATTATAGTGCTGGTTGAGCTTTGTCAACTCCTCATATTTAACACATTAAATACAACCCGTGTTGACCACAACTTACCCCTTGATGTTATATTCCTTCACCAACGACGACACTTGTAACACTTCACTGTGACACTTGTTTACACGACAACAACGGCGACGGAACTGACTGTCGTGGTTCATCACACTCGTTCATGAAACATCTCCAGCAGGTGTCGGAGCTTCACGGGACTGAGTGAACCTGTCTCATTGCTGTGTGAAGCCGTTCATTATATCTCTCTCTTAGGATATATCAAATCTGTGCCTGATTCTCTGGTCTAGAACCTAGGTAATTACTTTTTATTTGTCAACATAAATTTTTCTCTACACGTAAGAAACTTTTACTCTTACAATTATAAAGACTACACTGGGGAACAAAATTCAACTTTTTGTCAGTTGCATACATTTTGAGACCTGTTTCTGGGTAAATTGAGGTCACCGGCTTTTTTCTATCGGGTCTAGTTTTGTTGCGGTGAGTTACCTACCATTTACTACTATATATAGTTAGACTACCATATACTACTGCTAAAAATCTAAACCAGCACACAGAGAGGAATTACCAAACACGTACAATTAATTTTTAATTACTTTTATTTACCTTGACAAGCATATTTTGGATTCATCAGTTGCTTTTGTGAACTATGCCAGATTTATTCAGGCACAAACTTGCGTTTACTGGACTGTCTTGAATATCGCCTCTCAGTGCAGTCTCGCTGAATGCTCCAGCAATAGTCCGCCATCATGTGAATGTCCCAGCGACCTTGATACCTGTCTTCCATGACTTTGATATCCTGGTGAAAGCGTTCACCTTGCTCATCACTCACGTCCCCCAAGTTTGCCGGAAACAGTTCAAGATGACTGTTCAGGAAATGCATCTTAATGCTCATGTTGCAACCTAACACATGGAAACTTTCCATCAAAGATTCAACGAGCATTTTATAGTCCTCTGATTTCCTGTTTCCAAGAAAGTTCCTTACAACAGAAACGAATGCTCCCCATGCATTTCTCTCAACATCAGTCATGGATTGAGTGAAGGCTTGGTCTTTAATCAGCGTCCTAATTTGAGGGCCGTCGAAAATACCTGCTTTGAGTTTTTCTAGCGTTAAACCAGGGAACACTTCACACAGATACTTAAAACAGTCACTGTCAGTATCGAGCGCCTTGACAAACTGTTTCATAAGGCCCAGCTTGATGTGAAGGGGCGGGAAAACAATTTTTTCGCGTTCCACTAGGGGTTCATAAATGATGTTCTTTTCCCCAACATTGAGGCTTTCCCTAACTGGCCATTCCTTCTGAATCCAGTGTCTGTCTTTGGCTCTGCTGTCCCAGAGGCAGATAAAGCAAGGAAATTTTGTATACCCACCTTGCTGTCCTAGCAAAAAATTGACCATTTTTAGATCAACACAGATGATCCATTTGTGTTCTTCATATTTGAGTAGCTCCAAAACCGTTTTGATGTGTTCATATTTTTCTTTCAGGTGTACTGAGTGTCCTATGGGTATTGCGCCAAAGATGTTGCCTATATGTAATAAAACACACTTCAGACTCCGCTTAGAGCTATCCATAAAGAGGCGCCACTCTTTCGGATCATAACCTGGAGCTCCCATCGCGGTGACTAATCCAGAAATATCACAACAGTAGACGAAGTCAAATTTAGAATCAAAGAACTGTAAGAGGTTCTTTTCTCTGTTGCGAAAGAATGTTACCGTTGTGTCTATTTTCAGCAAGTTTTTATCTTTTAACCGTGAAGCCAACAATTCTGACAGCTTTTTAGACAGACCCAGATCTCGAACTAAGTCACTGAGTTCTGCTTGGCTAAATGTTTGCGGTTCTGTTGATATGCCTGCAAAATCTGAGTCACTATTTCTGTTAGTTGACTCCTCTGTGACCTCAGTGTCATATTCACTGTCAGATTCAACGGAAGCAAGTTGAGTGAAGATAGGCTTTGGAACATCATCTGAATGGGGCACAGGCCTGATTGCTGAATCTAGACTAGGGTATGTGATAAGATGACGAGTTTTACCAGTGAAACCAGCAACACAAATCTATATTTGACGCACTGATGTAATTAAGAATTATATTTGATGAATGTAAACTAATATGCTTATTACCTCCCTTTGCTATTTTCAGAATCTGTGACCTGATATGTAAATTGCCGCGTATCATCAAAACTAGACCTGATCTGCACACACGAATGCCATTTTCAGAATCTGTGACCTCAAACCTACCAGAATCAAGTGTCAGAACTCATGCAACCGAAAGTGTGTTCCCCAGTGCTATCAGCCCATATAAATGAGTTCACGGTAATGAACACATATCACCGCTGGCCCTGAACCTCTGAAGCAACACTTCCAAATTTGGATCACTCAATATGGTCCAGTAACTCTCGTCAAACAGAGCATTAAATTTGGCATTTAACCTTCTTTTTTGGGTCTTTGTCAGTTTCACTAAGAAGTTGATATACAAAATCACGAATGGTGTGCCACTTATCAACACAAACACTGTTTTGCATATGTATTTTACACTGAGCACTGTGTTTAAAGGCTAATTTCACTATCACTTGAACTCTTGATAAGGGAGTCCAGCAGCACTTTATCCAACTCAGAGAATGTTTGATTGTCCAGATTTCTTATTCTACTTGGAAGACAGGACTTGGGAACAATTTTATCATCTCTGCAATCTTTCAAAAACTTCAACTTGTTTTTGAGACTATGAGCCTTCAGCAAACTCTTCTTGTAGTTGCGGTAGATGGGGCGAAGATGAGGATGTTGTTGACAGATTAAGGACACAGCGTAGGAGAGACGTGTAAGTTCCATATTTCATGTAGATCCACAATGAAAACGTGGATAAGATAAGTCTTGATAACTTCCTCGTGAACTTTAACTCCTCGAGTCATTATTGCAATGGATCGTACTTTGTTTTTTCGCCTCAGATGTACAGTAGATCTGGAAACTTCTTCCCGGCCATAGGACGCATTTCTGCTAAGATAATCTCCTTCGCTGTATCAAAATTGAAGGAATCATCAGCAGTTAGTCCTGTTGCTAGAGGGCCCAACCCATCAAACGATTCTTCAAATGGAGACTCCATCAGTGCCTATACATCTTTATCATCACGAATTTGGCGTGATTCCCGCAGTTCAACCTGCTACTCTGTTGTTGTGGAGGAGACGCCAGAAAATTCACTCTACAGCTTCACGTACCTGCTTACAGTCCACTCCATTATAACCCACACAGACAGGCGGCCTCAAAATTTCTAATCGGCAACTTGGCTGGGCTCCCTCACCCCGCCTCCAGCACCACACAACACAGTCAGTGGTCAGCCAAGGTAACACAGTCAATGTTTACCCCTGAACACGTTACCATGGATAAATAAATTAAAAAGTGTATTTTCTTTCTGTTTCTAAAATCTACCCATGCATTTATTTTAGTTACGAATATAATATTAAAGTATAACATGAGGTTGAAGCTTCGAAACAAACCATTGTTCATTTGCACCGATATTCCACCAATGAGAGTTGACCAGAGAGGTTGACAGCCGCCCACCGTGCCTCGAGGCTCAACACTATGTCGATAAGGAGGAGGAGTTTGGGCAAGAGTTGTGTTTACCGACGATAAAACATTTTCGCCCACCACCAATGGCGGTATCCATGGGGCAATTTTTAGTAAACTGTATATCAAATTGCTTTATGAAATCCCGTATATCTTGTAGTAAATAACAATTCATAATTTGACATGAAAGTGAAGAATATATCACAGTGATAAGGTCAACATTATTTCAGGCAGATAAGATCGGCGCAATATTTATGAAAAACAACTGAGCTGCCGAGTGAATGTGTGGGGGGGGGGGGGGGGGGGGGTTATGTTTATACAGTTTTATCGTACTTCCGTTTGTTTGTTTGTTTGTTAATTGAATAAACAAATAAAACTAGATAAACAATATAAGCAGTTCTGGATACTTTTTGTCATCAGTTGACTGTCATCACCTTGAGACATCGATGACGTCAGTGTTTCCAGTGTTCAGGAACAGCTTTTCGATACATCAGACTCAATCATCCCAAAACGAGTCATTATACGAACTAAGATATTAGGGTATAGAACAGATAAAGACAAAGATCACTAAAGCTTCGTTTGTGGAGATACGAATGAGTAAAACACGACCAAACTCAGTCCGTTATAACACTGGGACGAGGTTTGGTCGGTTCGCTCAAGTCTTGAATCTGTTTCGTGTCGCTGTTTCGGGTTTATGAGAGTGTCAACAGAGGCCTCCAGCAAGACGACACACACACAGTGCTGTCTCTGCCTTAGAGTCGGTAAGGGAGTACACGAAAGCTTAAAGACAAACAAAGTGTTCGTCAGTGTAATAAAGTGTTTGTAAGTGTCACAAAGTGTTCATAAGTGTTGTAGTTAAGTGTCCTATAACTGATGGTGAACACTTCCACTAATGCATAGAACCTAATAAAACCTGACCTAACCTATGGGTATGTTAGGTCAGGTTCTATGTACTGTTTCTATTTTTGTGTTTAATATCATGACATAAGTGTCTGGAAAAAATTTCAACCAATTTGGATAATTCCTTCTGGTGGTGGTCGCTACTGTACACCTTTACCTTAAGTGTGTAGCCCAAAACACACATACCTGTCATAAAAGTGATATAAAGTGTCGAAAAGTTAAGTGTGTTATAAAGTGTCACGTTATGTCACAAAGATTCATGTAATATCCAAAAGTTTTATCAAGTGCTTTTAAGTGCCAGTAAGTCTGATAAAGTGCCATTAAGTCTAATAAGTGTTTTATGATGTCGCAAGAAGTGGTGCACAAAGAAAAAGTGCTGTGGCGTGTCAGAGTTGCCATAAAGTGTACTTACGTGTCAAGGTGATCTAAAGTGTCCTAAAGTGTCAGTGTCCTAAAGTGTCAAAGTGTCCTAAAGTGTCAAAGTGTCCTAAAGTATCAGTGTCCTAAAGTGTCAAAGTGTCCTAAAGTGTCAAAGTGTCCTAAAGTGTCGTCCCGTAAAAAGCCAAGTAGTTTCATGAGTGGAATAAAGTCTCGAATAGTTATAACGTGTCAAAACAACATACAATCGGTGTCGAAAAGTGACGTAACGCACTGTGATGTCTCCGAGTGTCGTCAAGTGCCATGAGGTGTCATAAAAGTGTGAAGACGGTGCCATGGGGTGACCCTGTCCGGCACCAGGGTTCCCACCAGCACGAGGTAACTATACTACTGTTGTGTTGTGGACATATTGAACAAGTTCTCTTAGTCATCCATTTGGCATAAACTAATGCTTAAGATCATTGGTTCTGTCTCAGTTGTTCCTGCCAGTTAAGTGTTAATAATCATATAGGTGTGTGTGTGTGTGTGTGCGTGTGTGTGTAATAATAATAATAATAATAATAATTAACGGTTTATTGAAAAAGTTCAGCAACCGGAGGGCTGAAAATATGCATTGAACAGAAATTATTATTGCATACAAACACATGGGGTGGGTGGGTAGTTTATCAAAAGCTCTCATTACTGAAAGGAGAAGCAACATGAATTGAACATACAAATTTTAGTTTACGGCTGATGGCCAGAGTTGGTCTCTTGCCCTACTGTGCGAGGTCACGTAGACCACGTGGTGCAGTAACTCGTCCGTAGGTATTGACATAAGAACATAAGAACACAAGAACATAAGGAGTCTGCAATAGGCCGGTTGGCCTGTGCATGGCAGCTCCTGCCACTCTCTATCATCCATGAACCTATCTAGCCTCCTTTTAAAACCTTCCAGCGTTCCAGCACTTACTACAAAGCTGTTAAGCTTGTTCCACTCGTCCACCACCCTATTTCTGAACCAATTCCTTCCTATCTCCCTCCTAAACCTAAACTTATCCAACTTAAATCCGTTGCTCCGAGTCCTATCCTGCTCGGATATTATAAGAACTTTATCTATATCCCCTTTATTGATTCCTTTCACCCACTTAAATACTTCTATCATACCTCCCCGCACGTGGTCATAGAGACACCGGGTGGTATGGTGTCACAGTACCAGACACTGTGTGTTGTGGTGTCACAGTACCAGACACTGTGTGTTGTGGTGTCACAGTACCAGACACTGTGTGTTGTGGTGTCACAGTACCAGACACTGTGTGGTGTGGTGTCACAGTACGAGACACTGTGTGTTGTGGTGTCACAGTACCAGACACTGTGTGTTGTGGTGTCACAGTGCCAGACACTGTGTAGTGTGGTGTCACAGTACGAGACACTGTGTAGTGTGGTGTCACAGTACGAGACACTGTGTGTTGTGGTGTCACAGTACCAGACACTGTGTGGTGTGGTGTCACAGTACAAGACACTGTGTGTTGTGGTGTCACAGTACCAGACACTGTGTGGTGTGGTGTCACAGTACGAGACACTGTGTGTTGTGGTGTCACAGTACGAGACACTGTGTGTTGTGGTGTTACAGTACGAGACACTGTGTGGTGTGGTGTTACAGTACGAGACACTGTGTGTTAACATAAGAACATAAGAATGGAGGAAACTGCAGCGGGCCTATTGGCCCATACTGGGCAGTCCCGTTTACACCCAACCCCTATTGCTCATATAAGCATCCAACCTATGTTTGAAGCAATTCAGCGTATTCGAGTTAATGATGATATTTGGTAACTTGTTCCATTCATCCACCACTCTGTTTCCAAACCAATGTTTACCTATTTCCCGCCTAAATCTAAATTTGTCTAATTTAAAACCATTGTTACGAGTTCGCTCCTGGTTGGATAGTTTGAGTACCTTTGTAATGTCCCCTTTGTTTAGCCCTGCCTTCCACTTGTACACCTCTATCAGGTCGCCCCTCGCTCTACGTCTCTCGAGGGAGTGCAAATTAAGATGCTTTAACCTGTCTCTATACTCAAGGTTCCTAATGCCCGGGATTAGTCTTGTCATTCTCCTCTGAATTCTTTCCAAGGATTCTATATCCATTCTGTAATACGGTGACCAGAACTGAACTGCGTAATCCAGGTGTGGTCTCACAAGAGCAAGATACAGTTTTAGGATGACCTCGCTAGTCTTGTAACTAACACTCCTTTGTATGAACCCAAGTACTTTATTAGCCTTGTTACGAGCAAAAACACATTGTTTACTTGGCTTAAGGTTCCTACTTATCATTACTCCTAAATCTCTCTCGCAGTCGGATTTCTCTATGGCATCGTTGTTCATCTGGTATCTGGTTTCCCTGTTTACATTTCCTATACTGAGTACTTTACATTTGTCCACATTGAATTTCATCTGCCATTTTTCAGACCATTCGAAAAATTTGTTTAGATCTTCCTGTAGTTTTGCTGAGTCCTCGTCAGATTTAATAACACGTCCTATTTTAGTGTCATCAGCAAATTTACTTATGTTGCTGTCTATGCCGATATCTATGTCGTTTATGTATATAATAAATAATAATGGTCCAAGTACTGAGCCTTGGGGAACTCCACTTGTGACGTTGCCCCAATGGGACTTCGTGCTGTTAATACTCACTCGCTGTTTCCTGTCCTGTAACCACGCCCTAATCCATTTATGGATGTTACCTTTGATGCCATGAGCTTCTACCTTTCTAATTAGTCTTTCGTGGGGGACTCTGTCGAAGGCTTTGCTAAAGTCGAGATATACCACATCATAATTGTGCCCCTCGTCCACCGATTCGAAAACTGATGAAAAGAATGTTAATAGATTAGTTAGGCAAGAACGTCCGCTTGTGAAGCCATGCTGGGAATCATTGATCAATCGGTGCTTCTCCAGGTGATTTCGAATAGAGTTTGAAATGATTGCTTCCAGTAATTTGCCTACTATTGATGTTAGACTGATTGGGCGGTAGTTAGAGGATAGTGATCTATCCCCCTTCTTGAAAATCGGTATTACATTCGCTATCCTCCAGGATTCTGGTACTACACCTGTTTTTAAGGACATGTTAAACAACTTTGCTAAGGGAATACTAAGCTCTTCCTTACATTCCTTTAATACTCTGGCAAATATCTCATCGGGACCAGGTGACTTATTAGGCTTTAGTTTGTCTATTTGTTTACTAACATCATTACTAGTCACTGCTATCTCGCTTAATTTGTTTTCTTCACTATCTCTGAATAGAGTCGGTGCCTCGGGTATCATGTTTAAAGTTTCGCTGGTGAAAAACTGTTGAAAAATATTTATTCAAATTATTGCTCATTTCTCCGTCATTATCAGTGAGCTCGCCGGAGTCTGACTGTATTGGTCCAATCTTTTCTTGTGTTTTAGTTTGATACATTTGGTAGAATCCTTTGGGGTTTGTCTTTGCCTCCCTTGCTATCCTTACCTCATTATTCCTCTTTGCTTTCCTTATCTCGGTTTTAACCCTACTCGCTAATACCTTATAATAGTCCCGGAGGTGAATTTCGCCACGATTTATCCTTCTACCTATAGCCTTCCTTTGGCCGATGATGTGCTTTAAATAATTATTTATCCATTTAGGGTCATTGTTGTCTGATCTGAGTTCTTTGTATGGTATGTTCTGCCTTTGTGCATTAAGTAACTTACTATTTTTAATTGACGTGGAACTCGGCAATCTCAGATCTCGTTATCAGGTCGGTGTCATCTGTCAGGTTCATGGCCAAGCGCGACACCCCCTCTCTCAGCTGCCTCGTGTTGTGGTGTTACAGTACGATACACTGTGTGTTGTGAGGCTGGGCCACGGGTAGGGTTTCTTGAGACCTGCCTGGGTGGCTGGTCTGCGCACTAAGGGGGTGTAGGAGAACAAGGACAGCCAGAGTGCCATACAGGAACTCCAACTGTTGAATAGTACCCCCTGTGTAGCATGTTGTTGTGAGCAGAGACCACACCACAACTTGGTAGAGGGGCACAATCGGTCCACATGGCCCCAGTGTTGACAATTGTAACACCTCCTGATAGGGGGCTGATAGAGAGTTACCTTCAGAGTCCGATAGGCATCACGGACTCGAATGGTCTTGGGTGGGTCTTCCGAGCCAACCCAGTCTGCAATGACTGCATTCTTGCCCCTGAGTCGCTTCGCCCTTCTGATGTAGGGATGAGCTTCTGGTAGTGTAGGGGTCTGGTACTGGTCGAGCCCTATGATTAAGATGGTTTTCTTGCTCGATGATTGGAATGATTGTTCCATGGTTATTCCCCTTATGCTATTGGTGAGGAGATCCTGTATGACTGTTGTGTCGTTTCTAATCAGAACATGATCTTGTGTACCGACTCTGAACTGAAACTCAGCCTCTGGGTGTTTGTCTTCCGCATCGTTCAGCCAGAGATACTTGTCTTCAGGTGGTGTACCTCCAGGGAAGTATACTCTTACTCTCATGGGGGGTTGAGGTTGAGGTTGATGGTCTCTAAGGTTTCTGCCTTTGCTGCTTTCCGCTTGTTCCTGGACTGAACTAGTTGAAAGCCATCCTCTCCGTTGGTGTCAAGTTCAACACCACAGTCACCTGGCTCAATCAGTGCCCCAGGAGGGCTAGAAAAAGTAGCTAGTCCTCCAGTTAACTCAGACAAGGTGAAGTTACAGGACGTGACCTATATGCCTGCATCAGAGAGCTGAGGACTGTTTGGCACTCCTAAGAGGCCAGCGGTGGTTGGGAGGCATAACCCTCCTACAGGACAAGGGAAACTGACGTCTACAGCATATCAGCGGTGTGAGGGGAGCCTGTGAGTGGGCCACCCGGTAGGGGAAGCTGTGAGTGGGCCACCCGGTAGGGGAGCCTGTGAGTGGGCCACCCGGGAGGGGAGGCTGTGAGTGGGCCACCCGGGAGGGGAGGCTGTAAGTGGGCCACCCGGTAGGGGAGGCTGTGAGTGGGCCACCCGGGAGGGGAGGCTGTGAGTGGGCCACCCGGGAGGGGAGCCTGTGAGTGGGCCACCCGGTAGGGGAGGCTGTGAGTGGGCCACCCGGGAGGGGAGGCTGTGAGTGGGCCACCCGGGAGGGGAGCCTGTGAGTGGGCCACCCGGTAGGGGAGGCTGTGAGTGGGCCACCCGGGAGGGGAGCCTGTGAGTGGGCCACCCGGTAGGGGAGGCTGTGAGTGGGCCACCCGGGAGGGGAGCCTGTGAGTGGGCCACCCGGGAGGGGAGCCTGTGAGTGGGCCACCCGGGAGGGGAGGCTGTGAGTGGGCCACCCGGTAGGGGAGCCTGTGAGTGGGCCACCCGGGAGGGGAGGGAGTGTAGTGTCAGAGGGACCAAGGTAGCAGGAGTGTTCTCAGTTTATAGACACTTTAATTACATCTGTTGTTGTTGCTCAATGGTATCTGCGTTTTTCTGGTTAGACACGGCATCAAAGTCAATTTAAATTTCAGCCTGTCACTACATGAGGCTGAGAGTTTGTTTATACAAACCCTCACCACATGGCCAGTAGTGACCACAAGGTAGGCCTCCCTCACGGGCACCTACACTCGCCACAGTGCTCAAGCCATGTGTTAGTTGACTTGTTATATAGGCAACAGATTTGCAGTTGTTGTCCTATCGGTTAAGGTAATCCTTCAAGTGACTGTTAGGAAGGACACGTAATATTCAGTAACACACTGTCAGAATCTGCTCCTCAACACCCAGTGTGTACCACCGTAAACATAAAATGATCACAAGTGGTTCACACACAGCCCTGCTCACACACGCACTGAGGGGAAACTGTTACAGTACAAGACATTGGGTGGTGTGGTGTAGCAGTACGAGACACTGTGTGGTGTGGTGTTACCGTACGAGACATCATATGGTGTGGGGTTACAGTAGGAGACACTGGGTAGTGTGGGATGGTGTCACAGTACCTCACTCTCTGCGAGGTGGTGGTGTGTTATCTTATGGTTAGGTGTAAAGCTGACCCACGGATGTTCCAAGAGTGGACTCATTAACACTGCCTGGTCAGAAGATGGTGGTTGGTTTCCAGTTGTACTTATCTCTGGGTGTGGACCTCACTGGTGGGTCACAGCTCTTCCTGGTACTATTCAGTCTAGTGCTGATTTCATTGTCTTAAGCACTGTTCATATCTGTTCAGCGCTGATCCTACTTCTTTCCATAACGAAATTGTCATTTTGGGCGAGATTATGTTGATATCCCATTGGTGAGGATGGGACGAGGGGAATAGGCCAACATTGGCCGGTGCAGCTCTGCAGCAGGAGCAGAGCCAGAAAGGTCTTGACCCTCAGGTGGGCAGTCCATTACAACTCTCCCGCAACTCTCCCTCTCCCCATTGGTTGCAACACTTGCACCACTGGAACAGAAAAAGGGAGAGCCAAGATGTGTGGTTGCAGCCTGCGCTCCTGCCTCACCACATAAATCAAATCATGCGCAGCCATCACCCAGCTCATCATACCTCTCATCATCATCAAAACCCCTATACCCCCACCAGTCCTATCGCGACTGACGAGTGGCGACGGAGACAGGCAGAGATGACTGCCTGGAATCGCTAGTCACAACTCTGTACAGGGGCAGTACAAATAAGATGATCGTTTATGCACTGGGATCTTGGCAGCAGTGAAATCCAGTCCTGTCTGTACAAATGAGCAGCCCTTTTGAGGAGCCACTTTGCTCACCCAGCACTGGGAGGGGGTTAGAAAAGGTGCCCTAATTTTAGCATGACTAAGAAACCAACCTGACTAGGCAACCGTACCCCGTAAGGTCATCCTTATTCATTCAAAAACACAATCAAAATTACACATCCAAACAAAAACAAACTATAAAACCCATTATGGTCACTGCATGGAATGTGAGGACCCTTCTGCATACTGGAAGAAATGAGTGTCCTGAAAGAAGAGCTGCCATTACTGCAAGAAAGAGGTATAACATCAACATAGCAGCCATTAGTGAGTCCCGGCTCCCAGAAGAGGGTCAACTCACGGAACGGGGATCTGGCTATGCCTTCTTCTGGAAGGGTAAGCCTACTGCGTTTGGGAACCGCATGTATGGAGTTGGCTTTGTCATCTGCCGATGCATCCTACACAGGTTAACTGAAATGCCAATTGGGATCAAAGAGCACATCATGACGCTCCGAGTCCCACTGAATCACTCACGTCATGCCTTCTTCATCAGTGCATACACCACAACACTTGATGCAGAGGATGACATAAAGGAGGCCTTTTACGCCGACCTCAACAGAGTGCTAACCTCTATCCCCAGAGAAGAAAAGGTGACTTCAATGCCAGAGTTGGCAGAGATGCTGACATTTGGCAGGGGACCATAGGGAGAAATGGAGTAGGCAAGTATAATCCAATGGCTTACTCCTCCTCAGCAAGTGTGCTGCACACAAACTCACTACCACCAATACCTTGTTTTGGTAGGCCGATAAGTTCAAGGGTTCGTGGCAACACCCACGATCCAAACACTGGCGTCTCATTGACATCATCACTGCCAGAGAAAGAGATCGCAGTGATGTCCTCATCACCCGTGCCATGCGTGGCTCAGACCACTGCGACACTGATCCTCGGCTCGTCAGAGCCAAGCTTTCACTTCACCTCGCCCCAAAACGAAGGCAACAAGCCTCCAGAAGAGGTTTTAACACTAAGCATCTGGAGGATCCAGCAGTAGCACATGCTTTCAGAGAGCAGCTCGAACATGGGCTGATAAACAACCCAAATCCCAGTGCTGAATGAAATATCCTCGACACTGTCATGACAAAACCTACAGAGACCCTCGGCCAGGTCGAAAGAACACACCAGGACTGGTTTAATGAAAATGACCTGGCAATCAATGTACTCGTCGGTGATAAACGTGCTGCTTTAACTGACTGGCAGAACAACCCTCAGTCTTGAACCAAAGCTGATACCTTCCACAAGAAGAAAGCGGCTGCCTAGCGGGAACTTCGCAATCTAAAGAACACTGGTTTAAAAATAAGAATGTGAAACACAAAAGTTTGCAAATCAGCACAAGATGCATGATTTTTTCAATTCCACCAAAACATTTTATGGGCCAATCACTTGTGGCGCAGCCCCCTCCGCTATCCGACGGTAACTCCACAATTAAAGGCGATGAAGGCCTCCTTCAGCTCTGTAAAGTGCACTCCCATTCACTGCTCAACAGAAAACACCAGTGTGGATGTGCTGACTACCCAGCAGGTCCCTCAGCATCCAGAGCTGACCCACCTCAGCTATCCTCCATCTCTGGCTGAGGCAGTTACTGCCATCAAACAGAAGAAAAATAACAAAGCCTCAGGGCCTGATGGAATCCCAGCCGAGGTGTATAAAGCAGGAGGACCTCTGCTTACCAGTCATCTCCACTCTCTCCTGGAGAATATTTGGGAAAAAGAAGAAATCCCCCAAGCTCTTAAAGACGCCTCCATCGTCAATATTTATAAGAACAAGGGAGACTGGTCAGACAGTGGCAACTACCGTGGGATCTCGCTGCTGTCAGTAACTGGCAAGATTTTAGCCCGAGTCCTCCGAAACAGACTTCTTCCTGAGGCGAAAAACTTCCTCCCATAATCTCAATGTGGCTTTAGACCATCACGTGGCACCACTGACATGATCTTTGCTGTCCGCCAGATACAGGAAAAGTGCAGAGAACAGCATCATGACCTGTACATGGCCTTCGACTCTATCAACAGGGAAGTCCTCTGTTGGACCCTGAGCCGTTTTAGCCACCTACCAAAAGTCATTACCAACGTGAGGCAACTCCACAATGGCATGAATGGGAGTGTCCTGAACAACGGCACCCAGTCTGAGTTCTTCCCCATCCAAACAGAGGTAAAACAAGGATGTGTACTGGTACCAACTCTCTTTTCCATTTTCTTGGCTGCCTTCCTTACTCGTGCCAGTGCCAATTTAGCCGGCGGGATGGATATCGAGTACCGGATGAAAGAACTTTTCAACATAAGACGACTCCAGGCAGGAACAAAGGTGTCGGCAGCTTCCATTACTGAACTTCTGTATGCAGACGACCTCACCCTTGTCGCTCACTCTAAACAAACGTAGTCTACATTCCATCCTCCGAGTTCGCTGGGAAGACAAGAGAACAAATGCCAGTATTCTTACTGATGCCAACTGTAAAAGCATCGAGGCTGCCATTATCCATGAGCAACTTCGCTGGACTGGCCATGTTACCCGCATGGGCGACAGTAGATTGCCAAAGCAGCTACTTTACAGTCACCTAACGGGCAGCTGAAAAGGAATAAGGATAGTCTTAAGACAAATCTGAAAAAGTGCCAAATCGACCGCCTCACCTGGGAGTCGATTATTCCACACCATAATGCAGAGAGGAGCACCTTACAAGAAGGTGTCAATACTTTTGAGTTAGCGCGACTGCATAACGAGGCAGATAAGCGAAAATGCCTAAAAGACGCTGCCGCCGTCCCTCCCTCACTAGATGTAGCCCCCCCCCCCCCCACTTGCGCAACATCTGTGAACGGCGCTGCTGGTTCGTATTGGCCTCTTTTAGTCACCTCAGAACTCACCAACCTTCTTTTTTTTTTTGTGTGTGTGTGTTTTTTACACGGGGATTAGCCCACCGGGGCACAGGTCACTACCCACAACGAGGCCTTGGGGCGAAATGTAATAATAATAATAATAATAATAATAATAATAATAATAATAATAATAAAAAACCATGAAGAAATAAAAAAATGAAAAAAGATCAAGAGTGAGAAACAATATATGTATGTTGTGTTGTCAACAGTAAGAGAAACAATTGAAACCCTGCAATTGTGTGTAAATGAGGCAGAAAGTCAGATCAGCAACCTGGGACTTGGTCACAATTTTCGTGATGCCATATGGTAGCAGGGTCTACCATTAGACCATTATGCTTCCAATATCTTAGGTGACGTCCTAAATAACTCATATCATTGAATTATAGCTAGATGATCGTCATACTCGATCCGAGTGACAGCAAAGTAGTAGTAGTTGTAGTAGTAGCTTCCTCATTGTGAGGCCAGAACATAATGAACGGGCAATGGAGGTGTTCGGTGGATATGAGGTCAAAATAACAAAGGATGGCCAAAGACACCTAGGCGCAGTAATCGGTAGACGGACTTCAAGACCGAGTACTTACCGGGAAAGGTGAATGAGTGGGTTAGGGAAATCCATGTTCTGTCGGAGATTGCTAACACAGAGCCACATGCGGCTTTTGCGGCATTCACCCATGGAGTCAAGCATCGCTGGAACTACCTGATGCGCACAATCCCTAATATCGGACCCCTCCTCCACCCTCTGGAAGAAGCTATCAGCGTCAGTTTCATTCCCAAATTAGTGAAACACCCTCACTTAACCCCAGCAGAAAGATCACTCCTTGCACTACCACCGAGACTGGGAGGAATGGGATTGACCAATCCAGAGGAGATTGCTGCCACCGAACATCAAAACTCAGTTCAGCTCACGGCAGCCCTCACGGACCACATAATAGCTCAGAATACAACAGGCGAGGTGGATACCAGTGAAGTAAACAAGATTCGAAGGTCCATTACGACAGAACGACAGCACAGCCAAAGTGATAAGTTGCAGCAACTGTTGCTGCAAGTACCAGAGAATTTGAAAAAGGAAAGTAGCTATAGTGCAGAAGGTGGGCCCCTTGAACTGGTTAACTACGTTTCCGATAGGGGCAAGTGGTATCAGTTTCAATAAACAAGAATTTACAGATGCCAATGCTCTTAGGTGCAGTAGGCCAGTAGAAGGTTTGCCCTCCCAATGCGTGTGTGGCTCTTCCTATGACGTCGATCACGCCATGGTGTGCATGAGGCATGACGAAGTAAGGGATCTCACAGCAAATATGTTGAGGGAAATCTGCCATGATGTCAGGGTAGAACCGACCCTCCTTCCATTGGACGGTGAGCTTTTCCAACATAGGACTTTAAACACATCCAACGAAGCCCGTGTTAACGTCAGTGCTCGAGGATTCTGGACACGGGGACAGCGAGTCTTCTTCTACATCAGGAATTTCTTATCCATGGCCGCATGTCACCGTAACTTAGTTCTCGATGCTGCACACAGGAGGAACGAGAACGACAAGATAAGGACATATGGGGAGAGAATTCAGAACGTTGATCAAGGCAGCTTCACTCCTCTAGTGTTCACAACCTCTGGTGGGATGGGACCAAGTGCATGATGCTTCTACGCCAGACTCGCGGAGGTGATCTCCGAACAGAAGCAGCAGCCCAGAAGTTATGTTACAGCCTGGATGAGATGTCGACTGTCCTTCTCTCTCCTTCGGTCGGCTTTGCTCTGCCTCGGGGAACGAGAACATCGGCCCCAAAGTCGACAACAGTTGCAGATGTTGACTCTGAGGCTGCAGTCGCTGAATGCTGCATAGATCTGCAGCTCAACCAACTCAACACAACTATGATGGCTGCTTACGTATTAGGATATTTAATATTTAGGTAATAAAATGGTGGTGAAGGTATAGCTATAGGGGGAGGCTGGAGACCATTTAAAAAAAATAGTAGTAGTAGTGTGTGTTTGTATGATAGAGATAGACGGCAGGTAATCTCAACTGGATTTTCATTTTCTTTTTCCAGGTAAGTGTGAGCTAAAACAGCTCTTGGAGGGATATTAACACACCATATCTCAGGTACGTCCAAATTATTATATTCATTGATTACCGTTTTATTCATCTGCTAAGTCTGGAGCCCTTCGCATCTCACAACAGTTTTAGAGGAACGTTACGCTTTTTCCTCCATCTTTGAGGACGTCGGTGTCCCTCCTTTACCAATGAGTCAACGTGATGCCCCCACTCGTTCACGCGGACGCCAAACCCACTCCTTATTCTTACACCGTCTTTGTGGTCACCTGTGATCCCGTCGCTGTCTAGAAAGTCTCGTTTCCCATTCCCTCTCGCCGTCTATGAGGGTATCGGAGTCCTTCCCCCCCCCCCCCCCCCCCCGTCTTCCTGTCAGAGCCTTACCTCTTCCATTCAAGTGGGTATAGTGATCACCTGTTTTAGAGGCATCCATATCTCTACTGGAAAGCTCTTGTTACGCTGATATAAAATGACGCTCACCATGCTGTCGTGGTTTCATTATCCTGCTTTACAGGCTATTAGCTAATCTGCTTCGTATTTTGGAGGCGTCGTGTCCTCTCTATGAGCTGTTGATTCCTCAGACAGGTCCCAGCCCTAATTGGTAACAAGCTAACCTAACCATTGGGATTGGAGCTCAGTAATAACAGATCCCAATCTCGGTAAATACTAATTCTAATTGACCCCAGTTTTACTGTAATGTGCTCCACCTGTAATGTTCTGCACCGTAATGCCTCAGAGGCGATTGAGATTAAGGCCTTTTTGGGCAGAGAGCCATTTGATCTAGAAATTGATCAGTGTTAAACCTGTCACAGCTCAGCATCACAGACCAATGTTTTCGGTCTGTCCTCCCATGTTAGATGTGTGGCAGAGTCCTCACACTCATGCCTCAGGAACGTCCTCACACCTCGGGAACATTAGACCACCTCCTTCTGTTTCAAGAACATCAGAATATTTTCCAATGTAATTTTTACGGATTCCATGTTTTCCTAACCTTGCATCAAACACCAAGTTTTAAAGTTTTATGAAGGCAGAAAGTCATTCGTTTTACAGTAGTGAAAGCTTTGTTCCTTGTTGACCCGCGTTATATTTCTTTCTCTCAGTATTCCTCCTGGACTGAAAGTTTAGGGATATATAGTTATGATGCTGTTCGTCCAAACCTCCGTCCGTCCGCGATAGATTTCTTTTCCACTCGGTAACTCACCACAGACGTGATGGATTATATCATCAGTATTAGCGTGAGAGCGTTAATTATGGCAGGGTCTCACTGGGCAGCACTGGACGTGTTGATAGTTCAGTATTTCACATAATCAAGGTTGTCTTAATTTATTTATTTATTTATATTTTGTGAGGTGCGGGACTTAAGAAAACGACCTTGTTTTAGGGTCAAACTACTTAAAATATTTCATTGTTTCTAGTGTAAAGTATTAATTAATTATGAATGAACAGCATTTTCCGGGAACGAATGAGGCCACATTTAGAAGGAACGACCAGGAAGAATAAGGACCTATCTCAAATAGGCTAAACACACGAGAATATAGGTCATGCTACTCTCATACTACCTCCACTATCTCTCATACTACCCCCACTATCTCTCATACTACCCTCACTATCTCTCATACTACCCTCACTATCTCTCATACTACCTCCACTATCTCTCATACTACCTCCACTATCTCTCATACTACCTCCACTATCTCTCATACTACCCTCACTATCTCTCATACTACCCTCACTATCTCTCATACTACCCTCACTATCTCTCATACTACCCTCACTATCTCTCATACTACCCTCACTATCTCTCATACTACCCTCACTATCTCTCATACTACCCTCACTATCTCTCATACTACCTCCACTATCTCTCATACTACCTCCACTATCTCTCATACTACCCTCACTATCTCTCATACTACCTCCACTATCTCTCATACTACCCTCACTATCTCTCATACTACCTCCACTATCTCTCATACTACCCTCACTATCTCTCATACTACCTCCACTATCTCTCATACTACCTCCACTATCTCTCATACTACCTCCACTATCTCTCATACTACCTCCACTATCTCTCATACTACCTCCACTATCTCTCATACTTCCCTCACTATCTCTCATACTACCTCCACTATCTCTCATACTACCTCCACTATCTCTCATACTACCTCCACTATCTCTCATACTACCTCCACTATCTCTCATACTACCTCCACTATCTCTCATACTACCCTCACTATCTCTCATACTACCTCCACTATCTCTCATACTTCCTCCACTATCTCTCATACTACCTCCACTATCTCTCATACTACCTCCACTATCTCTCATACTACCTCCACTATCTCTCATACTACCTCCACTATCTCTCACACTATCTTTTAAAATATCCTTCCCTGGGAGACAATATTGATTACAGTTGAGCCGTTACAGTGGCTGTACCTTAAAGGGTAACTAACAATCGTCTCTGTTGTGGCATTTTGCTGTAACGATTGATTTTGATTTTTTGATTTTGCAGCTTACAGTGGCTACTTTATTGTGCACCCCACACCCATCCTGTGAGCGGTAGCGCAAAAGGATTACAGAGTAGAGTTTACAAAGGGTCATAATAGTTAACCCCCGTTGTCAGGATATTATGGCACTGAAAGTTACACAGTATTTCATTTACATTATTTGTTTAGTTCTATACATAAAGGGTAACTTATTCACAAATGCGTGAGTACAGGCGTGTGAGGCAGTATGTCTGGCCTCACACTTTGTTATTCACATTTACGTGAGAAGTATTCAAGCACATTGCGTATTTGGTTCTGTACATGAGAACTGATATAGTTACTAAGTGCAAAAAGTGGATACAATCTTAATATGTCGGCTATCTTGCCATTAGAGATGAAGTGTTGTGCCATTTCACACACAGTGTGCTTGGACCTGTCCCTAAAAGGTTCTATCTTCACACAGTCGAGGACGTAGTGTTCAAGTGTGTGGCCATATGTATGGCCACACACTTTACATTTAGTTTTGTTTACATCTGCTTGAGGAACATACTGCCAGAGGTACTTATATCCTAACCTTAATCTAGCGGTTACAACATCTTGTAATCTAGTGATCTTGTTACTTGCTCCATATACATGTTTCACTTGATACATCTCATCATGGTAATCTATGGATCGACTAGTGCCTGTTTGCACTAGTCTACTTGCGTCAAACTCATCAAGTTCTTTCCTAATTACAGTTTTAAGGGTTCTTTTTGACAGACCCAAATTGTATTCAACGGTGTCTTTGTTAGACGCGAGTTTGGCGAGGGCATCAACTCTGTCATGTTTTATGAGGCCTATGTGAGAGGGGATCCACAACAGTTTGACCTTGACACCCCGGTCAACAAGGCACGCATATTTGTGTCTGGCTTCAGAGATAAGAGCGTGACAACCTGAGTCGAGGGTGTCAAGGGCAAGTAGTGAGGATAGAGAGTCAGTGATGATGAGACTGTCAGTAACAGTGGTTTAATGAATTTAATAGCTGTGAGTATGGCAACTAATTCAGTTTGTAGAGTGGATGCCCAGTTGTTAATTCTAACTCCTTTCTCAATTATATTACCGTCAGGTTGAGTAACAACAATAGCACTTCCAGCCCTCCCACAGGCGGTGTTTAGAGACCCATCAGTGTAGATGGTCTGTGTGATATTATCATCAGTCTGTAGAGTGTGTATGTGTTCAAGAGCTCTCAATTTGGCAGTGTGTTGGAGATATATGCTTTGTATAATTAATTTTTTAGGCGGATATGTCGGTATTGTGTTATCGAAGGGAACTGTCCACCAGGGTGGCAGGAAACGCTGTTGTGTCTCAACTTTGTACAGGTGGTCTAGTCCAAACATCTTCATATGTGTAGCTGTAGTTTGGATCCATTTAGACTCAGTAGTCCCATGGTTCATACATTCTTGCAATTTTCAGGAAACAATGTTATCAGGATCACCACGCAGAAGCCTCAGGGCTATCATGAGGTTGACTTCAATTATTCTATCTTTAACACTGGGTATACCTAGTTCTTTCCTCATATTAAGTACTTTAGTGCTCATGGGACATCCTAGGATAATTCTGAGTGTGGGAGACTCAGATGATGCTTCCAATCAGGGATAAAGGAAACACACTGGTGTCAAGTTCGTAAGTTCTATTTCTGGGACAAACACACAAAAGGAGTTAAGACAGGGTAAACAGCGTCCTGTCTCGGAATCTCTCTGGGTATCTCTATCTGCGCATGCGCGTACAGCGCGCATGTGCTCAAAGTCTGAACTACACTCAGTGACAAAAGAGGGTATGATTATAACATATAATACAGAGACCTGAATCAATAATGGTAAATAGTACAGTTACATATTACAGCATATTCGTCTCATAT
Organism: Homarus gammarus; assembly: GCA_958450375.1. Lineage (NCBI taxonomy): Eukaryota > Metazoa > Arthropoda > Malacostraca > Decapoda > Nephropidae > Homarus > Homarus gammarus. The sequence goes on from CAUDMG010000936.1 coordinate 192,298, forward strand.
ATCTACACCTCCCTCCCCCTCACGCTCGTAGTGCAATCTCGAGCGGACTCTTTTTCCAGGAGCCTTTGAGAGCGACGTGGGAAAACTGGGGGGTCACTGAATGAGGACTTACTTTTCTCATCCAAGCAAGGGTTCACAGGGATGTGGGGGAGGGGTTCACCACTAGGGGACGGGACTGAACGAAGGAAGCGGCGATTCCGCCACCATACCCGACCACTAGGGAGACGGACCTCGTAAGCCCTGGTCTTGCCGCAGCCCATGACAACCCCGACCTTGTCCCAGCGGTGAGACGTCGGGTCTTGAATCCGAACTGTTTGCCCGATACTCAATCTGGGAAGGGGTCGGGCGTGCTGATCGTACTGTGCCTTTACCTGGTCAGCACGGGCGGCTGCACGACGATCGCAGTCCTCGGTCTTGGCCTGCCACTCCCTCGAGAAGGACTCAGGATGGGCAGGGACACATGACCGTAGTGGGTGGCCGTATAACATCTGTGCTGGGGAGCGACCTGTGAAGTTGGGGGTATTCCGCAATTTCAATAAACCCCGGTCAAACTTCTCACAGTCAATGTTGCCTGAGGGTGCCGTCTTGAGGATCAGATGCTTGACGGACTTTACGGCAGCCTCGGCATGTCCATTGGACTGGGGATAATGTGGCGACGACGCCACATGATGAACTCCCCATCGCTCCATGCAGTCCCGGAAGTCGTTGCTGGTGAACTGGGGCCCGCCGTCAGTCCTCAGGCGGAGAGGGACACCAACTTCTCGGAAGTAGCGGCAGAAAATACGTACTGTATGAGAGGCAGTAGTGTTGCCTCCGCAGGGAACGACAACAGGCCACCCTGAGAGCCGGTCGGCGATGACGAGAAAGGACTTTCCCGCCACAACGAAGAAATCCGCAGAGACGGACTCAAAGGGCCTTGTAGGGTTGTTGTTGTTCATGAGGGGTTCCTGCTGCTGACTGCTGAGTGGAGCCGTCTTGAGGTCCTCCTTGGGAACCAGCACGTCCTTGGATTGCAGTAGGAAGAACTCCCTGGCTGCAGAAGGTGACGTATTGGTTGGGAGGGGCAGCTCCTTGCACCTGTTGACATGTTTAATTTCCGGAATTGGCTTGGGGAAGTCTGGAGATATTATGGCCAACTCTTGACAGTGGCCATAAGACAGTAGTCGCATCTGAACACCTTTGTGGACCTGAATCCTGGCAGAACATGACTGCTTACCTAGGGTGAGGGTAGCCTGAAATGTACCCAGAGCAGGTGCCATTGTAGAACCGTCTGCAGTGAGCGTTGTAGAAGTTGACGGTGGTTGCAAGCTGCTCCTAGGGATCCCCAGAATGTCGAGGTGTCTTGTGCCGATGACTGTGACGTCCGCACCTGTGTCAGGAAGCATCTGGATACGGGAAGTAATGTCGCCGTATGACAGGTGAACACAGATGGGCTGAGGTGTCTTGCTGACAGGAGAAGAGGATCCCACGCGACAACAGATCTTGTTCTTCGCCGCCTGAGACTTGCAAGTAGTATCCTTTTTCTTCCGTGACTGACAGCATTTGTCGAAATGTCCAATGCGGCTACAGGAGCGGCACTGAACGTTGTTGGCCATGACGGCCACAGTTATTGCAGGTGCTGTCAGCGGCAGGGCATTCAGAACCATGCCGACGAGCACAATACCGGCAGGGGTGACCTGGCGTCGAAGTCTGAAGTGATGCTGAAGAGTGATGCGAAGCTGAAGTCGGATGTGAGGCTGAAGTCCCGTCACGTCCTTTGTTCTTCTTATATGCGGAGATGGCACACAGCTGGTTAGATGGAGCACGAATAGCAGAAGTCGCACTTCTGGTGGCTTCGTAAGAGCGGCAGGTGGTGACAACATCCTGTAGAGAGGAGGCAGTGTTGAGGGAGATAAGCTTCTGAATAAGCTCTTCGTCCCGCACACCCATGAGGATAATCATCTTCAGCTGTGTTTCCTCACAAGTCGACGAGTTCCCCGGACAAACGTCAACCTCCTCAGCGATGCGTCTGAGTCGTACGTAAAAATCTGCAAATGACTCACCCTCCAGCTGCTTACAACTGAGAAGCTCTCTCCTACACAGAGCTTCGTTGCGGAGACCCTTGATATGCGTCTGTAAAGCATCCAAGACGTCCTTCACAGTCTTGTCTGTGTTGTGGGGGATTTGCAGGGTGTGCTCCAGGATACGTTGCGTCTCTAGGGTGAGACACATCCTCATCTGGATCAGCTGTTTCTCCCTAGGCAACCTCGATAAGTCGACCATCATCGAATAATCGTCCCATCTCCGACGCCATTCACGGAATACCTGGAACGAGGCATCAGCTTGGAGTGGCAGTGGACTCTGAGCGAGTGCTTTCTGTGGGGGGGCAAAGAAGTTGGAGAGGACCCTTCGGGCGCGCCTGTGGACGAAGGGGCAGGTGTGGCAGCTGCTCGAAGGTTCACAGGTGTCAACAACTCGATCATGGCACTGAATCTGTCATTTTCTTGTTGACGCCTGTGATCCTCTTCCTGTTGCCTCCTGATGTCGTCTTGTCGTCGGTTTTCTTCCAAAAACTGAATTAAACGAAGGAAGTCGCCGCCTGTGGCAGGTTGCGGACATGTGTAGTGGGGGCTAAGGGTGGGTGGGGCCGCTTGATCCACTTCCCGCTCCACTTGGAGTCCACTTACTGCACCGACATCAGTCTGATGTTGGGCTTGTTGGGTATCTGGAGAAAACCCAATAAATTCTTGATCTTCCATAAGGCCTGGTTTATTTCTCTCACAATTACTGTAATTAATAAGTGAGCAGAAAAGCGACTGTCTTTAAATGGAAGATATCTGCGAGCGTCTGTGAGTGTGTGTGTGTGTGTGTGCGTTCGTTCGTGCGTGTACTCGGAGCAGGCTGGCCAGAGAGCGGGTGGCTGGCGGTATAGCAACTCCTCTCGCTCCCTCACGCCAGTTCCAGCCGAGTCATGAGCGGGGAAGGATGTCAAAACTTGAGCTCTCCCCTAGGTCTTAAATGGGCTTCCCTCTTTTGTAAAAAGTGCAGGAACACGGGGAAACACTTTAAAGACACTAATGGGCACACACAACACTGAAAAAGCACTTCACAACACTGCACTGTAAATCCAGGAATATCTTGAGAGGTACGCGCCGATATTCACTGGGCAGGAGGAGTTGACAAGATGGCGGCTCCGAGAGAGATTCTGCGTCCACTCCAATTCTGAATAATGTGATGTCCCAGCTAATCACTGCGCCATGTGGGAGACTCAGATGATGCTTTCAATCAGGGATAAAGGAAACACACTGGTGTCAAGTTCGTAAGTTCTATTTCTGGGACAAACACACAAAAGGAGTTAAGACAGGGTAAACAGCGTCTGTCTCGGAATCTCTCTGGGTATCTCTATCTGCGCATGCGCGTACAGCGCGCATGTGCTCAAAGTCTGAACTACACTCAGTGACAAAAGAGGGTATGATTATAACATATAATACAGAGACCTGAATCAATAATGGTAAATAGTACAGTTACATATTACAGCATATTCGTCTCATATATCTACACTGAGGGCTTTATTTTGCATTTTCTCGAGCTAGTCAACGCCTTTCCCGTCACGAATGACCAGGGCTGGTGCGTGGTAATCTATCAGAGATCTTGTATAGCCTAGGTACATTGTTTTAATAATTCTAATATTAGCACCATAGTGCGGGCTGTACCCCGCTACACTTCTAAGAGGTCTCAGTCTGTCAATACATTGGCGGGTTAGCTGTTGTATGGCAGGTAGGGTACAAGGGACGGAAATACCAAGATATTTAAAAGAAGAAACATAGTCAATAGTGTAGTTATCTATCTTGAACTTGGCGGGGCCGCGTTTGCGGTTACCAGCTTGTTTGTTGAACACCTTAGTTTTCTCAGTGGAGATAATAAGACCGAGGTATTCACAGGCTGCGTATACATGGTTCAGGGTGGTTTGCATTTCACGATGAGTTTTAGTATGTATAAGAATATCATCAGCATAGCTGATTGAGATATTACTGGGGTTGTCTGGTATTAAATTTAATAATACATTCATAAGAACATTGAACAAAGTGGGGCTAAGTACTCCACATTGAGGGGTACCAAGTTGCATATCTTTAACTTCATTTTTGTAACCCTGAAACAGTGCAGCAGCCCTTCTGTTGGTTAGGTAACCAATTATCCAGTGTAACAGCCTACCTCCTATATCCATTTTGGCTAGTTCGTACAATATCAGTTGCCTATTGGCAATATCAAATGCAGCTTTTAGGTCAAGAAATGTGGTGTATCTGTGCCTTTCATCACCATGCACAGTTAGGAATGTGGTGATGCAATTATGTACACCTTTACCATGGGTGAAGCCATTTATGTTAGGAGACATGTGTTCTCTGATTCTATATGAGAGTCTGCCAAAAACCATCCTCTCAAAGGTTTTACACAGGCAGCTGGTTAGTGATATGGGACGAAAAGCATCAGGCTGTCCTGGTTTCGGTATTGGTACAACAATACTGCTGGTCCATGATGTGGGTAGTTGGCCCTCGGCATGACTCATATTGTACAATGCCAACAATGGATTGCCTGGCACGCGCCTTAGTAGTCTAATGATGTTGTAGGTGACCCCGTCCTCTCCAGGGGAAGTAGACCTACCCCTGGCGAGGGCGGCGTCAAGCTCCCACTCAGTATATGGAACATCACACTCATCGTGCTGTTTGCCCAGCATAAAGCTAATAAGATTACTTCTCTCTACAGACTTCGCATCAAGGAGTCCCCGAGTCCTAGCTGGTAGCATGTCATAGCTCGACACATGAGCCCACTTTGTTATTAGCTCATTCGACTTTTGCAGAGGGTTTGGATGGGAGACGTGTCTTCTGTTTTTACCTCTGATTATGTTTATGTCTTTCCAGGCTTTGCTGAGGGATGTGTGTTGGTTCAGGCTGTTGACATATGTCTCCCATGCATTTTGTCTGAGTTCGTTTACACGTTCCCTGAAGCTTGATACAATTGTGACATTTGAGGTGTTCTAATTTGTCTGTAACCCTTACCCGCCCTCCTGACCCTAGCCCTGAGTTTTTTCAGCTCAGGGTCATTATAGCACTGCTGTTGCCTGTTCCCATTATGCTGACCACGTTTTCTCCTTTTTTTGGTGGAGGCATTGTTGGTGAAGTATGCATAAGTCCTATCTATCAGATCGTCATGGAAACTTTGGTAGTTGTCAGGCTCGTAGTCCTTGTACCAGTCATGGATGAAGTCTATGAACTGGCTTTCATGTTCTTGCTTGACTGTGATTCTCCGTCTGGCTACATGTATACTAGCTTGGATTGGGCTGTGGTCAGACATAAGATGTGTGACAACATCAGAGCTATGAATTGTGTATGATAGATTAAAACCAATACATTTGTCTAGACCCCCGCCATAGATGTGTGTTGGTTCATTATTACCTATAATTTGAACATGTTCATATGCGCTGAGAAGTGAGATAAGTCTCCTACCATTGGTGTTAGTGGTGGAGTCACCTAATTTCTTGTGTCTAGTATTCAGGTCACCCATCAGGACAGTGGGCTCAGTGTGTAAAAAGTCTGGGAGATCTGTGTACTGAAGCTGATCTGAGGGAGCATAGGCGTTTAGCACGTTGAGTGTGGAGTTGCCCAGGTGGATAGTGATCCCATGGTACTGAAGGTTGGTAGTCTTTTTGGATACAATAGGTACATGCGGGAGTGACTTCTTAACATACATCAAACATGTGTGAGTAGAACTAGGATCATAATACACATAATTGGGCAGACTGGGTGGGGGCTTACCATTAGGTGTGAGACACTCCTGCAGACACACAATATCGATGTCCTCAGTCACAACTTTGTGGTGTAGGTCAGGGTATCGTTTTCTAAGGGATGAGATGTTCCAACTCATCACCTTCACCGCTCTGTATCTTTGCCTGGTATTAACACTGGCCATTATGAAATGTATTTGGAAAGAAGCAAAAGGCACTGTATGATACTGTTCTTTTCTGCGCTGCCTGTCCCTTCGGCAGGCAGTAGGCCAGTTAACCTTTTTGAAACATTTCTGGAGCATGTACGGCTCAACAATTGTTGTATTTCATTGGCAGACAACAACACACTTTGGTTACACTCGACATCACCACCATTTTCTGTTTGTTCATCTTCACTGACCATGTCCACAGAGGCCTCAGTAGAACTGTTACCAGTATCACTATTTTCCTCTGCGTGGACACTAGTTCCTGGTGGGTCTTGAGTTTCCACATCTGGTACTGTCATCTGAATGTCTTCAGTTTGACTGTAATTTTTCCGTAGTTGCTGCACTGTGTTGATGGTGTTTTTTTCCTTTAGTGTATCACAGAGGCTCCTTAACATTTCATTTTGAGCTGTAAATTGAGCTTTGAGTTCTGTAATTTCATTTTTCAAATCATTGATCTCTTCACGATGTGCGTGTTCACGGAGTGTGTTGGCAGCTACCTGTTGTGTCGGTACGTCTGTGTTGCCCCATGCTGATCTTTCGATGATTGCTGGTGATGATCCTGGAGCTTTGGTGGGGAGGGCGGGCCAGGGGTTGGCCGTAGGGAGTACCCTAGCAGCATTAGTGTTTCTTGAGACCTGCCTGGGTGGCGGGTCTGGGCGCTGAAGGGGTGTAGGAGCTCTAGAACAGTTAGGGTGCCATACAGGAACTCCAACTGTTTTGCAGTTAATACACTTCTGTTGGATGACACCCCCTTGAGCAACTGTATCTCTGCAAACCTGTGTTGCATGTTGCCTTGAGCAGAGACCACACCACGGCTTAGTCGAGGGGCATAACCGGGCCACATGGCCCCAGTGCTGATAGAGTGTTACCTTCAGAGTCCGATAGGCATCACGGACTCGAATGGTCTTGGGTGGGTCTTCCGAGCCAACCCAGTCTGCAAGACTGCATTCTTGCCCCTGAGTCGCTTCGTCCTTCTGATGTCGGGATGAGCTTCTGGTAGTGTAGGGGTCTGGTACTGGTCGAGCCCTATGATTATTATGGTTTTCTTGCTCGATGGTTGGGATGATTGTTCCATGGCTATTCCCCTTATGCTATTGGTGAGGAGATCCTGTATGACTGTTGTGTCGTTTCTAATCAGAACATGATCTTGTGTACCGACTCTGAACTGAAACTCAGCCTCTGGGTGTTTGTCTTCCGCATCGTTCAGCCAGAGATACTTGTCTTCAGGTGGTGTACCTCCAGGGAAGTATACTCTTACTCTCATGGGGGGTTGAGGTGTAGTTGATGGTCTCTAAGGTTTCTGCCTTTGCTGCTTTCCGCTTGTTCCTGGACTGAACTAGTTGAAAGCCATCCTCTCCGTTGGTGTCAAGGTCAACACCATAGTCGCCTGGCTCACTCAGTGCAACAGGAGAGTTAAAGCGAGTAGCTGGGTCTCCAGTCAACTCAGAAATGGTGGAGTTACAGGACTCGACTTATATGCCTACGTCAGAGGGCCGAGGACTGCTTGGCACTCCTAGGAAGTCAGCGGTGGTTGGGAGGCGTAACCCTCTTAGAGGACAAAGGAGACTGGCATCTACAGCGTATTAGCGGTGTGAGGGGAGGCCATGAGCGGGCCTCCCGCGGAGGGAGTGTGGTGTCGGGGGGACTAAGGTAGCAGGAGTATTCTCAGTTTATAAACACTTTTCTTACACTACACTTGTTCTTAATAGTATCTCTGTTTTTCTGGTTAGATACAGTATCAAAGTCAATTTTAGTTTCAAAAGAACTAACCAGCTTGGCACACTATGGCCGAGGGTGACCACAAGGGTATAGGCCTTGCCTCGCGGGCACCTACACACGACACAGTGCTCCATCCACGGTAGTTCACTTGTTATACAGGCAACATATTTGCAGTTGTTGACCTATCCCCACCCTACTGGGTGGTGTTGTGTTATTTCGAAGTCAAGTGTGAAGCCGACCCACTGTTGTTCTCAGGGTGGACTGATTAGCACCTCCTTGTCAGGAGATGGCGGTCAGTTCCCAGGGGTGCTTATCTCACTGGTGAGTCACGGTTCTCACTGGTACTGTCTAGTGCTGAATTCACTGGCTTAAACACTGTTCATAACTGTTCAACACTGGTTCCACGTCTTTCCGAAACGAAATTGTCACTTTTGATTATGTTGATATCCCGGTGGTGAGGATGGGTCGGGGAGAGGGACGTGGGGAATGGGCCGAACATTGGCCAAGGGGGAGAGCTGCTCAGCCGGAGCAGATCCTAAATAGGTCTTGACCCTACGGTGGTCAGGTCATCACTGTGTGTGTGTTAGCTGGGGGTGGTGGTGGTGTGTGTGTGTGTGTGTGTGTGTGTGTGTGTTAGCTGGGGGTAGTGGTGGTATGTGTACATGATATGACCCGGTACATGATATAACCCGGTACATAATATAACCCTGTACATGATATAACCCGGTACATGATATAACCCGGTACATGATATAACCCGGTACATGATATAACCCTGTACATGATATAACCCTGAACATGATATAACCCTGTACATGATATAACCCAGTACATGATATAACTCGGTACATGATATAACCCTGTACATGATATAACCCGGTACATGATATAACCCAGTACATTATATAACTCGGTACATGATATAACCCTGTACATGATATAACCCTGTACATGATATAACGCAGTACATGATATAACCCTGTACATGATATAACCCGGTACAGTGGGGTATGCTATAACGAACGTAATTGGTTCCAGAGCCTCGTTCGCTATAGCATTCGTTCGTTATAGGATTAATCCGTTCCAGGCCCCCAAATACAACCACTTAACACTGAAAAAATTCTGTGTAAAAAATACAGTACTTTATCTTACCTTAGTGTTGTTCAGCATGCAGGTGCCCTGAACACTGGCCCAGCACTATCACCTCCACTGGGAGTCTTGGCCTTAAGGTCCTTCAGCATGCAGGTGCCCTGAACACTGGCCCAGCACTATCACCTCCACTGGGAGTCTTGGCCTTAAGGTCCTTCAGCATGCAGGTGCCCTAAACACTGGCCCAGCACTATCACCTCCACTGGGAGTCTTGGCCTTAAGGTCCTTCAGCATGCAGGTGCCCTGAACACTGGCCCAGCACTATCACCTCCACTGGGAGTCTTGGCCTTAAGGTCCTTCAGCATGCAGGTGCCCTGAACACTGGCCCAGCACTATCACCTCCACTGGGAGTCTTGGCCTTAAGGTCCTTCAGCATGCAGGTACCCCTAAACACTGGCACATCACTATGGAGTCTTGGCTTTAAGGTCCTCAAACAGTTGTCTGGCCTTCTCACAAATTATAGCTTCATAATGTTACCACCTGCCATTTCTTTCTCCTTTATCCACACTAAGAGTAAATTTTCCATCTCTTCACTCACATTACACTTTGCTTTACTAAGTCTAAAGATTCCCTTAGCCACTTGCACTGTTTTTAACTCCCCTTTATTCTTCAAAATCGTACATACAGTATAGTCGGTTTAGCCATCCCATGTTCATCACTAAGTCTCACAATGCTTCTTCCATTCTCACGTTTCTTTATAATTTCTTTCTTAGTTTCAGGGGTTATTATCTTTCTCACTCGCTTTGGACGACTCATTGTTACAATTGTATACTTGTATAACAAAATAGTTATACAAATAATGCGAATTTCCACATCAAAAGACGAAATTTCAACAATAACAGCGGTGCACTGCCTACACAATGAGACAAAGATGGCGCCTGACGCTCTTGTTGTGGGTTGTGCCAGGTGAAGTAGTCCCGTATTCATCCGCGTTCGTTGTAGGAGTTGTGTTCGTTATAGCATACATGATATAACCCAGTACATGACATAACCCTGTACATGATATAACCCAGTACATGATATAACCCTGTACATGATATAACCCAGTACATGATATAACCCAGTACATGATATATCCCAGTACATGATATAACCCTGTACATGATATAACCCTGTACATGATATAACCCAGTACATGATATATCCCAGTACATGATATAACCCTGTACATGATATAACCCTGTACATGATATAACCCGGTACATGATATAACCCAGTACATGATATAACCCAGTACATGATATAACCCAGTACATGATATAACCCAGTACATGATATAACCCTGTACATGATATAACCCTGTACATGATATAACCCAGTACATGATATAACCCGGTACATGATATAACCCGGTACATGATATTACTCGGCACATGATATAACCCGGTACATGATATAACCCAGTACATGATATAACCCGGTACATGATATAACTCGGTACATGATATAACCCAGTACATGATATAACCCGGTACATGATATAACCCTGTAAAATGTACATGATATAACCCAGTACATGATGTAACCCAGAGAGCATGCAAGATTATTCTCTCCCACTCCTACTCCACATATCAAGAAGCGCTCAACACACTGACCCTTTCGACTCTCACTGACCATCACCACGACCTCATCTGCAAATTTGGTAAGAAGCTTCTACACCATCCCCGACACCGGCTCCTACTACCACCGGAGGTCCCTTGTCCGAGAATTGCTGTTCGACACCACAACCGCATCCAGCCCATACGTGCACGAACTGATCGCTATAAGAACAGCCCAGTCCCAACCATTGTAAAAATTATCAATAACTTGTAATACTGTAACACTGTCACTATGTTGAAATGAACTGTAGTTTGAGCTTTTCCCCATCTAAGTTATTATATGTCTTATTTGTGTCACTTATGTTACTTGTATATTATTTGTAATTCGTAACCCATTCCCCAAATATGTAACTGTATATTTTCAGCCTTCTGGCTGCCAAGCTCTTTCAATAAACCGTTAATTATTATTATTATTATTATTACATGATGTAACCCAGTACATGATGTAACCCAGTACATGATATAACCCGGTACATGATATAACCCAGTACATGATATAACCCGGTACATGATGTAACCCGGTACATGATATAACCCGGTACATGATATAACCCTGTACATGATATAACCCAGTACATGATGTAACCCGGTACATGATATAACCCGGTACATGATATAACCAGGGTTCGATATACAGTAATTCTCCATCCTACTGTATCGTGTTATGTGGCCGTTGTGTCCATGGCAGCAGCAGCGCTCACCACCACCACTGGATGAACCCAATTCTATTTTTCGTTTGTTTATCGTTCCGTTTCTCTTGTTCCTATTTCTCTCTTTTTTCACCTATCAAGGTTATTTCTCTTTATCTTGTCTTTATTCATTGTTTAATTTTTCTGTTTATTTTGTTTACGGTTATATTTATTTTAATTGATTTTTTATATATTCATTACGAGTATTTTTTTTAACCTTTATTCAACATTTTCTCTCTCTCTCTCTCTCTCTCTCTCTCTCTCTCTCTCTCTCTCTCTCTCTCTCTCTCCTGCTGGCGTGGATGAGACAGTGAAGAAGTTAGAGAGAGTGAGAGATGTTTCAGCGTCAGGAGAGATAGAGTAAGCTAATGTCCGGTTCTCATCTCTCTCAGTGTCTCCTGAACAGACCGGGAAGCGAAACACATATGTCCCTCAATAAAAGATCTAAGGAATTCCCTCTAGAACACGTTAAGTGAAGCTAGTTTCCCTGCAGAACACGTTAAGTGAAGCTAGTTTCCCTGCAGAACACGCTAAGTGAAGCTAGTTTCCCTGCAGAACACGTTAAGTGAAGCTAGTTTCCCTGCAGAACACGTTAAGTGAAGCTAGTTTCCCTGCAGAACACGTTAAGTGAAGCTAGTTACCCTGCAGAACACGTTAAGTGAAGCTAGTTTCCTTTGAATACCAAACATCGACACAGTTGCTGCACTAAACATTGACCCAGCTGCTGCACTAAACATTGACTCAGCTGCTGCACTAAACATCGACACCGCTGCTGCACTAAACATTGACACAGCTGCTGCACCAAACATTGACACAGCAGCTGCACTAAACATTGACTGAGCTGCTGCACTAAACATTGACACAGCTGCTGCACCAAACATTGACACAGCTGCTGCACTAAACATCGATACCGATCAGTTTAAATACGTCGTTTTATTGAGTAGCATTAATATTTTCCAGTCTTACAGTTCAACAGTCAGACAGTCAGGTGAACACTTACACCTCCAGTTTAACAGTCAGGTGAACACTTACACCTCCAGTTTAACAGTCAGGTGAACACTTACACCTCCAGTTTAACAGTCAGGTGAACACTTGCATCTCCAGTTTAACAGTCAGGTGAACACTTACACCTCCAGTTTAACAGTCAGGTGAACACTTACACCTCCAGTTTAACAGTCAGGTGAACACTTACACCTCCAGTTTAACAGTCAGGTGAACACTTACACCTCCAGTTTAACAGTCAGGTGAACACTTACACCTCCAGTTTAACAGTCAGGTGAACACTTACACCTCCAGTTTAACAGTCAGGTGAACACTTACACCTCCAGTTATAAAGAATATTCAATCTAAACAAACCTTTGAAAACTCTGGTCTCATTCCCACAACGATTGATGTGTGTGTTGTATTGTGAGGGCGGAGGGGGGGGGGGGGGTAGAGGGAGGGGTATTGGAGGGAGGGAGAGGTATTGGAGGGAGGGAGGGGTATTGGAGGGAGGGAGAGGTATTGGAGGGAGGGAGAAAGAAGATGGGGTTTGGTCGCGTTTTTTTCTCTCACACACAATAGTTGTGACTTAGTTCTGAAACGCTTAAGTGGCAAGGTTGATGTAAACACTTGTTCTGGGCTTTGTTGAGGCATATATATACACAGGAAGTGTTTTGAGTACACTTTTATTGGAACACTTTAAGGAACTGTTCACCCTTGAGCAAGTGGTAGTATTCTGGAGAAGCTGTCGAGCCATTGTTAAATAACGTAGTAAATAATTTGGTGTTATACATTTGGGTGAATATTTATATGATGCTAAAAGTGGAGGGAGGGAGAGGTGATGGAGTGGGGGAGGGAGGGAGAGGTGATGGAGTGGGGGAGGGAGGGAGAGGTGATGGAGTGGGGGAGGGAGGGAGAGGTGATGGAGTGGGGGAGGGAGGGAGAGGTGATGGAGTGGGGGAGGGAGGGAGAGGTGATGGAGTGGGGGAGGGAGGGAGAAGTGATGGAGTGGGGGAGGGAGGGAGAGGTGATGGAGTGGGGGAGGGAGGGAGAGGTGATGGAGTGGGGGAGGGAGGGAGAGGTGATGGAGTGGGGGAGGGAGGGAGAGGTGATGGAGTGGGGGAGGGAGGGAGAGGTGATGGAGTGGGGGAGGGAGGGAGAGGTGATGGAGTGGAGGAGGGAGGGAGAGGTGATGGAGTGGGGGAGGGAGGGAGAGGTGATGGAGTGGGGGAGGGAGGGAGAGGTGATGGAGTGGGGGAGGGAGGGAGAGGTGATGGAGTGGGGGAGGGAGGGAGAGGTGATGGAGTGGAGGAGGGAGGGAGAGGTGATGGAGTGGGGGAGGGAGGGAGAGGTGATGGAGTGGAGGAGGGAGGGAGAGGTGATGGAGTGGGGGAGGGAGGGAGAGGTGATGGAGTGGGGGAGGGAGGGAGAGGTGATGGAGTGGGGGAGGGAGGGAGAGGTGATGGAGTGGGGGAGGGAGGGAGAGGTGATGGAGTGGAGGAGGGAGGGAGAGGTGATGGAGTGGGGGAGGGAGGGAGAGGTGATGGAGTGGAGGAGGGAGGGAGAGGTGATGGAGTGGGGGAGGGAGGGAGAGGTGATGGAGTGGAGGAGGGAGGGAGAGGTGATGGAGTGGGGGAGGGAGGGAGAGGTGATGGAGTGGGGGAGGGAGGGAGAGGTGATGGAGTGGGGGAGGGAGGGAGAGGTGATAGAGTGGGGGAGGGAGAAGGTAACAGTGCCAGGTCAATTTCGTTGTCATCTTCTGATATTGAAACAGTTTATTTAGCCAGAAAAACACAGATACAGAGTGGATAGTAATGACAGTATTAACAGTTGAGAACCTGAGCTCTCTTGTAGGCACCTGATATATACTATACATTTATCTCAAGGAAGTATTATGTAACATTTAGTAACATCTGGAATAGTACAGTATCATGGTGGTAATAAGAACATGTTCCCACGGTTATCACTTCAATATTTATTAATTTTATATTTTATTTATTAATTTTTTTATTATACTGTATTACAAAAAAAATATATTAGTACTTGGACAATAGATATTTTTTTTAGAGATGATTTAAAGGAAGGAAGCGTAGTCTTTGCTGGGATGGGTGGGGGTAAGTTGTTCCACACCTTCACACGGTGATATTTTATGGAGGTCTGGGACTGAGAGGAACACATGGGGGGTGGTCTTAGTAGCTCTGGGTGCCCTAAGTTGTATCTCTGATTATTCCGGAACTGGAAGTAATTATTGTTAAACAAGATCATGATAGATTTCTTTCATTGCTGTAGGAGTGAGTGACTGTCGAGTGTGATACTGCACTGTTTATTGACTTTACTATGAGTGGCTTATTATTTTTTCTTCAGTATTTATTGAGTTAGTGAGGCAGCTGTATCCTCCCTCACTGGCAGTCTGGGTTAGGTTAGGTGGATCCTCTGGTGAAGCTCCCGAGAGACAAGACCACTGAAGGTGTTTGGTTACTGTGTGATGTGAGGTCCTGGGGGAGGTGGGGAGAGGAGGAGGGGGTGGGGAGAAGAGGAGAGGGAGGTGAGGAGAGGAGGAGGGGGGAAGTGGGAAGAGGAGGAAATGGGAGGCTCTCTCTCTCTCTCTCTCTCTCTCTCTCTCTCTCTCTCTCTCTCTCTCTCTCTCTCTCTCTCTCTCTCTCTCTCTCTCTCTCTCATCCACTAATTAGGTTCAAGTCTCCCCCTCTATCACCTCTCATTGGGGGTCTTTAAGCCTTCACTAATTAAGAGTACGACGTCATAGATGAGTCTTACACGACTACTCATTGATTCAATTATCTGATATCTTTCTGGGGTGTTTGTGAGGTGTTTGTGAGGTGTTTGTGGGGTGTTTGTGGGGGTGTTTGTGGGGGTGTTTGTGGGGTGTTTGAGGGGTGTTTGTGGGGTGTTTGTGGGGTGTTAGAGGGGTGTTTGTGAGGTGTTTGTGGGGTGTTTGTGGGGTGTTTGTGAGGTGTTTGTGGGATGTTTGTGAGGTGTTTGTGGGGTGTTTGTGAGGTATTTGTGGGGTGTTAGAGGGGTGTTTGTGTGGTGTTTGTGAGGTGTTTGTGGGGTGTTTGTGAGGTGTTTGTGGGGTATTTGTGGGGTGTTTGTGGGGTGTTTGTGAGGTATTTGTGGGGTGTTAGAGGGGTGTTTGTGTGGTGTTTGTGAGGTGTTTGTGGGGTGTTTGTGGGGTGTTTGTGGGGTGTTTGTGGGGTGTTTGTGGGGTGTTAGAGGGGTGTTTGAGGGGTGTTTGTGGGGTGTTTGTGGGGTGTTAGAGGGGTGTTTGTGAGGTGTTTGTGGGGTGTTTGTGGGGTGTTTGTGAGGTGTTTGTGGGATGTTTGTGAGGTATTTGTGGGGTGTTAGAGGGGTGTTTGTGGGGTATTAAAGGGGTGTTTGTGAGGTGTTTGAGGGATGTTTGTGAGGTGTTTGTGGGGTGTTTGTGAGGTGTTTGTGGGGGGTTTGTGAGGTGTTTGTGAGGTGTTTGTGGGGTGTTTGTGGGGTGTTTGTGAGGTGTTTGTGGGGTGTTTGTGGGGTGTTTATGGGGTGTTTGTGGGGTGTTTGTGAGATGTTTGTGAGGTGTTTGTGGGTGTTTGTGGGGTGTTTGTGAGGTGTTTGTGGGGTGTTTGTGAGGTGTTTGTGGGGTGTTTGTGGGTGTTTGTGGGGTGTTTGTGAGGGTGTTTGTGGGTGTTTGTCGGGTGTTTGTGAGGTGTTTGTGGGGTGTTTGTGAGGTGTTTGTGGGTGTTTTTGGGGTGTTTGTGGGGTGTTTGTGAGGTGTTTGTGGGTGTTTGTCGGGTGTTTGTGAGGTGTTTGTGGGGTGTTTGTGAGGTGTTTGTTGGGTGTTTGTGAGGTGTTTGTGGGGTGTTTGTGAGGGTGTTTGTGGGTGTTTGTCGGGTGTTTGTGAGGTGTTTGTGGGGTGTTTGTGAGGTGTTTGTGGGTGTTTGTGGGGTGTTTGTGGGGTGTTTGTGAAGTGTTTGTGGGTGTTTGTGGGGTGTTTGTGGGGTGTTTGTGAGGTGTTTGTGAGGTGTTTGTGAGGCGTTTGTGGGTGTTTGTCGGGTGTTTGTGGGGTGTTTGTGGGGTGTTTGTGGGGTGTTTGTGAAGTGTTTGTGGGTGTTTGTGGGGTGTTTGTGAGGTGTTTGTGAGGTGTTTGTGAGGCGTTTGTGGGTGTTTGTCGGGTGTTTGTGAGGTGTTTGTGAGGTGTTTGTGGGGTGTTTGTGGGGTGTTTGAGCATCACTGTCTCTCACACCCTGGGCATCACTGTCTCTCACACCCTGGGCATCACTGTCTCTCACACCCTGGGCATCACTGTCTCTCACACCCTGGGCATCACTGTCTCTCACACCCTGGGCATCACTCTCTCTCACACCCTGGGCATCACTGTCTCTCACACCCTGGGCATCACTCTCTCTCACACCCTGGGCATCACTGTCTCTCACACCCTGGGCATCACTGTCTCTCACACCCTGGGCATCACTGTCTCTCACACCCTGGGCATCACTGTCTCTCACACCCTGGGCATCACTGTCTCTCACACCCTGGGCATCACTGTCTCTCACACCCTGGGCATCACTGTCTCTCACACCCTGGGCATCACTCTCTCTCACACCCTGGGCATCACTGTCTCTCACACCCTGGGCATCACTGTCTCTCACACCCTGGGCATCACTGTCTCTCACACCCTGGGCATCACTGTCTCTCACACCCTGGGCATCACTGTCAACTCTTATCAGACGTTTATTATCATCCATTATTATAGATCATAACCTGACCTGACCTGACCTGACCTGACCTGACCTGACCTAATCTAACCTGACCTGACCTGACCTGACCTGACCTGACCTGACCTAATCTAACCTGACCTGACCTAACCTGACCTGACCTGACCTGACCTGACTTGACCTAACCTAACCTAACCTAACCCAAGTACGTACCATTAGGGAGTTTAATCACCAGGTAAAGTAAACATGGCAAATATTCTTTTCAACTAATTACCCAAATCATCATTATGTTAATATGATGTAATTAAGATATCGTTCACGAGTCCTAGTAATTAAGAAAGTGATTTACATATCCTCGTAAGCATGGCGAAGGCTTCCTCAGGGAGTCTTCTCGGCGGTAACCAATTAAGGAGCCACCTGTGCTGTTAAGGATATTGTCAGGTGAGGTTATCTTGTGTCAGGTGAGGTTATCTTGTGTCAGGTGAGGTTATCTTGTGTCAGGGGAGGTTATCTTGTGTCAGGGGAGGTTATCTTGTGTCAGGTGAGGTTATCTTGTGTCAGGGGAGGTTATCTTGTGTCAGGGGAGGTTATCTTGTGGCAGGTGAGGTTATCTTGTGGCAGGTGAGGTTATCTTGTGTCAGGGGAGGTTATCTTGTGTCAGGTGAGGTTATCTTGTGTCAGGGGAGGTTATCTTGTGGCAGGTGAGGTTATCTTGTGTCAGGGGAGGTTATCTTGTGTCAGGTGAGGTTATCTTGTGTCAGGGGAGGTTATCTTGTGTCAGGGGAGGTTATCTTGTGTCAGGTGAGGTTATCTTGTGTCAGGTGAGGTTATCTTGTGTCAGGTGAGGTTATCTTGTGTCAGGTGAGGTTATCTTGTGTCAGGGGAGGTTATCTTGTGTCAGGGGAGGTAATCTTGTGTCAGGGGAGGTTATCTTGTGGCAGGGGAGGTTATCTTGTGGCAGTATTCTTCTCTTGTGTTTCCGGAGGCTGCTGGAACCCACTCATGGTCCAGGAAACAAAAAGAACCCACTCATGGTCCAGGAAGCAACAAGAACCCACTTATGGTCCAGGAAGCAACAAGAACCCACTCATGGTCCAGGAAACAACAAGAACCCATTCATGGTCCAGGAAGCAACAAGAACCCACTCATGTTCCAGGAAGCAACAAGAACCCACTCATGGTCCAGGAAGCAACAAGAACCCACTCATGGTCCAGGAAACAACAAGAACCCATTCATGGTCCAGGAAACAAAAAGAACCCACTCATGGTCCAGGAAGCAACAAGAACCCACTTATGGTCCAGGAAGCAACAAGAACCCACTTATGGTCCAGGAAGCAACAAGAACCCACTCATGGTCCAGGAAGCAACAAGAACCCACTCATGGTCCAGGAAGCAACAAGAACCCACTCATGGTCCAGGAAGCAACAAGAACCCACTCATGGTCCACGAAGCAACAAGAACCCACTCATGGTCCACGAAGCAACAAGAACCCATTCATGGTCCAGGAAGCAACAAGAACCCACTCATGGTCCACGAAGCAACAAGAACCCATTCATGGTCCAGGAAGCAACAAGAACCCACTCATGGTCCAGGAAGCAACAAGAACCCACTCATGGTCCAGGAAGCAACAAGAACCCACTCATGGTCCAGGAAGCAACAAGAACCCACTCATGGTCCACGAAGCAACAAGAACCCACTCATGGTCCAGGAAGCAACAAGAACCCACTCATGGTCCAGGAAGCAACAAGAACCCACTCATGGTCCAGGAAGCAACAAGAACCCACTCATGGTCCACGAAGCAACAAGAACCCACTCATGGTCCACGAAGCAACAAGAACCCACTCATGGTCCAGGAAGCAACAAGAACCCACTCATGGTCCAGGAAGCAACAAGAACCCACTCATGGTCCACGAAGCAACAAGAACCCACTCATGGTCCACGAAGCAACAAGAACCCACTCATGGTCCACGAAGCAACAAGAACCCACTCATGGTCCAGGAAGCAACAAGAACCCACTCATGGTCCAGGAAGCAACAAGAACCCACTCATGGTCCAGGAAGCAACAAGAACCCACTCATGGTCCAGGAAGCAACAAGAACCCACTCATGGTCCAGGAAGCAACAAGAATCCACTCATGGTCCACGAAGCAACAAGAACCCACTCATGGTCCACGAAGCAACAAGAACCCACTCATGGTCCAGGAAGCAACAAGAACCCACTCATGGTCCAGGAAGCAACAAGAACCCACTCATGGTCCAGGAAGCAACAAGAACCCACTCATGGTCCAGGAAGCAACAAGAACCCACTCATGGTCCAGGAAGCAACAAGAACCCACTCATGGTCCACGAAGCAACAAGAACCCACTCATGGTCCACGAAGCAACAAGAACCCACTCATGGTCCACGAAGCAACAAGAACCCACTCATGGTTCACGAAGCAACAAGAACCCACTCATGGTCCAGGAAGCAACAAGAACCCACTCATGGTCCAGGAAGCAACAAGAACCCACTCATGGTCAAGGAAGCAACAAGAACCCACTCATGGTCCAGGAAGCAACAAGAACCCACTCATGGTCCACGAAGCAACAAGAACCCACTCATGGTCAAGGAAGCAACAAGAACCCACTCATGGTCAAGGAAGCAACAAGAACCCACTCATGGTCCAGGAAGCAACAAGAACCCACTCATGGTCAAGGAAGCAACAAGAACCCACTCATGGTCAAGGAAGCAACAAGAACCCACTCATGGTCCTGGAAGCAAAGAGAACTCACTCATGGTCCACGAAGCAACAAGAATCCACTCATGGTCCAGGAAGCAACAAGAACCCACTCATGGTCCAGGAAGCAACAAGAACCCACTCATGGTCCAGGAAGCAAAGAGAACTCACTCATGGTCCAGGAAGCAACAAGAACCCACTCATGGTCCAGGAAGCAACAAGAATCCACTCATGGTCCAGGAAGCAACAAGAACCCACTCATGGTCCAGGAAGCAACAAGAACCCACTCATGGTCCACGAAGCAACAAGAATCCACTCATGGTCCAGGAAGCAACAAGAACCCACTCATGGTCCAGGAAGCAACAAGAACCCACTCATGGTCCAGGAAGCAACAAGAACCCACTCATGGTCCAGGAAGCAACAAGAACCCACTCATGGTCCAGGACTGCATCCCACTCACGTATTCGTAGCGTGTGGCAGCCAGTATGAAGAAAGATAATAATCTCTCTCTCTCTCTCTCTCTCTCTCTCTCTCTCTCTCTCTCTCTCTCTCTCTCTCTCCCAGGCACACTCTCTCTCTCCCAGCCACATTCTCCCTCTCCCAGTCACACTCTCCCTCTCCCAGCCACACACTCCCTCTCCCATCCACACCCTCCCTCTCCCAGCCACACCCTCCCTCTCCCATCCACACCCTCCCTCTCCCAGCCACACCCTCCCTCTCCCAGCCACACCCTCCCTCTCCCAGCCACACCCACCCTCTCCCAGCCACACCCTCCCTCTGCCTGGCCAATATACATACATCTGGCTTCAAGGAAATGCAGCTGTGTGTGTTGTTGTTTGTGAGAGTTTCAGTTGACTGTATCGGTTACCAGTTGTACAGTCAGGTGTATAGAGTTAAATTTTTACAGTCAGGTGTATACAGTCAAATTTTTACAGTCAGGTGTATACAGTCATAGTCTAACAGTCAGGTTTGTACAATCAGGTATATATAGTCATTGTTGTACAATCAGGTAAGTACAGTCAGATGTGTACATTCGTTGTTGTATTCATAGTTGTACAGTCAGGTGTGTACAGGTGTGTACAATCATGTGTGTATATAGTTGTACCGTCGCTGACTGCTGCGGCACCATCGTAGCTGGTCGCTAGCGGCACCATCGAAGCTGGTCGCTAGCG
Source organism: Homarus gammarus (assembly GCA_958450375.1). Lineage (NCBI taxonomy): Eukaryota > Metazoa > Arthropoda > Malacostraca > Decapoda > Nephropidae > Homarus > Homarus gammarus. Next base: position 212,999 of record CAUDMG010000936.1, read on the forward strand.
GCACCATCGTAGCTGGTCGCTAGCGGCACCATCGTAGCTGGTCGCTAGCGGCACCATCGTCGCTGGTCGCTAGTGGCACCATCGTCACTGGTCGCTACCGGCACCATCGTAGCTGGTCGCTAGCGGCACCATCGTCGCTGGTCGCTAGTGGCACCATCGTCACTGGTCGCTAGCGGCACCATCGTAGCTGGTCGCTAGTGGCACCATCGTCACTGGTCGCTAGTGGCACCATCGTCTCTGGTCGCCAGCGGCATCATCGTCTCTGGTCGCCAGCGGCACCATCGTCGCTGGTCGCCAGCGGCACCATCGTCACTGGTCGCCAGCGGCACCATCGTCGCTGGTCGCCAGAGGCACCATCGTCTCTGGTCGCTAGTGGCACCATCGTCTCTGGTCGCTAGTGGCACCATCGTCACTGGTCGCCAGCGGCACCATCGTCACTGGTCGCTAGTGGCACCATCGCCGCTGGTCGCCAGCGGCACCATCGTCTCTGGTCGCCAGCGGCACCATCGTCTCTGGTCGCTAGTGGCACCATCGTCACTGGTCGCCAGCGGCACCATCGTCGCTGGTCGCCAGCGGCACCATCGTCTCTGGTCGCTAGTGGCACCATCGTCTCTGGTCGCTAGTGGCACCATCGTCTCCGGTCGCTAGTGGCACCATCGTCACTGGTCGCCAGCGGCACCATCGTCACTGGTCGCCAGCGGCGCCATCGTCGCTGGTCGCCAGTGGCACCATCGTCGCTGGTCGCTAGTGGCACCATCGTCTCTGGTCGCCAGCGGCACCATCGTCACTGGTCGCCAGCGGCACCATCGTCTCTGGTCGCTAGTGGCACCATCGTCTCTGGTCGCCAGCGGCACCATCGTCTCTGGTCGCCAGCGGCACCATCCGGAATAAGAATTGGCTCTCAAGTTGATCTTCAGTAACGCCGGGCTCCCCAGCCAGAGAGAGGTCAACAGTGGTGGACGGGACTGAACGTGTGAGCCACGAGGGAGCAGTTCTTAATATGAATATGTAAATCCGACTTGTAAAGTGAGTGTGTGTTAGTAATATTATCCTGTTACCATGTTGTCCTGTTGTTCTGTTTGTGGAGTTACTAATATTGTTAATGTGTGTGTGTGTGTGTGTGTGGGTGTGTGTGTGTGTGTGTATGTGTGTGTGTGTGTGGGTGTGTATGTGGGTGTGTGTGTGGGTGTGTGTGGGTGTGTGTGTGTGTGTGTGTGGGTGTGTGTGTGTGTGTGTGCGTGTGGGTGTGTATGTGGGTGTGTGTGGGTGTGTGTGTGTGTGTGTGTGGGTGTGTGTGTGTGGTGTGTGTGGGTGTGTGTGTGTGTGTGTGGGTGTGTGTGTGGGTGTGTGTGTGGGGTGTGTGTGTGTGTGGGTGTGTGTGTGTGTGTGGGGGGTGTGGGTGTGTGGGTGGGTGTGTGTGTGTGTGTGTGTGTGCCGGTGTGTGTGGTGTGTGTGTGTGTGTGTGTGCCGGTGTGTGTGTGTGTGTGCCGGTGTGTATCTGTGTGTGTGTGGGTGTGTGTGTGTGTGTGTTTGTGTGTGTGTGTGTGTGTGTGTGCCGGTGTGTGTGTGTGTGTGTCTGTGTGTGTGTGTGTCTGTGTGTGCCGGTGTGTGTGTGTGTGTGTGTGTGCCGGTGTGTGCCGGTGTGTGTGTGTGTGTGTGTGTCTGTGTGTGCCGGTGTGTGTGTGTGTGTGTGTGTGCCGGTGTGTGTGTCTGTGTGTGTGTGTGTCTGTGTGTGCCGGTGTGTGTGCCGGTGTGTGTGTGTGCGTGTGTGTGTGTGTGTGTGTGTGCCGGTGTGTGTGTGTGTGTGTGTGTGTGTGTGTGTGAGCCAGTGTGTGTGTGTGTGTGTGTGTGCGCGTGTGTGCCGGTGTGTGTGTGTGTGTGTGTGTGTGTGTGTGAGCCAGTGTGTGTGTGTGTGTGTGTGTGTGCGCGTGTGTGCCAGTGTGTGTGTGTGTGCCGGTGTGTGTGCCGGTGTGTGTGTGCCGGTGTGTGTGCCGGTGTGTGTGTAATAATAATAATAATAATAATAATTAACGGTTTATTGAAAGAGCTTGGCAGCCAGAAGGCTGAAAATATACAGTTACATATTTGGGGAATGGGTTACGAATTACAAATAATATACAAGTAACATAAGTGACACAAATAAGACATATAATAACTTAGATGGGGAAAAGCTCAAACTACAGTTCATTTCAACATAGTGACAGTGTTACAGTATTACAAGTTATTGATAATTTTTACAATGGTTGGGACTGGGCTGTTCTTATAGCGATCAGTTCGTGCACGTATGGGCTGGATGCGGTTGTGGTGTCGAACAGCAATTCTCGGACAAGGGATCTCAGGTGGTAGTAGGAGCCGGTGTCGGGGATGGTGTAGAAGCTTCTTACCAAATTTGCAGATGAGGTCGTGGTGATGGTCAGTGAGAGTCGAAAGGGTCAGTGTGTTGAGCGCTTCTTGATATGTGGAGTAGGAGGGGGAGAGAATAATCTTGCATGCCCTCTTTTGCACTTTTTCTAGGTGTTTACGTTGTGTGGCATTTAGGGAGGAAGACCAGGTGGGGGAGGCATAGGTGAGCTTGGGAAGTATGAATGTTGTGTAAACACTGAGGAGCTCGTGTGCAGGAACTCCGAGGGACTTGAGTCGGCGGAGGAGGTGGAGACGGAAACTGGAGGATTTGACAACTTCATTGACGTGTGGTTTCCAATTTAGTTTGTTGTCTATGGTGACGCCGAGGAGCTTCGTGGAATCTACAACCTGGAGTGTGTTCGGACCTAGAGTAATGGAAGGAGGTGGGACAATGTCGGAGGAGAGGTTGATGTGCATAACCATGGTCTTGGTATGGTTGATGGTGACATGGTTGTTGGTGGCCCAGTTTTGGAGACTGTTCAATAAATCCTGAAGGGCGGTATAGTTGGGAGCAGAATTGTTGACGCTGATCCCAATGGTGGAGTCGTCGACATATTTCCAGCGAGCAGGGGTTTCTCTTAGGGCATCATTGATGAGCATAAGGAAGCAGAGTGGTCCCATCTTGGTGCCTTGGGGGACGCCACAGGTGAGTGACTGAAAGGTGGAGACAGCCCCTCGGAAGCGTACAGCTTGGCGTCGGTCACTGAGGAAGTCTGTAAGCCATGGTATGAGGCTTCTTCGAAGCCCGAGGTCAATAGCTTTGTTGATGATTATATTGTGGTCGACTAGGTCGAACGCTTTAGTGAAATCAATGAAGGCGACAGCTACAGACGTTTTTCGTTTCTCGAGATGGCGGTATATGTAATCGAGAAAGCTGACAAGACAGTGAGTGGTGGAGGAAGTTTTCATGTTGCCAAATTGCTGAGGGTCTACGACTCCTGCAATATCAGCATAAGCCCAGTCGAACACAAAACTTTCACAGATTAGGCTGGGTATTGGGGTGATTGCAATAGGTCGTAGCTGATTTAAGGATTGTGGGCTGGTTGACTTGGGCACTGGTGATACATAAGAGGTCTTCCAGTCAGCTGGGCATCTGGCTTGACTGAGAGAAGCATTGATGATGGAGCAGAGGGGTTTAGCAAGCTCCGGGGAGAACTCCTTGAAGAGTTTCATTGGTAAGTCAATGGGGGTGGTAGAGCGTTTTAATTTTAGTTTGTCCAGGCGTTTTGCTACGTCAAATTCTTCTACTAAGTCAGTGGGAAGGGGGCTGGTAGGTAAGCAGGGAGAGTGGTTGTGTCAAGCCGTGGGAGCGTCTGGCATATAGTAGCGAAATGGTTATTTGTTTGCTCAGCTGCGTCAACACTAGTGAGATGGCTAAGGAAGGGGAGGGGGTGTGTCTTATTGTTTAGTCCACAGAGTTCTTTAAGCTTACCATACCATTGACTGATGTTGGTCTGCTTCAGGTGTTGTAATTTGGTTGGGTAGTGGGACTTCTTTGCAGTGCGTATTTCGCGGATGACTCGGTTGCGAAGGGACCTGTAGCGGATGTGGTCATTGAGATGAAAGGCTCTGTCTCTCTGTTGCATAAGTCTTTTGATCCGAGGTGTGATCCAGGGCAAGTCAGCTGGGTGAGATCTGACGGACTTCTCGGGGAAGAAGTGGTGGTGAGCTTGCGTGGTGGTGTTGGTATAATTTATCCATTTGGTTTCCACGTCATCCACGCTAAGTACTTCAGTCCAGGGATGGTGAACTATCCACTGCCCGAATAGGCGCACTGCAGAGTCAGTAATCGGCCTGTAGGTCTTGATGTAGGGTCTCTGTACTTGAGTGGGAGTGGCAGCTGGGGACCAGAGCACTGATAAGTGTGTGCTACACCCGATAGGAGGCATTGGTTGAGGTGGTTGGTACTGGTCCGCTAAGTCAGTTAAGATAAGGTCAAGGGTATTTTGACCGTGTGTGGGGAAGGTCACGACTTGTGATAGTGATAGCTGGTCCTGGATATCAGTGGTGTCAATTTCATTTAAATCCCCACATAATACTAACTTGGCACATGGGTACCTAACTCTGAGGTGGTCTGAGGTGGTGATGAGATGATTGAT